>OZ038448.1:17019168-17066668 GCA_964036265.1 Daptonema setosum
AATTATAATGTTTACAAGTATAGTGATTATGTCGATGATGAGTTTTTTTACATAATACTTTGAAAGTCCCATTGAATTGTTGTACGTGTCCCAGCGAGGTGTAATGACTGCATTTTTTTAATAACTTTCACAGTGTTCTAGATAACGACCTAAAATTTCACAGGTTAATAAAACAATTTTCCGCTATTACGCTGAATTTTAAAAATATTGATTTGGTTCAGTATTGCGTGTTTTACGGCCGATCCAGCAACATGCCTTAAAATTACACTTTATAGCCAAGTACAGTATGTCACATGAAACATTGAATAACTTTCTGATAGTTTAACTATATGACTTGAAACATGCAACACTGATAGCTAATACCATAAATCTGGAGTACTGCAAACAGTTCTCGATTTGATCAATTATTCCCCCTCCTAATGGATAATGAAAACAGAATCGCAATTTCTAGCAAATGTTGGCGAAAAGTTGCGGATAAAAAAAGTTTGAAAAAAGCAATTAATTGAATGAAAAATGTACTTTGACTTCTGAAATTTAAGTCTTCCTGCCGTTTAACACAAATTTAAACAAAAATTCGTTCTTTTGTATCAAATGTTAATTTCGGTGAAAATCTCTAAATTGCGGTCACGTTTAGAACATAAACAGGCATGTTGCTGGATCGGCCGTAAAACACGCAATACTGAACCAAATCAAAAATTTTAAAATTCAGCGTAATAGCGGAAAACTGTTTCATTAACCTGAAAAATTTTAGGTCGTTATCTAGAACACTGTCAAAGTTATTCAAAAAATTCAGTCATTACACCTCGCTGGGACACCCTGTATAGCCACGAGAAAAATTTGTTTTGGAATTTTAAAAAAGTTTTCGAACAGACGGCGAGTGGAGAGTCGGAAAAAGTTAGTGAGTGAGTGAGTGAGTGAGTGAGTGAGTGAGTGAGTGAGTGAGTGAGTGAGTGAGTGAGTGAGTGAGTGAGTGAGTGAGTGAGTGAGTGAGTGAGGGAGTGAGTGAGTGAGTGAGAGAGTGAGTGAGTGCGTTTCATTTACATAACAACTCACTCGTTGGTGTTGGTCAGCACGAAATCAGGTACCAGTTCACTGGTCGTTTTCGGACGCACTAACGTATGACGAACCAGACTGTGTGTCCAGAAAGTCGAACCATCCCAAAGTTGATAATAAGGTTCACCCATGACATAACTTTCCTCGCACTCTATAACAGCAATTTGTTCACTAACTCTATTTACTAACTCAATTAACTTACTCACTCACCATTTCACTCTTTCAGTCACTCATTTACTCATTCACTTACTCACTCGCACTCACCAGCGGTACACTCGCATTTGCTGTCTGAATTGCATGATCCACTTATATATCCCGCATTGGTGCACCGATTGTGGCATGCTGCATCTCCATTATTCTGACATTCCCCCAGTTGCTTGCTGCATGGAGTTGGATCGTCTAGGCCGCCTTCAATATCAACACCACATAAAACCACCACCACAACAACAACAACAACAACAACAACAACAACAACAACAACAACAACAACAACAACAGCAACAACAACAACAACAACAACAACAACAACAACAACAACAACAACAACAACAACAACAACAACAACAACAACAACAACAACAACAACAACTTACCAAATACGCCTGTCGACAGACTGGCAACAAGCAGGACAGCAACGAACTTCATCATGAAAGCAGATACAAGTCAGCTCTGCAAGTAAAGTTTTATGTTTTTTGGTGCAACTTCTTTTCTTCCAATGTGAAAATCTAGGTCTGAAAAGATGTGGCAACAAAATACAGTTAGTTTTTCGGTAAATATCAAGTACATCTTTTTTTAGTAAACATTCGAGAATTTTTTTATGATTGTAGTTGAGCACCCAGTTACTGTATACAACATCGACGCGTGAATCGAATGAATTGTGAGTGAAGATAAACAGTCGGATGGCAATGAGCTACTGTAAAAGCTACCGACTACCTATTGTAAGTTAATGTTGGTTGAATCGAATGAATTACCATACCGCTCGAACCTCGTATTTATACCATCGGAGTGTACCTGGTTTCAAACTTATGCTGACGTGTTCAATCATGTGAGTTGTTATCTACCAAAACATACCATTTTTACCTCCGTTTCCGTTCATTTCAGTTTTTGTCAAAACTAAAATTGGTGTCACTTGATTATTACAGGATCGTGTCCGTAAAATGTGACGATCACAAGATGAACAGAATAACGGCAACGAATTGGCAATTACATAGATGAGTTTGGGTTCCGTAGACACGTACATGTGTAGTCCATCCTTATACTCCGGGATAGCAGAAATGTGTACTTTAGCTTGAAGGCCAATTATAACTTGGTGAAAATAAACTAACTAATAATAAAATAACTAAAATATGGTAAAGGCTGAACTCGTGCGTGTGATTGTTGTTGTGGTTGTGGTTGTTGTTGTGATTGTGGTTGTGATTGTTACTGTGGTTAAGGCTGTGGTTGTGGTTGTTGTTGTGATTGTTGTTGTGATTGTTACTGTGGTTAAGGTTGTGGTTGTGGTTGTGGGTGTGGGTGTGTTTGTGTTTGTGGTTGTGATTGTGGTTCTGGTTGTGCTTTTGGTTGTGGTTGTTACGGTGGTTGTGGTTGTGGTTGAATTGGAGTTCTGGTTGTGCTTATGGTTGTGGTTTTGGTTGTGGCTGTGGTTGTGGTGGTGGTAGTGCAATACTATTTGTTTCTTATGGTAAAGAGCACGATGTATGTACTTATAGTGTTTCTAAGCTCACTTTGAATGGAACTTCAGTTTTTTGTTTGTTAAAAGTCAAGTTTCGTTTAGAAGCTGTTTAGTTTGAAACATACATACCGTAATCCGTTCTTACTAATATGTCGATTACAGGATGTCGAAAAACGCACGAGCGCTCATCAACCCCATCAACCCAGTGTTGCCCTCTGATCAATGCGATGATAAATATCTTAAGTCGTTATTGTACTTGCGTAGTGTAGTTTTCATTCCGGATGCAATAACTCTTGTTCATGGCCATTCTTTTATGTTCAGACAACCAGTTTTCAGTCAGTCCGTCAGTAACTCAGTCAGCCAATCAATCAGTTCGTAAAACTCCGGATGAAATTGCTGGTAGTTTGAAACTAAACTGACTGGCACATGAAAAAATTGTTTGCAACATCAAATTTGGGCGCCGTACAGTCGCGTTGCAAAAAATCGTTGCAATGAAAAAAAGTTAATGACCGGTTTTTTCAAGTCATACGTGCTCGACTGTAATGCTCATGTTTGCAACTAGCACGTGGGTGTGGGGAGGTGATCGTAGAGTTATTAGTCAGTTTATCAGTTGTTCAGTTATTATGCCACAGAAGCGAAGTTGGATGCCGAATCACAAATGTAGTGAAATAACCGCCATTCTATTTTAACGTGTGAGGATAATCAATGATTCTAAAAAAACCTGTCCTACTCAGAGTTATAATTAATTTTTTTATTATCTTAATTATAATGTTTTAAAAATGTATAGCGATTATGTATAGTCGATGATGAGTTTTTATATAATACTCAACGTCTCATTGAATTGTTGTATAGTTTTATCCATAAAAAATGGGTTTTAGATTTTTGAAAGAGAGTTTATGAACCGACGGGACTCGAGCGTGAGTGAGTGAGTGAGTGATTGAGTGAGTGAGTGAGTGAGTGAGTGAGTGAGTGAGTGAGTGAGTGAGTGAGTGAGTGAGTGAGTGAGTGAGTGAGTGAGTGAGTGAGTGAGTGAGTGAGTGAGTGAGTGAGTGAGTGAGTGGGTGATTGAGTGAGTGAGTGAGAGTGAGTGAGTGAGTGAGTGAGTGAGTGAGTGAGTGAGTGAGTGAGTGAGTGAGTGAGTGAGTGAGTGAGTGAGTGAGTGAGTGAGTGAGTGAGTGAGTGAGTGAGTGAGTGAGTGAGTGAGTGAGTGAGTGAGTGAGTGAGTGAGTGAGTTAGTGAGTGAGTGAGTGAGTGAGTGAGTGAGTGAGTGAGTGAGTGAGTGAGTGAGTGAGTGAGTGAGTGAGTGAGTGAGTGAGTGAGTGAGTGAGTGAGTGAGTGAGTGAGTGAGTGAGTGAGTGAGTGAATGAGTGAGTGAGTGAGTGAGTGAGTGAGTGAGTGAGTGAGTGAGTGAGTGAGTGAGTGAGTGAGTGAGTGAGTGAGTGAGTGAGTGAGTGAGTGAGTGAGTGAGTGAGTGAGTGAGTGAGTGAGTGAGTGAGTGAGTGAGTGAGTGAATGAGCGGAATGAGTAGGGGAGTGAAAGAATGGATGAGTTTGTGAGTGAAAGAGTGAGTGAGTGGATGAGTGAGTGGATGAGTGAGTGGATAATTGAGTTAATGAGTGAGTGAAATTCGGGTTGCGTGTGCGGGTACGTGGAGTGAGTAGGGGAGTGAAAGAGTGAATGAGTGTGTGAGTGAAAGAGTTGTGAGTGTGTGAGTGGAAGAGTGAGTGGCAGAATGAGTGAGTTAGTGAAAAGGTTGCGAGTACGGGTGAGTACGCTGGTTGTATGTTAAGGTGTATGCCTACCTGATAAAGCATATCTCCGACACTTCAATCAATTTATCGAAATTTACGGCTCCATTTTTTGTTTATGGAACACTCAATACGGATACGGAGTCATGCAATCAGTATGAAAATTCAGTTCTTCTTTTCGCCTCCATGTTTCAATTTTCACGAGTTATAGTGGTCAATTTCGCTGAAAATATATTTAAACGTTCACTTATACTCCCGCTCACACACATCACTCACATTGGCGGACCAGAAGGGGAGGGAATAGCGGACTATTGGAAACTGAATGAGCAATTAACTAACCGAATCACTGTCTGTCTGACTGACTGACTGACTGACCAACTAACTAACCAACTAAATAACTGGGTTCACAACGCCCAAGACAAACATTCATCCCGTATTTCAGCTTCAGGTTGAGTAGCTGAGTTAGCACAAGTTCAGTTTCACAAACTCCCAACTCAACAGTTTACTTGAAAGTGTTCAGCCCCCAACTTGGCTTAATGAATCGGCAAGAGGGAAGGCAGATTTTTTTTCAAAAAAGAAACAGCACATAACAATCAAAAAAAACTAATGACTAAAATATAAAAACCGTGATTTTTGAGAAAGTATCAAAAACAATAATAAGCATGCCTTGAAGAAAGGCATGGAAATTATTTTTGTTGTTTTTTTGAAGTAGTCAAGCTGTGCTTACTAAATTATGAAAAATATTACAACGTAGCAAGAACAACGCCGAGCAATGAGAACCGTCAGAGGTCATCCCCCCAGCTTGGCTCAGTTACTCGGCAGGAGGATGTAAGGGTGATTATTAATAGAAACAGTGCATGGAAATTATTTTATTGTTTTTGAAGTAGTCAAGCTGTGCTTACTAAATTATGAAAACTATTGGAACGTAGCAAGAACAACGCCGAGCAATGAGAACCGTCAGAGGTCATCCCCCAGCTTGGCTCAGTTACTCGGCAGGAGGATGTAAGGGTGATTATTAATAGAAACAGTGCATGGAAATTATTTTATTGTTTTTGAAGTAGTCAAGCTGTGCTTACTAAATTATGAAAACTATTAGAAAGTAGCAAGAACAACGCCGAGCAATGAGAACCGTCAGAGGTCATCCCCCAGCTTGGCTCAGTTACTCGGCAGGAGGATGTAAGGGTGATTATTAATAGAAACAGTGCATGAAAATTATTTTATTGTTTTTTGAAGTAGTCAAGCTGTGCTTACTAAATTATTAAAACTATTAGAACGTAGCAAGAACAACGCCGAGCAATGAGAACCGTCAGAGGTCATCCCCCCAGCTTGGCTCAGTTACTCGGCAGGAGGATGTAAGGGTGATTATTAATAGAAACAGTGCATGGAAATTATTTTATTGTTTTTTGAAGTAGTCAAGCTGTGCTTACTAAATTATGAAGACTAATACAACGTAGCAAGAACAACGCCGAGCAATGAGAACCGTCAGAGGTCATCCCCCCAGCTTGGCTCAGTTACTCGGCAGGAGGATGTAAGGGTGATTATTAATAGAAACAGTGCATGGAAATTATTTTATTGTTTTTTGAAGTAGTCAAGCTGTGCTTACTAAATTATGAAAACCATTAGAACGTAGCAAGAACAACGCCGAGCAATGAGAACCGTCAGAGGTCATCCCCCCAGCTTGGCTCAGTTACTCGGCAGGAGGATGTAAGGGTGATTATTAATAGAAACAGTGCATGGAAATTATTTTATTGTTTTTGAAGTAGTCCAGCTGTGCTTACTAAATTATGAAAACTATTAGAACGTAGCAAGAACAACGCCGAGCAATGAGAACCGTCAGAGGTCATCCCCCCAGCTTGGCTCAGTTACTCGGCAGGAGGATGTAAGGGTGATTATTAATAGAAACAGTGCATGGAAGTATTTTATTGTTTTTTGAAGTAGTTAAGCTGTGCTTACTAAATTATGAAGACTAATACAACGTAGCAAGAACAACGCCGAGCAATGAGAACCGTCAGAGGTCATCCCCCCAGCTTGGCTCAGTTACTCGGCAGGAAGATGTAAGGGTGATTATTAATAGAAACAGTGCATGGAAATTATTTTTAGTGTTTTTTGAAGTAGTCAAGCTGTGCTTACTAAATTATGAAAACCATTAGAACGTAGCAAGAACAACGCCGAGCAATGAGAACCGTCAGAGGTCATCCCCCCAGCTTGGCTCAGTTACTCGGCAGGAGGATGTAAGGGTGATTATTAATAGAAACAGTGCATGGAAATTATTTTATTGTTTTTTGAAGTAGTCAAGCTGTGCTTACTGAATTATTAAAACTATTAGAACGTAGCAAGAACAACGCCGAGCAATGAGAACCGTCAGAGGTCATCCCCCCAGCTTGGCTCAGTTACTCGGCAGGAGGATGTAAGGGTGATTATTAATAGAAACAGTGCATGGAAATTATTTTATTGTTTTTTGAAGTAGTCAAACTGTGCTTACTAAATTATGAAAAACATTAGAACGTAGCAAGAACAACGTCGAGCAATGAGAACCGTCAGAGGTCATCCCCCCAGCTTGGCTCAGTTACTCGGCAGGAGGATGTAAGGGTGATTATTAATAGAAACAGTGCATGGAAATTATTTTATTGTTTTTTGAAATAGTCAAGCTGTGCTTACTAAATTATGAAAACTATTAGAACGTAGCAAGAACAACGCCGAGCAATGAGAACCGTCAGAGGTCATCCCCCCAGCTTGGCTCAGTTACTCGGCAGGAGGATGTAAGGGTGATTATTAATAGAAACAGTGCATGGAAATTACTTTATTGTTTTTTGAAATAGTCAAGCTGTGCTTACTAAATTATGAAAACTATTAGAACGTAGCAAGAACAACGCCGAGCAATGAGAACCGTCAGAGGTCATCCCCCCAGCTTGGCTCAGTTACTCGGCAGGAGGATGTAAGGGTGATTATTAATAGAAACAGTGCATGGAAATTATTTTATTGTTTTTTGAAGTAGTCAAGCTGTGCTTACTAAATTATTAAAACTATTAGAACGTAGCAAGAACAACGCCGAGCAATGAGAACCGTCAGAGGTCATCCCCCCAGCTTGGCTCAGTTACTCGGCAGGAGGATGTAAGGGTGATTATTAGTAGAAACAGTGCATGGAAATTATTTTATTGTTTTTGAAGTAATCAAGCTGTGCTTACTAAATTATGAAAACTTATAGAACGTAGCAAGAACAACGCCGAGCAATGAGAACCGTCAGAGGTCATCCCCCCAGCTTGGCTCAGTTACTCGGCAGGAGGATGTAAGGGTGATTATTAGTAGAAACAGTGCATGGAAATTATTTTATTGTTTTTGAAGTAATCAAGTTGTGCTTACTAAATTATGAAAACTTATAGAACGTAGCAAGAACAACGCCGAGCAATGAGAACCGTCAGAGGTCATCCCCCCAGCTTGGCTCAGTTACTCGGCAGGAGGATGTAAGGGTGATTATTAATAGAAACAGTGCATGGAAATTATTTTATTGTTTTTTGAAGTAGTCAAGATGTGCTTACTAAATTATGAAAACTATTAGAACGTAGCAAGAACAACGCCGAGCAATGAGAACCGTCAGAGGTCATCCCCCCCCCCCCAGCTTGCCTCAGTTACTCGGCAGGAGGATGTAAGGGTGATTATTAATAGAAACAGTGCATGGAAATTATTTTATTGTTTTTTGAAGTAGTTAAGCTGTGCTTACTAAATTATGAAGACTAATACAACGTAGCAAGAACAACGCCGAGCAATGAGAACCGTCAGAGGTCATCCCCCAAGCTTGGCTCAGTTACTCGGCAGGAGGATGTAAGGGTGATTATTAATAGAAACAGTGCATGGAAATTATTTTATTGTTTTTTGAAGTAGTCAAGCTGTGCTTACTAAATTATAAAAACTATTAGAACGTAGCAAGAACAACGCCGAGCAATGAGAACCGTCAGAGGTCATCCCCCCAGCTTGGCTCAGTCACTCGGCAGGAGGATGTAAGGGTGATTATTAATAGAAACAGTGCATGGAAATTATTTTATTGTTTTTTGAAGTAGTCAAGATGTGCTTACTAAATTATGAAAACTATTAGAACGTAGCAAGAACAACGCCGAGCAATGAGAACCGTCAGAGGTCATCCCCCCAGCTTGGCTCAGTTACTCGGCAGGAGGATGTAAGGGTGATTATTAATAGAAACAGTGCATGGAAATTATTTTATTGTTTTTTGAAGTAGTCAAGCTGTGCTTACTAAATTATTAAAACTATTAGAACGTAGCAAGAACAACGCCGAGCAATGAGAACCGTCAGAGGTCATCCCCCCAGCTTGGCTCAGTTACTCGGCAAGAGGATGTAAGGGTGATTATCAATAGAAACAGTGCATGGAAATTAATTTATTGTTTTTTGAAGTAGTCAAGCTGTGCTTACTAAATTATGAAAACTATTAGAACGTAGCAAGAACAACGCCGAGCAATGAGAACCGTCAGAGGTCATCCCCCCAGCTTGGCTCAGTTACTCGGCAGGAGGATGTAAGGGTGATTATTAATAGAAACAGTGCATGGAAATTATTTTATTGTTTTTTGAAGTAGTCAAGCTGTGCTTACTAAATTATTAAAACTATTAGAACGTAGCAAGAACAACGCCGAGCAATGAGAACCGTCAGAGGTCATCCCCCCAGCTTGGCTCAGTTACTCGGCAAGAGGATGTAAGGGTGATTATCAATAGAAACAGTGCATGGAAATTATTTTATTGTTTTTGAAGTAGTCAAGCTGTGCTTACTAAATTATGAAAACTATTAGAACGTAGCAAGAACAACGCCGAGCAATGAGAACCGTCAGAGGTCATCCCCCCAGCTTGGCTCAGTTACTCGGCAGGAGGATGTAAGGGTGATTATTAATAGAAACAGTGCATGGAAATTATTTTATTGTTTTTTGAAGTAGTCAAGCTGTGCTTACTAAATTATTAAAACTATTAGAACGTAGCAAGAACAACGCCGAGCAATGAGAACCGTCAGAGGTCATCCCCCAGCTTTGCTCAGTTACTCGGCAGGAGGATGTAAGGGTGATTATTAATAGAAACAGTGCATGGAAATTATTTTATTGTTTTTTGAAGTAGTCAAGCTGTGCTTACTAAATTATGAAAACTATTAGAACGTAGCAAGAACAACGCCGAGCAATGAGAACCGTCAGAGGTCATCCCCCCAGCTTGGCTCAGTTACTCGGCAGGAGGATGTAAGGGTGATTATTAATAGAAACAGTGCATGGAAATTATTTTATTGTTTTTTGAAGTAGTCAAGCTGTGCTTACTAAATTATTAAAACTATTAGAACGTAGCAAGAACAACGCCGAGCAATGAGAACCGTCAGAGGTCATCCCCCCAGCTTGGCTCAGTTACTCGGCAAGAGGATGTAAGGGTGATTATCAATAGAAACAGTGCATGGAAATTATTTTATTGTTTTTGAAGTAGTCAAGCTGTGCTTACTAAATTATGAAAACTATTAGAACGTAGCAAGAACAACGCCGAGCAATGAGAACCGTCAGAGGTCATCCCCCCAGCTTGGCTCAGTTACTCGGCAGGAGGATGTAAGGGTGATTATTAATAGAAACAGTGCATGGAAATTATTTTATTGTTTTTTGAAGTAGTCAAGCTGTGCTTACTAAATTATGAAGACTAATACAACGTAGCAAGAACAACGCAGAGCAATGAGAACCGTCAGAGGTCATCCCCCCAGCTTAGCTCAGTTACTCGGCAGGAGGATGTAAGGGTGATTATTAATAGAAACAGTGCATGGAAATTATTTTATTGTTTTTTGAAGTAGTCAAGCTGTGCTTACTAAATTATAGAAAATATTAGAACGTAGCAAGAACAACGCCGAGCAATGAGAACCGTCAGAGGTCATCCCCCCAGCTTGGCTCAGTTACTCGGCAGGAGGATGTAAGGGTGATTATTAATAGAAACAGTGCATGGAAATTATTTTATTGTTTTTTGAAGTAGTCAAGCTGTGCTTACTAAATTATTAAAACTATTAGAACGTAGCAAGAACAACGCCGAGCAATGAGAACCGTCAGAGGTCATCCCCCCAGCTTGGCTCAGTTACTCGGCAGGAGGATGTAAGGGTGATTATTAATAGAAACAGTGCATGGAAATTATTTTATTGTTTTTTGAAGTAGTCAAGCTGTGCTTACTAAATTATGAAACTATTAGAACGTAGCAAGAACAACGCCGAGCAATGAGAACCGTCAGAGGTCATCCCCCCAGCTTGGCTCAGTTACTCGGCAGGAGGATGTAAGGGTGATTATTAATAGAAACAGTGCATGGAAATTATTTTATTGTTTTTTGAAGTAGTCAAGCTGTGCTTACTAAATTATTAAAACTATTAGAACGTAGCAAGAACAACGCCGAGCAATGAGAACCGTCAGAGGTCATCCCCCCAGCTTGGCTCAGTTACTCGGCAAGAGGATGTAAGGGTGATTATCAATAGAAACAGTGCATGGAAATTATTTTATTGTTTTTGAAGTAGTCAAGCTGTGCTTACTAAATTATGAAAACTATTAGAACGTAGCAAGAACAACGCCGAGCAATGAGAACCGTCAGAGGTCATCCCCCCAGCTTGGCTCAGTTACTCGGCAGGAGGATGTAAGGGTGATTATTAATAGAAACAGTGCATGGAAATTATTTTATTGTTTTTTGAAGTAGTCAAGCTGTGCTTACTAAATTATGAAGACTAATACAACGTAGCAAGAACAACGCAGAGCAATGAGAACCGTCAGAGGTCATCCCCCCAGCTTGGCTCAGTTACTCGGCAGGAGGATGTAAGGGTGATTATTAATAGAAACAGTGCATGGAAATTATTTTATTGTTTTTTGAAGTAGTCAAGCTGTGCTTACTAAATTATAGAAAATATTAGAACGTAGCAAGAACAACGCCGAGCAATGAGAACCGTCAGAGGTCATCCCCCCAGCTTGGCTCAGTTACTCGGCAGGAGGATGTAAGGGTGATTATTAATAGAAACAGTGCATGGAAATTATTTTATTGTTTTTTGAAGTAGTCAAGCTGTGCTTACTAAATTATGGAAAATATTAGAACGTAGCAAGAACAACGCCGAGCAATGAGAACCGTCAGAGGTCATCCCCCCAGCTTGGCTCAGTTACTCGGCAGGAGGATGTAAGGGTGATTATTAATAGAAACAGTGCATGGAAATTATTTTATTGTTTTTTGAAGTAGTCAAGCTGTGCTTACTAAATTATGAAAACTATTAGAACGTAGCAAGAACAACGCCGAGCAATGAGAACCGTCAGAGGTCATCCCCCCAGCTTGGCTCAGTTACTCGGCAGGAGGATGTAAGGGTGATTATTAATAGAAACAGTGCATGGAAACTATTTTATTGTTTTTTGAAGTAGTCAAGCTGTGCTTACTAAATTATTAAAACTATTAGAACGTAGCAA
Source organism: Daptonema setosum (assembly GCA_964036265.1). Lineage (NCBI taxonomy): Eukaryota > Metazoa > Nematoda > Chromadorea > Monhysterida > Xyalidae > Daptonema > Daptonema setosum. The sequence continues at coordinate 17,031,081 of OZ038448.1, forward strand.
GAACAACGCCGAGCAATGAGAACCGTCAGACGTCATCCCCCCAGCTTGGCTCAGTTACTCGGCAAGAGGATGTAAGGGTGATTATCAATAGAAACAGTGCATGGAAATTATTTTATTGTTTTTGAAGTAGTCAAGCTGTGCTTACTAAATTATGAAAACTATTAGAACGTAGCAAGAACAACGTTGAGCAATGAGAACCGTCAGAGGTCATCCCCCCAGCTTGGCTCAGTTACTCGGCAGGAGGATGTAAGGGTGATTATTAATAGAAACAGTGCATGGAAATTACTCTATTATTTATGAAGTAGTGAAGCAGTGCTCTTATAAATCTTTTTCAGGATTTCTCCGTTGCTGTAACGGGAATAGAGTATCCTTTTCAGGATTTTCTTCATTACTGATAGCGGGTCAGTGTGATACACGTGTTGAGGAAACCACGGCCAGTGAACCGGTTCAGTGTGGATGATGAGGTGATGATGATAGGGTGATGATGATCAAGTAAACCAGTGTTGATGTTGGTTTCGGGTAACGAAGACCGAGTCAGTATGAGTGGAGAAGCAATGTTTAATGAATGATCAGGTTAACCCAGGAACAAACGCTGATTTACTTAGTAAGGTCACTTTTTAAATATCTTACCCTTTCGTAGAGTTGAAGTTAGTTACTCCACCTGTTCAACATACTTTACAGATCATTTCAATACTCGCTCGGGTCAAGTGGTTAAGGTGTTAGACTCTGAAACCGCCTGGTCGGCCGCGCACGGGTTCGAATCCCGGGGCCGTCACCAAAAAGCCTTATGGCAGTCAAACAGAAGTGTGACCTACTGGCTGATGGTCATTAAAGAATATGCCTTGAACATTCGATGGAATGACTTGGTTCCATCATATCCCTATGGCAAGCAACTGAGCACCTTCGTGATTAGCTGAAAAGTTTCTGAAACTTGAGAAAACATAACACTTTAAGGCAGACCACTAATCTTAGAAGCAACATAACAATGCCGAGTCAAGAAGCCATCAGAGGTTGTCCCCCAGGTTAGTTGACATGATGAAACATATAATTAAAGAAGCCGCAAAACAGCAAACGAATTGAAAAATTTTTGAAACTTAAAAAACATACAATGCATTAAAGCAGGTTACTAATCTTAGAAGCAACATAACAATGCCGAGTCAAGAAGCCGTTGGTTGGCTCTGACTCGACATGATGCAACACATATTTATGAAAGCCGTGAAACAGCAAACGAATTTTTTTTACTTGCTTTTTTTCATTTACTGAAGCCATAAGGCACACTAATACCATATCAGAATGGTGTTTTCGTAGTGGCCGGAGAGTTGAATAAACTGACGGGCAATGGCAGAAACCCCAGAGCAACGCGTCAGGATCTGTGTCTCAAGTCAGGTTTCGAACTTAGGACCGCCGGTTTTCCAGGCCGGCGCCCTACGCACTAGACTAGACAGGCGACATTAGACTAGACAGGCGAATTGAAAAGTTTTTGAAACTTAAGAAACATACAATGCATTAAAGCAGGTTACTAATCTTAGAAGCAACATAACAATGCCGAGTCATGAAGCCGTCAGAGGTTATCCCCCCAGGTTGGTTGGCTCTGACTCGACATGATGCAACACATATTTATGAAAGCCGTAAAACAGCAAACGAATTGAAAAGTTTTCGAAACTTAAGAAACATACAATGCATTAAAGCAGGTTACTAATCTTAAAAGCAACACCACATAGCCGAGTCAAGAAGCCGTCAGAAGTTATCCCCCCAGGTTAGTTGGCTCTGACTCGACATGATGAAAGAGGTGTTTGTAAGCGCCACAAAACAGCAAACGAATTGAAAAGTTTTTGAAACTTAAGAAACATACATTGCATTAAAGCAGGTTACTAATCTTAAAAGCAACATAACAATGCCGAGTCGAAGAAACCGTCAGAGGTTATCCCCCCAGGTTGGGTGGCTCTGACTCGACATGACGAAACACATATTTATAGAAGCCGCAGAACAGCAAACGAATTGAGAAGTTTTTGAAACTTAAGAAACATACAATGCATTAAAGCAGGTTACTAATCTTAGAAGCAACATAACAATGCCGAGTCGAGAAGCCGTCAGAGGTTATCCCCCCAGGTTGGGTGGCTCTGACTCGACATGATGAAAGAAATGTTTGTAAGCGCCACAAAACAGCAAACGAATTGAAAAGTTTTTGAAACTTACGAAACATACGATGCATTAAAGCAGGTTACTAATCTTAGAAGCAACATAACAATGCCGAGTCAAGAAGCCGTCAGAGGTTGTCCCCCCAGGTTGGTTGGCTCTGACTCGACATGATGAAACACTTAATTATAGAAGCCGCAAAACAGCAAACGAATTGAAAAGTTTTTGAAACTTAAGAAACATGCAATGCATTGAAGCAGGTAACTAATCTTAGAAGCAACATAACAATGCCGAGTCATGAAGCCGTCAGAGGTTGTCCCCCCAGGTTTGTTGGCTCTGACTCGACATGATGAAAGAGGTGTTTGTAAGCGCCACAAAACAGCAAACGAATTGAAAAGTTTTTGAAACTTAAGAAACATACATTGCATTAAAGCAGGTTACTAATCTTAGAAGCAACATAACAATGCCGAGTCGAGAAGCCGTCAGAGGTTATCCCCCCAGGTTGGGTGGCTCTGACTCGACATGATGAAAGAAATGTTTGTAAGCGCCACAAAACAGCAAACGAATTGAAAAGTTTTTGAAACTTACGAAACATACAATGCATTAAAGCAGGTTACTAATCTTAAAAGCAACATAACATAGCCGAGTCAAGAAGCCGTCAGAGGTTATCCCCCCAGGTTGGTTGGCTCTGACTCGACATGATGCAACACATATTTATGAAAGCCGTAAAACAGCAAACGAATTGAAAAGTTTTTGGAAACTTAAGAAGCATACAATGCATTAAAGCAGGTTACTAATCTTAGAAGCAACATAACAATGCCGAGTCATGAAGCCGTCAGAGGTTATCCCCCCAGGTTGGTTGGCTCTGACTCGACATGATGCAACACATATTTATGAAAGCCGTAGAACAGCAAACGAATTGAAAAGTTTTCGAAACTTAAGAAACATACAATGCATTAAAGCAGGTTACTAATCTTAAAAGCAACACCACATAGCCGAGTCAAGAAGCCGTCAGAGGTTATCCCCCCAGGTTGGTTGGCTCTGACTCGACATGATGCAACACATATTTATGAAAGCCGCAAAACAGCAACCGAATTGAAAAGTTTTTGAAACTTAAGAAACATACAATGCATTAAAGCAGGTTACTAATCTTAGAAGCAACATAACAATGCCGAGTCAAGAAGCCGTCAGAGGTTGTCCCCCCAGGTTGGTTGGCTCTGACTCGACATGATGAAACACATAATTATAGAAGCCGCAAAACAGCAAACGATTTGAAAAGTTTTTAAAACTTAAGAAACATGCAATGCATTAAAGCAGGTTACTAATCTTAAAAGCAACATAACATAGCCGAGTCAAGAAGCCGTCAGAGGTTATCCCCCCAGGTTGGTTGGCTCTGACTCGACATGATGCAACACATATATATGAAAGCCGTAAAACAGCAAACGAATTGAAAAGTTTTTGAAACTTAAGAAACATACAATGCATTAAAGCAGGTTACTAATCTTAGAAGCAACATAACAATGCCGAGTCAAGAAGCCGTCAGAGGTTGTCCCCCCAGGTTGGTTGGCTCTGACTCGACATGATGAAACACATAATTATAGAAGCCGCAAAACAGCAAACGAATTGAAAAATTTTTGAAACTTAAGAAACATGCAATGCATTAAAGCAGGTAACTAATCTTAGAAGCAACATAACAATGCCGAGTCATAAAGCCGTCAGAGGTTGTCCCCCCAGGTTTGTTGGCTCTGACTCGACATGATGAAAGAGGTGTTTGTAAGCGCCACAAAACAGCAAACGAATTGAAAAGTTTTTGAAACTTAAGAAACATACATTGCATTAAAGCAGGTTACTAATCTTAAAAGCAACATAACAATGCCGAGTCGAAGAAACCGTCGGAAGTTATCCCCCCAGGTTGGGTGGCTCTGACTCGACATGATGAAACACATATTTATAAGAGCCGCAAAACAGCAAACGAATTGAAGCGTTTTTGAAACTTACGAAACATACAATGCATTAAAGCAGGTTACTAATCTTAAAAGCAACATAACATAGCCGAGTCAAGAAGCCGTCAGAGGTTATCCCCCCAGGTTGGTTGGCTCTGACTCGACATGATGCAACACATATTTATGAAAGCCGTAAAACAGCAAACGAATTGAAAAGTTTTTGAAACTTACGAAACATACAATGCATTAAAGCAGGTTACTAATCTTAAAAGCAACATAACAATGCCGAGTCGAAGAAACCGTCAGAGGTTATCCCCCCAGGTTGGGTGGCTCTGACTCGACATGATGAAACACATATTTATAGAAGCCGCAAAACAGCAAACGAATTGAACAGTTTTTGAAACTTAAGAAACATACAATGCATTAAAGCAGGTTACTAATCTTAGAAGCAACATAACAATGCCGAGTCGAGAAGCCGTCAGAGGTTATCCCCCCAGGTTGGGTGGCTCTGACTCGACATGATGAAAGAAATGTTTGTAAGCGCCACAAAACAGCAAACTAATTGAGAAGTTTTTGAAACTTACGAAACATACAATGCATTAAAGCAGGTTACTAATCTTAAAAGCAACATAACATAGCCGAGTCAAGAAGCCGTCAGAGGTTATCCCCCAGGTTGGTTGGCTCTGACTCGACATGATGCAACACATATTTATGAAAGCCGTAAAACAGCAAACGAATTGAAAAGTTTTTGATACTTAAGAAGCATACAATGCATTAAAGCAGGTTACTAATCTTAGAAGCAACATAACAATGCCGAGTCATGAAGCCGTCAGAGGTTATCCCCCCAGGTTGGTTGGCTCTGACTCGACATGATGCAACACATATTTATGAAAGCCGTAGAACAGCAAACGAATTGAAAAGTTTTCGAAACTTAAGAAACATACAATGCATTAAAGCAGGTTACTAATCTTAGAAGCAACATAACAATGCCGAGTCAAGAAGCCGTCAGAGGTTGTCCCCCCAGGTTGGTTGGCTCTGACTCGACATGATGAAACACATAATTATAGAAGCCGCAAAACAGCAAACGAATTGAAAGTTTTTGAAACTTAAGAAACATGCAATGCATTAAAGCAGGTTACTAATCTTAGAAGCAACATAACAATGCCGAGTCATGAAGCCGTCAGAGGTTGTCCCCCCAGGTTTGTTGGCTCTGACTCGACATGATGAAAGAGGTGTTTGTAAGCGCCACAAAACAGCAAACGAATTGAAAAGTTTTTGAACTTAAGAAACATACAATGCATTAAAGCAGGTTACTAATCTTAAAAGCAACATAACAATGCCGAGTCGAGTAATCTTAGAAGCAACATAACAATGCCGAGTCAAGAAGCCGTCAGAGGTTGTCCCCCCAGATTGGTTGGCTCTGACTCGACATGATGAAAGGCAGGTTTATAGAAGTACATATTACCTTTTTGAGTGTTCGGTATCGAATCAAATAAGTTGTCACAAAGAATGAAAATTAAGCAAAATACGGCTATATATCCTTTTCAATATACAAGATCAGGTTAACGGCAACGGAGTATCCTCTTCAGGATACATCAATAGGTTGACGGCAAGAGTAACCTTTTTTAGGATAAATAAAAAATATGTTGATCGCAAGGAATTATCCTTTTCAGGATAAATAAACATTAGGTTGATCGCGAGGGAGTATCCTTTTCAGGATTTCTCCCTTGTGGTAGCGGAGTCAGCTTCAAACCCATGTTGGGAGTTAAGGTGTTGAGGGCCAGTCGACCAGGAGTGTGTGTCATGGGGTGATGATGAACCAGTATGGATGAGTGTCAGAGCCTCCAGAGTGTCATGATGATTGTTGCAGCAAAATGGAATGAAATGAATTGACCCAGAACCAATTGCTTTTATATCATGGAAGTTTAATTCTAGATTGTGCCCCACCGAATGGAAAAACCTATTACTCTGCTTTGGGAAGACCTTTTAAAGGCACTTTGGGTGTTTTGATACACTTTTATTTGGGTTGACCGATTCATATTTCAAGAACAAACCTACACTCTGAAACAGCCAATAAGGGGGAATTCCACTTTTCTCTCTCATCCCCGTCCGCTAATTTTCTCACAGTTTGCATGACAAGTTTTCCTACATGAGCGAGCTATGTACTGTACATATGTATATGGTCGAATTTTTTGCTTACGACTTTTTTGGAACTTTTTCGTGTGTAAAACCTTTGCCTAACCCCAAATTGCTGTTTCCGACCGCGCGATAGGAAACTCGGATCGGCAAAAACTCCACTCCATCGTGTAGAGCGTGTTCAAAACTTAGAAACTTAACATAGAAACTTCATCAAAGTGCCGATCAAACTTATTTATGGAACCCATATTATGGCAGTCGGAAGCAGCAATTTGGTGTTGAGGAAAACGTTTTACAAAAAAAGTTCCCAAAAAGTCGTAACCAAATATTTCGACTATATGAAACTCGAAGTTTGTGTGCATTTCTACCTCATTTTAATTCTTTTCCTTTTTTACATTGAACATGAACGGTATTAAAAAACAGTTTCATTTTACTTCGCAGCCGATTTTTTGATGGAATCAACATAGTCGTGTGAACAGGTTCATTTTACTTCCCAGCCAATACTTTTATAGAGTAAATCACAATGGTCAACAGATCGATATGCATTCTCTGTATCAAGTAAAGTCCGCCATCGTTGGGTCGGAGTCTTCTTCCCAGATCGTCATGTTTGATGGCCGACTGGATTCGGTGAACACATTCATCAACGGCCGGCACTATTTCGCTGTCGGACCACAATTCTTTGTAATGCTGAAAAAATCGAAAATAAATTAAATTGTCTTTACTTTTGCTCAGTGGTTAACACGCTGGCTTCGCCAACTGACTGTACAGGTACGATTCTCGGGTTGGGAAACAGAAAAAGAAACCATTCCAAAAACGTTCTTTATGATCAGTGATTATCCTTGCACGTATGTAAATAAATATTGTGACCGTCATTTCATTATATGGGTCATTACTTGGTCCCAGCTTTGCTATTGTGGTAAAACAACTGAACAAAAAATTCTTGGTTTCTTGGTGCTGATTGTAGAAAAAGCCGTTCAATCCTCCACTCTTTCGCTCACTCACTCACTCACTCACTCACTCACTCACTCAATGTTTTTTGAAAAGAAAATATGGAGAAAAAATTTAAGTTATAAAATTTCTTCAATCACTCACCCGAATTCTCTGCCTCATTCGTTCACCGTCTTCATTCAGGATTCTTCTCACCACATCACCAAGTTGGTCGATATTGAACTTGTTAACTGTGATGGCCATTCCGAGACGTTCCACCATGAACGCATTTCGCGCTTGTTCGGCGAATAATGGCACTGTTATTGAAGGGATACCCGAACAGACCGCTTCACGGACGCTGGAGTGAGTGAGTGAGTGAGTGAGTGAGTGAGTGAGTCAGTCAGTCAGTCAGTCAGTCAGTCAGTCAGTCAGTCAGTCAGTCAGGGAGTCTGCTAGTGCCTGAATGTGCAACACACCTTTTCATACCTCCATGATCAATAATGATAAGCGTTTTGGGATGTGTCAAGATGGCTTTTTGGGGTATCCATTTATCTGCCCAAAGATTCGATGGTTTGTTGGTGATGATCGCCCCACGAACGGACCAGAAAAACCTGAATGTTGCACTGCTCAATAATTCCTCACGATGTAGGTTGATTAAAGATTGCCACCGACTTTATTCATTCTTTGGTTAATAAGTTTAATAAAAAAAATTTTTTTTTAATTATTCTGTTTTGAATTCTTTATTATTACTTCAGTTTTTTGTGCTAACCGATACTTCGAGTATTCCTTCACGAGTTTTATCACTTTTTCTGTCGGTCCAAACTCAAAATCAGCTACTGAACCGAATGAAATCAGAATCGTACCCAAAGACTTGGGATCTTCAACAAAGGAACGTATTTCGCTCGGTAGGGGATCTTCGACAGTTGAACTCACCTGAGGACAAGGAATTTTTTTACTTGGGTAACAAATGTTCTTTAATAAAACACTACTCACTCACTCACACGCTAACTCACTCACTCCTTCACTCACTCACTCACTCACTCACTCACTCACTCACTCACTCACTCACTCACTCACTCACTCACTCACTCACTCACTCACTCACTCACTCACTCACTCACTCACTCACTCACTCACTCACTCAATCACTCACTCACTCACTCACTCACTCACTCACTCACTCACTCACTCACTCACTCACTCACTCACTCACTCACTCACTCACTCACTCACTCACTCACTCACTCACTCACTCACTCACTCACTCACTCACTCACTCACTCACTCACTCACTCACTCACTCACTCACTCACTCACTCACTCACTCACTCACTCACTCACTCACTCACGCACTCACTCACTCACGCACTCACTCACTCACAAAACCAACGGCACAACTCCCAGAAACGCCGTGAGTCTGCGGTGTTCTCGCTTGGACAAATCCAATAACAGGTGGATGATCATAGAAAGAAATACTGGAGCGTTTATTGAAATCGTACATGTCGAAATGCAGTACATTGAGTGCGGGTAGCACATTTTTCAGATAACGGGCAACGAACAAACTGCAATATTTAGAATAACATTTTTAGAATTTAAGCTAGTCGGTTGGTTAGTTATTTATGTAGTTATTAACTCTAATAGTTAGTTATTCAGTTATTGACTTTTCTAATTAGTTATTCAGTTGTTGACTGAACTCTTTCACTCGATCCTCCAAATGTATGGCAAAGTTTGTCTGTCCAGAAAAATACTTCGTGACCGAGATCGAACAATCTGAAATTATGTTCTTATTCACTGACTCACTCATTCACTCATTCACTCACTCACTTACTTACTCACTCACTCACTCACTCACTCACTCACTCACTCACTCACTCACTCACTCACTCACTCACTCACTCACTCACTCACTCACTCACTCACTCACTCACTCACTCACTCACTCACTCACTCACTATAAATCAGTCACTCACTTCTCGGCAACTGGCATCATGCTCAGGGCATGGCTCTTCTCCACGGGCATTGTGACGAATAAAAACCTGGCCGACCATGATGTAGGGATGCACAGAAATAAACCTACAAGAAAAATCTGAAACTGCATGATCTCCCGATTGAGATTGCGACCTGCAAGAAAATTAGTTTGAATTGAAAAAAAACAGTTTTTTTTACATTTACGAATGTTGAAGCCACTCTTTCTAAAATTTCAAGTATTTTACTGTAATGAGCAGAAGTAATTAATGCTGTTCAGCGAATTTAATGTTTATTCGTAACTGTAAATAATTCAGTTATGACTTGAAACGGATTGATTAGAATTATGATTCTACTGGAATATCTTCACTTCTGTAACTGGTCCATCCTGTAACTTCCGCCGACCCAGCCCCTTCTTATCAGTTCACGAGTTCATACTTACTGTTTGCCTTCCACAACCTGACAATCAGTAAGTTGTGATGAATGGATGAATACCTTTCCAGACGTGTTTCAGCCGGTTCAGCTTCTTGAAAAAATTTTAACTGCACATTTTATGTGTACCATCTTTGATTTCCTGGTCCACTGGCTCATCATAGTCACACGACACAAGAAAGGTCGTTTGAACTTTTTTTCCAGCATAAATTTCTCAATTTTCAAATCAACATGCTGTGTCGCATTCAATCAACAGTGAACCAAAATCAGAAAGTTTGGCATTTTTGGTTTTACTTTTCCAGTGCGGTGAGAACTAATGTTTCACAATAAAATTAAAAATTTAGGAAAATCGCCTCGTTTTCTTCAAGTTTTTAATAAGTTTAGACTTTATTTAGAACCAAATTTAGACGTTTTACAGGCCTGCGAATCGCCGAAATCTAGACGCACATCCGGACACCCATATAAATGTCGTCCAAGTTGGATGGGAAAGGAGATGCGGCCGGCAAGGCCAACAGTCTGACGGCCGGTGGTGGTTGGTGTTTTGTTTTAATTATTTAAAATATTAATTGTTATATATATAATTGCGGAGTGTATCCGTCTGATGAAGTGAAATGGCGTGTTCGATTTGGTAGGTGTAGCGTATTACTTCGTCGCAAAATGGAGATTTTCTGGAGGTATCATACTTTTTCGGTTGAATCACTGGCGGACGAGGCAATACTTCAAAGGGAGCACTAGCGGACGAGAAGGGGAGGGAAAAGTGGAATTCCCCCCTCCTTGGCTTTTTCAAAAAGTAGAATTTGTTCCCTCAGGTGTTGGTAAAATAGTCTAATTTCCGCCGATTCCCCCCTCTTTGGAAAAATTCCCCTCCCTATGGAGGTTCCGCTCATCCGCCAGTGAAAGGGAGGGGAATTATGTCAAAGAGGCGGAATTGGCGGTTTTCAGGTCAATTTACATACACCTTAGTGAACAACTTAGATGTTTTGAAAATGCCAAAAAGGGGGAAGTTATACTTGACCTGATTCTTCTCGTCCGCTAGTGGGTGGAATCTTCGTGTAAACGTAATTAACGGTGTGGTTTGATTGGGCCTTAGAAGGTTCACAAAACGGTATGTCGGCAGATGGTAGAACTGTTTCCTTTAGAAGTTTATTGCTCGTGAACCCCTACCTTGAGGCTGACTTAACGGATCAAGAACGAGTCAACAAGCGAGTTAGGACCGCGCAGTGGTCGTTTTTCAATAATCCGCCACTTACGGCCAGCCGCCCTGCGAATCAAGGAATTAATAAGTTTCTAAAGTTGTTTTTCTGCAACTTTTATCTGTTGTTAAGCGTAAGTTAGGTTTTCTAGAAAGAGCACCCACGACTGCGAGTACGGTCGACATCTATCATTCATAAGTAATAATCTGACTTATCATGGATGAAGCGCAGGGCATTTTAGTTTAAAATACCATCAGTTTGATCACGGCAGAGAATAAGTTTTGTTCGGAAATCTGTCGGTGTTCAGAAACCTTTCAACGTCGCAAGTACCAAACTAGCTCGCACGTTCTTTCAGTCACATATGAATCCATTTCAGATGATAAGCCCAGCAAGCTGAAAGGTTTGACTTACTTTCTTGCTAAAAACAATTGCTGATACACGTGTTTATTGCTCCGCTGTTACACCTTTTATTAAACCCTTTTTGCCGCCATTTGCTATCTACCATACCGACGACAATGATGGCACATACCATGCCTACATTACATTTATACACAAATTTCAATATAGATATATTAGGTATCTTTTTTAAATGCTATTTTGTTCTCCCTCGAAATAGAAGAATTAGTCACTGCTTCAAATGCCCTGTTCATTGCTTCCACATAAAGTTTACTGGACTGGACTGAAATATAGAAATGGGTTAATTTTAGTCAACTGCTACAAATATAGAAAATCTGGTTTTCATTTGGGTGACGCTGATCTAACTCCCGTTACTATAGTGCATCCGAGACTTGTAGTCGTCTTTCTGTTAACTCACTGTAATAATAACATTTCACTAAGTACTTTGATAACACCTGTTGAGGTTTCGGTTTCACTATAGTTGCGTGTGGTATGGCCAAAAAAATCCAAACAGTTTACCGACTGCTTTTTCATTTTCTTTTGTCAATTTCAGCAGCCGGCGCTGGTCAACCCGGTTTCACGGACAAGATCGATCCGTTCACGAGAAGAGGCAGCCTGAAACGCAAGTCGAGAAGACTGCAGGGCTCGTCGCGCTATCATCATGACAACGAACCCGAGTTACAGCCCTTACCACCGTTGAAAGGTTATAGCATATCCGGGCCTCCGGGGATTTCTGGTTACTCACAAAGTTTTTGGCGCTGTTTGAATTCATATTTGCTCTTCTTGGTGAAGTTTTCACATGATAACCGACATTTGAACAACATACGAATATCTTTCTTTATTCGTTATGTGCGTAACGGGTTCATAGAATACCTCGTGTTATAAAGTTCAATATAACAATGAGACAGCCATGATGTAAACCTCAATCCATTCTCTGAGTGTCAGTGTCCCGCCCATCTTGTGTGTGCTGTGACGCCTCTGCGGTTGTGGACTGGCCGTGGTTTTCATGGTTCATGTCTGTTAAACAACTGCTCACAAGCACACACCTACCGGGCGGGGCACGCACGAAGACGCGAACTTGGTGCTGAGCTGATATAAGGGCATAAGGACTCGAATGAAAATTTGGATGCTTTACATTTACCGGCGAGTTGAATAAATTTACTTGTGTATTTCAGATGCGTCACCCAGTGAGCAGCCAGAGTTGATGCTGCAAAAGATTCGGCAATGTCAAGTCTTATTCGACTTTTACGACCCGGTCGGACAGCTAAAAAGCAAAGAAGTACGTGTTGGTTATTCGTTCGTGCGTTGAATGGCAAATATGAGAATGTCTTTCGATTGAAGAACTTTATGCAAACTAACGCTCCCTTAGATTCGTAACATGTCTGCTATTTCAAAATTGATTAAAAATGTTTTATAGTAAGAAAAATATTGAGTTTGAATTTATACTTATATTTTTTCGTACGAAGTTGTAGGCTGAATTTCGCTTACAAACTAGTCAATCAAGCTCTCGTTTTTAATAATTTCCCCGTTGTTAGGTAAAACGTGCGGCACTGAACGAATTGATTGATCACATCACAACCACGAAGGGTGTACTCACGGAGGCAGTATATCCGGAGGTGGTCAAGATGGTCAGCATCAACATCTTCAGGTTATTTGTGGATTCATAAATTTTATATAATTTTTTTTTTGTATTGTGTTTTCTTCTACTGTTCGATTCGATTCAAAGTGTTGGTATACTTGTTAAGGCGTGCCCAGGCAGCTCAGTTGGATATATGGATGGATGTCAATTTACGAATTTCATATTTAAATTCAAGTTTTCGTGCTTTTTTTATTTAAAGGATGGTCGGTGTTGACGAAGTTTCTAAGATCTTCGATAGCTCGAGTAACAAAACAGAAATATGCATTGTTAACTAACGAAAGCTTATTTCTAGGACTTTGCCACCCAGTGACAACAGTGAATTTGATCCGGAAGAAGACGAACCGACGCTCGAGGTGTCGTGGCCGCATTTACAGGTTATTAATCATAAGTTTTATGGGTCAAACAAAATTATATCTCAGTGGGACTCGAACTTGAATGGTCACAGAGTTTTAGGATTTGCCTGATGAATCTTGCTTTTCGTAGTCAACTTATCAACGATATTTACAACCTTTAACGACTTTATCAGTTTTTATGACTCAGCTGTCGAATTTATAATAGTGATGCATCCGTTGAGTTGTTTTGCTAGCAATGATGTAAACCACAATCCATTCTCTGAGTGTCAGTGTCCCGCTCATCTTGTGTGTGCTGTGACGCCTCTGCGGTTGTGGACTGGCCGTGGTTTTCATGGTTCATGTCTGTTAAACAACTGCTCACATGCACACACCAATCGGGTGGGGCACGCACGAAGACGCGAACTTGGTGCTGAGCTGATAGTAGTTAGAAAAAGTCCCTAAGTACGAGGGATATTTCAAGTCAGTGTGACAAACAAAATGTGTTATTGAGTTTGATATGTATTGTTTTTTACGTATTATCTTACATCTGGTAATTTTCCTTTCATCGCGTTTTTTTCAGCTCGTCTATGAATTCTTCCTGCGGTTTCTCGAGTCGCAAGAGTTCCAGGCCAACATGGGCAAAAAGTACATCGATCAACGATTCGTCCTGCAGGTTTGTAGAACAAATAGTAATGCTATTATTAGCACTTTCGGAATGGATGGGATAGTAACTTTTTGGTGGTCATTTCTTCCTAAATTTTTTAAACTCACTAGGATTTTTTCAGTGAAACTTGTTTGATTTGGCATGAGGTGAATAATTCATGAAATGATTTACCACAACCTCACTTTCACGTTCGGTGCTCGTCTCAGAAGATAATTATTTTTTCAAGTTAAGTGAATGATTTTGGAAACAAGAGTAATGTTCTATGAGTTTCTTGAAAACGTTTTGTTGTGCCACCAGCTATGATGTAAACCACAATCCATTCTCTGAGTGTCAGTGTCCAGCCCATCTTATGTGTGCTGTGACGCCTATGCGGTTGTGGACTGACCGTGGTTTTCATGGTTCATGTCTGTTAAACAACTGCTCACATGCACACACCTACCGGGTGGGGCACGCACGAAGACGCGAACTTGGTGCTGAGCTGACATTCTAGATCATATTCAAGTGCTTGAAAACTGGATCGCTAAATATTATTTATTATGATACACTAGTGCTGATGTGTTTGTTTTGATACAGTCTTAAGAAATTACCTAGCGCATATCACAAAGATTTTCATCATGGGGAATATTTATTTTCGTATTTTTTGCAGTTTTTTAAGGAAAGGACATTGACAATATTTTCGTACTGATTTACTGTTTTTTTGCAGCTGCTCGATCTGTTCGACAGCGAGGACCCGCGTGAGCGCGACTTCCTCAAAACTGTGCTCCACAGGATATACGGGAAATTTCTCGGATTGCGCGCCTTTATTCGTAAACAAATTAACAATATATTCATTAGGTTGGTTTTCGGGACCCGTTTGCTTGTTATCAATGTATTTATTCATTCTTTGTTTGCTAAATGAATATCTGTATGTATTGGGTTGAATTTTTTTATCCGAATTGAAAATTTTTTCGGCTGAGTGTGTATGTGTTGAAAGATTTTTTTAGTAAGATGTCTGAAATAACAACGCAATTTCACTGTATGCTTATTTAATTACATGTTCAGTAAAGTGTACTCGACTAGGTAAATTATACACGAATTTGTGGTGATTGTTCTATACCGTAGCACAACAGACTATATTTGCTTTCGAGTCGGAGGAAGTGTGCGAGTGTTGTTGACTTACAGCTCTCGTTCGATCTTTGATTATTAGCTTTATAGAAATTTGTCTTGATAACATCCTAATTTGTTTCACAAGACTTCTCAAATTATACAGCAGATAGCAAAATTTGATTCTGATGTGCTGAAATGTAAAGTATTAGCTGCGATTTTTCGATATAAATACTTTTAGATGAAGCTATAAAATGTTTGCATGCTGAAATTATTTATAAGTTGCTATTCCGATCCGTTCTGCTACATAAGCCGAGTTATTTTGTAGAAAATCTTCTGCAACAAAATTGTGTTCACCTAACAAACTTATTCAAGTTCCCTGTCTAAATTAGTAGTTAATCTCAACTCAATCGATTTGGCATAGCTCGAATCGATTCAGCTCGAAAACTCTGAGGGTGCCTTCATTGACAGTTTCAAAAAACAGTCGAAAATTTTTCGGAGCTTTTTATGACGTGCCGTTTTAATTTTTTTCAGTTTCTGAGGTCCGAAATACTTAAGTACGGAAAGTTTCAAAAAAAGTGCAACTGACTTTGATGGCACCCTAATAAAACTCTACGCTCGCTTTCTCAGTCTCTACGCTCACATTAAAATCGTATTGAATTTGAAGTGGTTTAACTGCACACACACACGCACTCACAAATGCAACAGTCGCTACTGATCGACTATTCATGTGATAATAATACAGTATCATTGCTTGATTGAATATTCGACTTTTTAATATATTATTAAAATAGATGACTGGGGAACATGAATTCATGCCACGAGAGGTAAATCATTTAACTTGATACAAGCGTAATAACTCACTTCGTCCCCATTATCGCAATGGCAAAGTTCATGATTTCATGTTCCACTTGTTCCGTGTCTCGAAGTGAGTAAGTTTTTCGTTTGGTATAGCCAGTAACTGCTGTATGTTGGTTTCGCATACGCATTTGTTGACAATCAGTAAATAATTTGAAAGCCAAAGCCAAAATATACAGCAGTTGTGAGCCGATTTAATAGAAAAAAAGTAAAACCAGCAATCTTCGGATGGTAAATATTTGATTTTTATTTTAGGTTTGTGTATGAAACGGAGCAGTTCAACGGTGTCGGTGAGCTGCTAGAAATATTAGGAAGGTTGGTGTGATAACACTGTACTGTCATTTATATTCATAAACCGTAAAATGAGGGACACATTTTTATCACGTTTATGAGCGGCAAATAATACAAGAAAGAAATGTAGCCACAATCCATCCTCACATACTGAATTCTACTTTATTTTAATTCAACTGATTTCTACTTATATTTTAATTAATTCAACTGAATTCTGTTTATTTTTTAATCCAACTGAATTCTACTTATATTTTAATCCAATCCAACTGAATTCTACTTATATTTTAATTCAATCCAACTGAATTCTACTCATATTTTAATTCAACTGAGTTCTACTTGTATTTTAATTCAGTATTATCAACGGTTTTGCGCTGCCCCTCAAGCACGAGCACAAGCTGTTTCTGGTGCGCGTGCTGCTGCCGTTGCACAAACCCAAATGCCTGACCATGTATCATGCTCAAGTTGGTTTTATTTAATTATATTAAATTTGAATTAATGGATTAATTTTAATACAATTCTAAGTCACTTCTGTATCAGCAGAGCTTTGTAGCAGTTGTATCTTTGAATTATTCGTTCTGGCCGGTTGTAAAACGGTGAATTAAGCCACAGCAATGATGTAAACCACAATCCATTCTCCGAGTGTCAGTGTACCGCCCATCTTGTGTGTGCTGCGACGCCTATGCGGTTGTGGACTGGCCGTGGTTTTCATGGTTCATGTCTGTTAAACAACTGCTCACATGCACACACCTACCGGGTGGGGCACGCACGAAGACGCGAACTTGGTGCTGAGCCTGTGTCTGAAATGAAATTTGTCCTTGATTGAATAAAAAAATTTAGTTTTGATTCAGGATGAGTCCAGTTCATCATTTTAAGTGGATTTTAATCCAAGTGGAATAGTGCTGAAAAGTTACATTAGGTAACATAAAAACTAATAACATTAACTTTAACATTAAAACTTAGTTTTATTTAGGAACTAATCATTTTAAATGAACGATTGTTTTTTTATTTGAAAAAATTTTGAAAATTAATTTTAATCAGAAAATTCAAATTCATTAATTTCAATCTGCTTTTGCAGCTCGCGTACTGCGTCGTTCAGTTTATCGAGAAGGATGCGACGCTGACGCCGCAGGTGTTCGATGCGCTGCTCAAATGCTGGCCCAAAACCTGCAGTTCAAAAGAGGTGAGGGTGTTTATGGTTTTTGGGCTTATTTTTTGTTTTAAGATTTATTTGTGTTTGTGGTTTGGACTTTTTTGTCACCATGCTGAATGGTATTTATTACTAATTATTACTATTCGCTTTTGATCGGATTGAGGAATGAGGAGTTAGCGGGGTACATTACACAACACGACTCCCCCGCCCCTAGTTCTAGTATAAACCTTAACAGCACAACACAACCCCTGACCCCCATCCGCAAGGTCAAACCACTTCCGTGGGCCCGTTTTCGGTGGGTTGACTATTCGGTCGGTTAACCATTCGGTGGCTTCAAATTCGGTCAGTTAATATTCGGTGGGTTAATTTTTGGTGAGCTGATGACCATTCGGTCAGTTAACCATTCGGTGAGCTGATTTTCGGTGGGTTATTATTCGGTGATTTAAATTCGGTGAGTTGAAATTCGGTGATATGATTTTCGGTGAGTTTAACAGTACCCGAATGCCGAATTAGCCATGGGTTATGATTCAGTGTAAAATTAACTTCGAGTTTCCTGTCGTCAAGTTGGAGTGCCAATTTTCGTTGAACTCGCCTCTCATTTTGTAGACTATTTTTTTCTAAATTAGACGTTGTTGTTGTTGTTGTAGGTGAAGACTTCACCCCTTGTTGTCGTTTCACCATTTTGCGATCACGTCGGCTGGCGCCTCCCATAAGAGAATGGGGTCGATGCCTCGGCATTCCAATGCGTGTATCGTTGTCTCTTCTTCCTTCTTGCATCTGGGGCACGTTGGGTCGTTTGATAGGCCCACGCGCGTTCTGTACTGTTTGAGGGATGAACAGTAATTGGATCGAAGTTGTGCCAACAGAACTCGGTCTGCTCTGCTGAGGCCCCTCTCGAGTATGTCGACTTTATCGGGAGGTTTAGGTGGTGGTTTGTTGATCAGCTTGTTAGGATGGTATTGGCTGATTGTAGACTTGACGATGTTGGTGTGCAGCTGTTTGGATTGGATGGTGGCTGGTTGTTCTTCATCGATATCGAATGCTTGAAAGCAGTTAAGTCGTGTGCTCTCAATGGTGTTCTTGATGTTTCTGCTGATGATTCTGTTTCTCTCACTGATGTTTCTGTTAAATTAGACGTTAATCGCAGCGCAGGCATATTTGGTGTGGACATGATGATAAGGCGAGATAACATTTACTCACATAATAGTTAAACGAATGAATGACACGTGATTAATAAATTAGCTTGGCGTATGTTTTGTTTCAACCCTTCACACCGTCTGTTCGTAATTCTTTCTCGTATATTGTTCATAACTGTCAACTGGCAAGTTTGACCATATTACGGCACGTCAAGTGATCGGTAAACGATCAATATGTTAACCTATTAACAGTGTTAATCATGAAGAAGTCTTCGTAATGTACATATTGCGCGCAAGTTGTGACACATATTAATCATGTTTAGTAGTTTCAAAAACCGAAACAAACGCGATTGCGTGCGGCCCGTAAATAATATTTTCAGACATTGTATGCTTTGAACTTGGAAGGGAATATACTGCGTTCGAATTATTGATCATCTTGGAATGAGTTCCATACGGCGAGAATCTCGCCGCGAAATTAGTTGTTTGCAATGTGAGTGCGAACAGCAACAGATTGTGCTTCGATCTCGTGACAACCAGTCACATTTTGTCTTCACTCTTCAAATTGACCGCGTTTATAATTAATAGATGCCTGAAAAATCACAACAATTAATTGATTTAGCAGCATGAAGTCATCGTCTAGATATGGCATTTAACATTGAATTGTGGTAAACGTTTAGTTGTACGCCCTTCGCATTGTGATTCGTATTTTCTCTGTGCAAAAATACACTGGTCGAAAGTTATGTTCTAAACGGTTTTTTAGTCGTTTGCGTACGCTGGTAAAGTGATAAGAATAGGACGAATATACATACATACGTTCATAATGCATTATCATAGTACCTTTTGTTGTTTTTTTGTTCTGTGAGTGAGAAACTAACTGGGGTGGAGAACGTACCACAATCATGCAAGCTTCATACAAAGAAATGTGACACCGTGTATCATGGCTGGCTTGGTTTTATTTCAATCCCTGGATGCTTAGTGGATTTTGTAAACAGGATTGAACGATGGGCTTTCGTTGGTTAGAAAATGACTTTTGTATGAGTTGAAATCTCAGACAGTGTTATTGTAAAATTGAAACACTTCAGCGCGGATATCTCAGGATAGGACATACATGAATTCTTTAATGTAATCTAAATATGAATTATATAATGTAATAAAATGTCGCTTGCTGCACTCTGCATAGTGTGTAATTCACGCGCTAGCATTTGAGTACGCATACATAAATACAAAAATGGTACTGTTCTCACAACACTGTCGGCCAAACAAGCCGCGTCAGTCGCATAATGTACGTGTGTGTGTGTAGACTGCATAAAATATATAAGATGATAGCGGTACAATATACTCTCGGACGATTCATATCTCCAAAGGGAGGCGACTTTCGTCAAAGAAGGTAGAATCGGATGTTTTTAGGCCATTTCACCTACACCTTGAAAAACAAAATCCACTTTTTGTGATCGCCAAAGTAATGGGAATTCCACTTTTTCCTCACCTTCTCGACCGCTAGCGGTACAATAGAACTTAGCGCACAGTCATCTGTTGGGTCGGAGGTTGGGGTGGGCAGTTGTGCTCTGGGTCGCACGGCAGAAACTATAATACTATAATACCAATACAAGAGTTTACCACTACTAGGTGCAAAAAGTTATGTGCTTCTTCGGATCGGGAGTCATTGTGTCTACGGGTAGAATAATTTGTCTGGTAGTTGAAATTCGGTCTGTCTGGTTGAAATGGTTAATGGAAGAGAAACTTGAAATGAGAAACAAATATAACAAGCTCTTTCTTATTGTTCCAATAAAGTTTATGAAACAATTAGAATGCTTACAGATGCAAATAAAGATATAAAATGCTTGATTTTATCCAAAACGTCATTATTAAATTAACATGACCGTCGTAACGCGGAACCGTTTGACTCACACGTTCCCTCATCAATCTGACTACTCTGCCACTACACTGGTTTTATTCAGGAAAAAGAGAACTGACACAGAGAGACCCATTCAACTAATAATATTCGGGCAGCCCCGCACGCTTTTTTCGCGGCTGGAGTGCGCTGCTTTGGTAAGGAATATACTGCCACACGTCGTTGACTGTGTTGGGCCATTGGGCTTGGCTGCACGCAGCCATTGCTAATGGTAAATACTACGGAAATGAATGCTGAAATGTTTTTACTTTTTTGTTAAGTAATTATGAGTTTTTTCACTATAACTGGACTGGGCGGGATTCGGGAACCGGGAAGTATACGTCTTTGCAGATGGTTCACCTAGCAAACGTTAAGTTCAACTAAATCTGGACGCGCTGGCAAGGAATATAATGACACACATTAGCTTCGTTGGGTCATTTGGCTGCATGTCGTGGCCATTATCAAAAACTACAAAATAAATTAAGTGAAAATAAAAATTTATTTTAAATTAACTAGTGTTGTGTTTTGGACTGGGTGGGAAGTTGCATGTTGAATGTGAAAGTTGTGAGTAACGAGCGTAGTAAACTTAACTTTCTAATGAAAAAAATCCACATTTCTACTCACGAAGTGTGGTCATTGGGGGCGGGACCTATGACTGCTCTCTCCATAGCAGAGTGTGCGGTATTCCGTTCTCAATGTGAAAGTTGTGAGTAACGAGCGTAGTAAACTTAACTTTCTAATAAAAAAAATCCACATTTCTACTTACGAAGTGTGGTCATTGGGGGCGGGACCTATGACTGCTCTCTCCATAGCAGAGTGTGCGGTATTCCGTTCTCAATGTGAAAGTTGTGAGTAACGAGCGTAGTAAACTTAACTTTCTAATAAAAAAAATCCACATTTCTACTCACGAAGTGTGGTCATTGGGGGCGGGACCTATGACTGCTCTCTCCATAGCAGAGTGTGCGGTATTCCGTTCTCAATGTGAAAGTTGTGAGTAACGAGCGTAGTAAACTTTACTTTCTAATGAAAAAAAACCACATTTCTACTCACGAAGTGTGGTCATTGGGGGCGGGACCTATGACTGCTCTCTCCATAGCAGAGTGTGCGGTATTCCGTTCTCAATGTGAAAGTTGTGAGTAACGAGCGTAGTAAACTTAACTTTCTAATGAAAAAAATCCACATTTCTACTCACGAAGTGTGGTCATTGGGGGCGGGACCTATGACTGCTCTCTCCATAGCAGAGTGTGCGGTATTCCGTTCTCAATGTGAAAGTTGTGAGTAACGAGCGTAGTAAACTTAACTTTCTAATGAAAAAAATCCACATTTCTACTCACGAAGTGTGGTCATTGGGGGCGGGACCTATGACTGCTCTCTCCATAGCAGAGTGTGCGGTATTCCGTTCTCAATGTGAAAGTTGTGAGTAACGAGCGTAGTAAACTTAACTTTCTAATGAAAAAAATCCACATTTCTACTCACGAAGTGTGGTCATTGGGGGCGGGACCTATGACTGCTCTCTCCATAGCAGAGTGTGCGGTATTCCGTTCTCAATGTGAAAGTTGTGAGTAACGAGCGTAGTAAACTTAACTTTCTAATGAAAAAAATCCACATTTCTACTCACGAAGTGTGGTCATTGGGGGCGGGACCTATGACTGCTCTCTCCATAGCAGAATGTGCGGTATTCCGTTCTCAATGTGAAAGTTGTGAGTAACGAGCGTAGTAAACTTAACTTTCTAATGAAAAAAATCCACATTTCTACTCACGAAGTGTGGTCATTGGTCGCGGTACCTATGACTGCTCTCTCCATAGCAGCGTGTGCGGTATTCCGTTCTCAATGTGAAAGTTGTGAGTAACGAGCGTAGTAAACTTAACTTTCTAATGAAAAAAATCCACATTTCTACTCACGAAGTGTGGTCATTGGGGGCGGGACCTATGACTGCTCTCTCCATAGCAGAGTGTGCGGTATTCCGTTCTCAATGTGAAAGTTGTGAGTAACGAGCGTAGTAAACTTAACTTTCTAAAAAAAAATCCACATTTCTACTCACGAAGTGTGGTCATTGGGGGCGGGACCTATGACTGCTCTCTCCATAGCAGAGTGTGCGGTATTCCGTTCTCAATGTGAAAGTTGTGAGTAACGAGCGTAGTAAACTTAACTTTCTAATGAAAAAAATCCACATTTCTACTCACGAAGTGTGGTCATTGGGGGCGGGACCTATGACTGCTCTCTCCATAGCAGAGTGTGCGGTATTCCGTTCTCAATGTGAAAGTTGTGAGTACCGAGCGTAGTAAACTTAACTTTCTAATGAAAAAAATCCACATTTCTACTCACGAAGTGTGGTCATTGGGGGCGGGACCTATGACTGCTCTCTCCATAGCAGAGTGTGCGGTATTCCGTTCTCAATGTAAAAGTTGTGAGTAACGAGCGTAGTAAACTTAACTTTCTAATGAAAAAAATCCACATTTCTACTCACGAAGTGTGGTCATTGGGGGCGGGACCTATGACTGCTCTCTCCATAGCAGAGTGTGCGGTATTCCGTTCTCAATGTGAAAGTTGTGAGTAACGAGCGTAGTAAACTTAACTTTCTAATGAAAAAAATCCACATTTCTACTCACGAAGTGTGGTCATTGGGGGCGGGACCTATGACTGCTCTCTCCATAGCAGAGTGTGCGGTATTCCGTTCTCAATGTGAAAGTTGTGAGTAACGAGCGTAGTAAACTTAACTTTCTAATGAAAAAAATCCACATTTCTACTCACGAAGTGTGGTCATTGGGGGCGGGACCTATGACTGCTCTCTCCATAGCAGAGTGTGCGGTATTCCGTTCTCAATGTGAAAGTTGTGAGTAACGAGCGTAGTAAACTTAACTTTCTAATGAAAAAAATCCACATTTCTACTCACGAAGTGTGGTCATTGGGGGCGGGACCTATGACTGCTCTCTCCATAGCAGAGTGTGCGGTATTCCGTTCTCAATGTGAAAGTTGTGAGTAACGAGCGTAGTAAACTTAACTTTCTAATGAAAAAAATCCACATTTCTACTCACGAAGTGTGGTCATTGGGGGCGGGACCTATGACTGCTCTCTCCATAGCAGAGTGTGCGGTATTCCGTTCTCTATGTGAAAGTTGTGAGTAACGAGCGTAGTAAACTTAACTTTCTAATGAAAAAAATCCACATTTCTACTCACGAAGTGTGGTCATTGGGGGCGGGACCTATGACTGCTCTCTCCATAGCAGAGTGTGCGGTATTCCGTTCTCAATGTGAAAGTTGTGAGTAACGAGCGTAGTAAACTTAACTTTCTAATGAAAAAAATCCACATTTCTACTCACGAAGTGTGGTCATTGGGGGCGGGACCTATGACTGCTCTCTCCATAGCAGAGTGTGCGGTATTCCGTTCTCAATGTGAAAGTTGTGAGTAACGAGCGTAGTAAACTTAACTTTCTAATGAAAAAAATCCACATTTCTACTCACGAAGTGTGGTCATTGGGGGCGGGACCTATGACTGCTCTCTCCATAGCAGAGTGTGCGGTATTCCGTTCTCAATGTGAAAGTTGTGAGTAACGAGCGTAGTAAACTTAACTTTCTAATGAAAAAAATCCACATTTCTACTCACGAAGTGTGGTCATTGGGGGCGGGACCTATGACTGCTCTCTCCATAGCAGAGTGTGCGGTATTCCGTTCTCAATGTGAAAGTTGTGAGTAACGAGCGTAGTAAACTTAACTTTCTAATGAAAAAAATCCACATTTCTACTCACGAAGTGTGGTCATTGGGGGCGGGACCTATGACTGCTCTCTCCATAGCAGAGTGTGCGGTATTCTGTTCTCAATGTGAAAGTTGTGAGTAACGAGCGTAGTAAACTTAACTTTCTAATGAAAAAAATTCACATTTCTACTCACGAAGTGTGGTCATTGGGGGCGGGACCTATGACTGCTCTCTCCATAGCAGAGTGTGCGGTATTCCGTTCTCAATGTGAAAGTTGTGAGTAACGAGCGTAGTAAACTTAACTTTCTAATGAAAAAAATCCACATTTCTACTCACGAAGTGTGGTCATTGGGGGCGGGACCTATGACTGCTCTCTCCATAGCAGAGTGTGCGGTATTCCGTTCTCAATGTGAAAGTTGTGAGTAACGAGCGTAGTAAACTTAACTTTCTAATGAAAAAAATCCACATTTCTACTCAAGAAGTGTGGTCATTGGGGGCGGGACCTATGACTGCTCTCTCCATAGCAGAGTGTGCGGTATTCTGTTCTCAATGTGAAAGTTGTGAGTAACGAGCGTAGTAAACTTAACTTTCTAATGAAAAAAATTCACATTTCTACTCACGAAGTGTGGTCATTGGGGGCGGGACCTATGACTGCTCTCTCCATAGCAGAGTGTGCGGTATTCCGTTCTCAATGTGAAAGTTGTGAGTAACGAGCGTAGTAAACTTAACTTTCTAATGAAAAAAATCCACATTTCTACTCACGAAGTGTGGTCATTGGGGGCGGGACCTATGACTGCTCTCTCCATAGCAGAGTGTGCGGTATTCCGTTCTCAATGTGAAAGTTGTGAGTAACGAGCGTAAACTTTCTAATGAAAAAAATCCACATTTCTACTCACGAAGTGTGGTCATTGGGGGCGGGACCTATGACTGCTCTCTCCATAGCAGAGTGTGCGGTATTCCGTTCTCAATGTGAAAGTTGTGAGTAACGAGCGTAGTAAACTTAACTT
The DNA here is from genome assembly GCA_964036265.1 of Daptonema setosum. Taxonomy (NCBI): domain Eukaryota; kingdom Metazoa; phylum Nematoda; class Chromadorea; order Monhysterida; family Xyalidae; genus Daptonema; species Daptonema setosum. The sequence continues at coordinate 17,055,954 of OZ038448.1, forward strand.
TCTAATGAAAAAAATCCTCTTTTCTACTCACGAAGTGTGGTCATTGGGGGCGGGACCTATGACTGCTCTCTCCATAGCAGAGTGTGCGGTATTCCGTTCTCAATGTGAAAGTTGTGAGTAACGAGCGTAGTAAACTTAACTTTCTAATGAAAAAAATTCACATTTCTACTCACGAAGTGTGGTCATTGGGGCGGGACCTATGACTGCTCTCTCCATAGCAGAGTGTGCTGTATTCCGTTCTCAATGTGAATGTTGTGAGTAACGAGCGTAGTAAACTTAACTTTCTAATGAAAAAAATTCACATTTCTACTCACGAAGTGTGGTCATTGGGGGCGGGACCTATGACTGCGCCTCCATAGCAGGTGTGCGGTACAAACACACAATAATCACAATCACATGAGAAGAGCATGTCATTGGACGTTTGTAAACTCCATTATACACAAACACAACACATTTTTATACAGGCCATTTGACGGAGATGACTGTCGGTTACTTAGCATCTTAGGTAGATGATAGCGAGAGAGGAATAACAGCACTGGCGGACGACCCAACCCTCCAAAGGGAGGGGAAATTCGTCAAAGAGGGGCGAATCGGCAGTTTTCAGACCATTTCATCTGCACCTCAGGGAACAACGTATACTTTTTGAAACCGCCAAAGAGGGGTGAATTCCACTTTCCCCTCCCCTTCTTGTCCGCTAGTGAATTACAGCGTTTTATATTTTTTATGTGATTGTTTATGATTTCTGTTCAAGTTTAACCAGGCTTCTTATTTGCAGGTGATGTTCCTCGGCGAGGTGGAGGAGATTCTGGATATAATCGAACCGGAGCAGTTCAGAAAGATCCAGGTGCCGCTGTTCAAGATGCTGGCCCGATGCGTGTCGAGTCCGCACTTCCAGGTTGACTCACTTTTTCACTGTGATGTGAACCAAAACAAAATTGGTAGACAACGGTGGTCTACTTTTAACTTGAAAGTCGTTCTAACTCTGTTCTCAAGTTTCTCAAGATAAATTTAAGCGGTTTTCCCTCAGTTTTATTAAGAAATGGTCGTAATTATCATACTTAACAGACAGCTATGATGTGAACCTCAATCCATTCTCTGAGTGTCAGTGTCTCGCCCATCTTGTGTGTGATGTGACGCCTATGCGGTTGTGGATTTACCGTGGTTTTCATGGTTTATGTCTGTTAAACAACTGCTCACATGCACGCACCTACCGGGTGGGGCACGCACGAAGACGCGAACTTGGTGCTGAGCTGACGTTGTAGATTGACTTTGAATATGTGGAACTATAACTTACCATAACACAATTAAAAATAGAGTTATTTTGAGAACATAACTACAGGGTGGGCCAAAAAAACCACACAACTTTGAGGGTTAATAACTTTGTGAATACGAATCGGATTAATTAACGGTGTGCGTCATTTTGATCAGTATATAATTGAAAATTCTTAACTCTATATTTATTTAAAAAATTCAATGCAATCAGAAGTTACGCAACAATTTCTTAAAAATACCCAACCGGGCGGGAGTTTTCATACATATTTGTTACAATAGATGTTTAATAATGTTTTATACGGCTCAGACGAACTGTTTTGGTTTCTTTGGCGTTATTCAGTTAAACCTAGTTAATGAAACTGTTTTAAAACAATATTTTTACGTAATCAGACTGTTTTAACATGAAAATTACCATTCATGATAGAAAACAGGCTGTTGAGCTTTGAGCACATAACGTCCATATTGAGCATGTCATCAACTAATATGTTTTATATGTGTCTGAAACTTGTCAGAAACATGGTTTCTCACATTTACATTTATGTGTAATTTCTGTCCTCTTTGTGTGGATTTATTATTGTGTAGAATAGAGTTGTATGGGTTCTCAGCAGAAAAACTGCAACTTTTCGGTAAAAGTTTAATATCTTTTCGAAGAATAAAAATTTTCCATAACAATTATATGAATGAAAGTCAAAGATATACCAGTTGAAATGATGCAAACCGCAGTTCATTCCGATTCTTAGTCCCTGAGTTATTACTCTCCAAAGTTGTGTGGTTTTTATTGGCCCACCCTGTATGTGGAATTTCAGATTAAAAAACGTTTATATTAATTTCAGGTGGCTGAACGTGCGCTCTACTTCTGGAACAACGAGTACATCATGTCGTTGATTGAGGAGAATAATGAGGCCGTCATGCCCATCATGTTCCCGGCACTCTATCGAATTAGCAAGGAACACTGGAATCAGGTACGTGGCAGTTATATTGTTAATTGGAGGAATGGTACTTTGCTACCTTGCCTGTTTGTTACGAGACTGATAGTACTGGCTGGGATAACTTAGTTGAAGAGGCTAGATAATTTATCTGAGCGTCAGCCTGTAGGTTATTCAGAAGATAGGTTGACAGACAGTTATATTTAGTTCTTTCTCAATCAAGTTCAAGAGCATGAGTGGGCATAACTTTTTCATCGTAAATAGTGATATAGTCAAAGTCAAGTGTCGTATACTTTTTGGCGCAAAAAACATTCTTAAAAGCCGTGATGTGAACCACAATCCATTCTCTGAGTGTCAGTGTCCCGCACATCTTGTATATGCTGTGACGCCTATGCGGTTGTGGACTGGCCGTGGTTTTCATGGTTCATGTCTGTTAAACAACTGCTCACATGCACACACCTAAAGGGTGGGGCACGCACGAAGACGTGAACTTGGTGCTGAGCTGATTACGTTAAAGTAGCTAATTGTTTGAAATCAAATTTATATTTTTTGTATATTTGTTGTGTTGTGTTTGTTAGCATACTGCTTATATTGTTAGATAGTATTGTCAAAAGCTGTATGTAATTTAAATAGTTATAACATTTTCAGACGATTGTCGCGCTAGTCTACAATGTGCTCAAAACGTTTATGGAGATGAACGGCCGGTTATTTGACGAGTTGACCGCCAACTACAAGGCTGAACGACAACGGTTGGTTGTTATCCAATCTTGAAGATACGGCTCATGAAAAAAAATTGTTTTGCTTTTGCATGATTAAATTAATAAGAGAGATAAATAACGAAATGCAATTATCCTGAGCTATGATGTAAACCACAATCCATTCTCCGAGTGTCAGTGTCCCGCCCATCTTGTGTGTGCTGTGACGCCTCTGCGGTTGTGGACTGGCCGTGGTTTTCATGGTTTATGTCTGTTAAACAACTGCTCACATGCACACACCTACCGGGTGGGGCACGCACGAAGACGCGAACTTGGTGCTGAGCTGTTTTTTTTTGCTAAATTTGTGTTAAAGTTAGCCGTACTTTACTTCTGGGAAATAAGTTAAGATGTCTAGAAGTAAGAGGGATCTGTATTGAGAAGTACACATTTGTCTTCGTTTCAGGGAAAAGAAGAAGGAACGCGAACGGGATGACCTGTGGAAGAAGATGGATGAGATTCAGCTGGCCATGGACGCCGGTCAGATGAAGGTTGGCTGATATTCAAGCTATCATGTGAATTTAATTTAAATAAAAAAACTATTGATGAATATTTTAATGGTTTGATAATTTTATTTAATAATCACTACAGACGTTACCCTGGGAGTTTGTAAAAGGTGCAAAAAATATGTATTGTAATGTGGTCGTCATGTATTTTTTTCAATGTAAGCTTTCGTCCAGGCTTTTCTCGAATGTTTGTTGTTCGATTCTGCAGGTTCCGCCCAAGGTTATGTGTGCCACGTCGATAACGTCGTTGAACGTACCGCCTCCCAACCGATTGGTCGATGCCTCCAATACACTCTCGCCGCCGCCTTGTGCCGGTTGGCATATTTCTCTTGGATTTTTTTTGTTGTTGATGGGATCGGGAATGCAACGTATCGTTTGTTTGTAGTAAAAAAATAGAGTCACAAAGGGAAGATTCACAAAAACTGTGGAATCAGGAAACAACCATTTTCACATTTAGTTGTCTATGTTCGCTGCTCGGCATATTCCGCGTTGGATGCTTCTATCGTGCGGTTCCAACGGTAAACTTGAATTGAGATAGATAGAATAGTGTTCTACACAGTTTCGAAATGTATATGACCACTGGTCATTGACCAGCTATGATGTAAACCACAATCCATTCTCTGAGTGTCAATGTCCCGCTCATCTTGTGTGTGCTGTGACGCCTATGCGGTTGTGGACTAACCATGGTTTTCATGGTTCATGTCTGTTAAACAACTGCTCACAAGCACACACCAATCGGGTGGGGCACGCACGAAGACGCGAACTTGGTGCTGAGCTGATATAAGAGTGAAAATAAAGGAACTTATTACATTCTAAGCAAGACAAGAGTTCATTATTTTTGAAAATTCTTTTGAATATAAGAAACATGTTTTTTTTTCGTTTTTTTTGTAAGCTGATTTTTTTGCAGGCTTTTCCTCGTCAAACAAGGAGAATCACGCCACCTCACCGCCCCAAGCCACCCCTCAGCCGGCCAAACAGGCGGCGCCCGACAAGTCACCGAAATCGGGTACGAAAAAGAGCAAAAAGTAGGGTCGCCGCCGTCAACTCACCCTCAATTGGGGTGTCTCGTCGTCTCCCTTTTTCTTACACCTGAATTACTCCTTTTTTGCTCTGCTGCTGCTGCGATCACTCATTTTCCTACTTCTCGTTGGCTGGCAAACTCGCGACCGGAATGACGAAAAACAATTCACCACAACAGTAACAATAACAACAACAACAACAACATAGAACACACCCTACTGCTAATGTTGTTGTTTACTAAAATACATTGCTAGGTCTGCTTAATTCTGCGACTGAAAGTATGGTGGTCAGACATGGACAACAACCTCATGGTCTGCCTTTAGTTACCGGTGAAGTACTTCAAGCTGCTATTGATTTGATTGGATGTTCGGTTAATGTGGATTGATCGCTCCGCTCGGATGGAAACTTTTTAGTTGTTTCTGTTCTGTATATTCAAAATTAAAACTCGAATAACATCCGAGTGTTCTCTCTAGCTGACCACTACATTCTTCGTCCCAAATATGAACTGAATGATAATGTGATTGAGATGGCAATGTCTGATGGTGTATTGCAATGCCAAATATTAGATTGCGCAATGGGATTTGAATGATTACACATAATGTGATGAATGCGTGAACGTTACTTGCTTCCTCCGAATTCTGTGTCCGAGTCGCGAATGACCGTATACGTTAGGTTTTTCATTTCATCGTGTATTTGCTTGTAACATACTATTGTACACTTCGGTTTTCATTATGTACACTTTTATTTATACTATTTTGGTATATATGGTCGATTGGTGTCTCTGTGGATTTCTAAACTTCACAATCGACTATATAACGATAATTGTTAGGTAATGTTTGTATTTGTGTTGTTTTGTAACTAACATAATGCTTCTAGTTTTTAGTTTGAGTTGGTAGTTCTAATTTATGTATTATCTATCCAGCAAACAACAACAATAACCAAGAGTTCTTTTTATATTATATGCTTCGCTGTTGTATAGCTATGAGTGTACTTTGGAGTTGTTGTTGTTGTGAGGTGTTGCAAAAAATGATGATGTTGATGTCGCGTAATGTTGTAGTTATTATGGTAGTTCAGTTTGGTAGCAAACCAAAGCCAGTTGTCAGGAAATTTCATCGAAATTCGACTGCCTTTCCCAAAAAATCTAACAATCCAACTTGCTTTTTATTCATCTGACTAAAAAATTCCCTGATTTAGAATTCCTGTCTGATATGGTAGCTAATTTCAATGAAATGACACGCACGGAATTACCTTAATACACTTGAACTGAGTTAGGCATTGATTCTGGCATTGTATTTTGTAATACAACTAGTAGAATGTTGGGTATCCTTCCATTGTGGTTGAGTTCCGTTGAATATACGAGCATTTGGGCTATTTCTTGATCGACTTTCTACAATTTACTGCTGCTTACTCCATCCAAATGCGTGTATATCTCCGATTATATGGTGCTTTGTGTTGTGTAGCTGTTTGTGTGTGCGAAAGCTATCGAGAAATTCTCACATCCGAATTGACATGCCTTTGATGCACTGGCGGACGAGCTAATCTACGACGGAGGGGAATTTCTTCAAAGAGGGGGGAATCGGCAGTTTTCAGGCCATTTCAACTACGAGAACAAATTCAACTTTTCGGAAACACCAAAGAGGGGTCTCTTCCGCTTGGGCTTTGAGATCACATGTTTTTTTTAGAATTGGTTTGAATGGATGATTCCCAATTTATGTAAATGCATGCTAATTCATTAAATAGTTGATAATAATAAATACCCATTGTGTAGCGTTGTGTTGTATGTGTTTTATGTTCTAGTCAATCGCCACAGGTCCGTCTACTATTAATATAAGTGTAAATCGAGTAGCTCGCTGTCCACTACTTCTACTTCATTAGCTCCACTTTGGCTCAGACAACGTTCTTGTATGTTCTTGTTCTTACTTCGTAAGGGTGATGAGATTGTTTCTTGTAATTGGGCTGAACGTTTGTTGCAGTTCTGGCTGACTGACTGACTGACCACTCGCTGCCGCCTTTTAGAGTTTTGCTCTGATGTATTAATAAAATAAACATAACATAACACTGGATTAGGTAACTTTCGCATGAACAACATTCACTATCTTTTCAACTATTAAGTTACTTGTAAACTAAATTACTAAATCACTATTACTTTACACTGCTTTTTAGTTTCCGTTAATGCACTACCCTATTTTTACCACTATAATATGATGAGCCAAATTCCGTGCGTGTCGACTACAGATGTAAAAATTTCGGTTTTACTTGGCATACTTAACCTATAAATGAATGCTCGTAGAATAATATTTTGTATTATAGTTGATATTTTGTGTTTGTACATTTTTCTGGCAATGGAGTAGAGGAAATTGAGCTAATGAAGATGATTGGCAGTTTGAAATTCTGACGGGCATTACAATGAAACGGATGTGGGCCCGTGTGGATTTGTGTTCCCGCATGTAACAGATTTTCTTATTCGATTGTATCACCTCTGCGCAATCAATCACCGTCACCCATGGTCGTCTTTATTTTCTCTAATATATTAGATAGTTTTGGTCGTCTTCAGTTCAGTGTTGTAGTCGCTGTTGGTTTTCTGTATTTATCTTTATTAAAAACTTGTATATTTTGTAATTTAGATTAGATAGTTTCTAGTGATTTGTTTTAAATTTCCAGTGACTTCAGTACTGCATCAGCAACAACAACTTGATTGACTCGCACTCATTTCACCGTTCATCGTCGTTACAAATTTTATACTTGCGCTACCTTATATGTTTTGGTTTGTTAACTGTTTTAACATAATTATTAAAATTATCCATTTGTATATCTACACATACTATATTGTTTATTAATATAATTATTATCGCTGTTTACCATTTGCCGACGTGTCACGCCGTTCACACCACAGAGAATACTAAATACACTATTATTATTATTATTATGTTTGCTATTTTCATTATCATCGTGTGTAGTCTGTTCTTCTGAAGTTTGTGTTTTTTCGTTTCATAATTGTTTGTTATTTGCGTAACGTTTTTTTGTCTTTTTATCATACCTAAAGAAGTATATATCCTAAAATATTCCTAGATTAATAGTGAATCGCTGCTGCGCGTATTATTTTCTGTCTCTATTCGCATTCGCGTTTCATCCTATAAATGATTGGTGGTTTGCAATATAGTTCTGATTTTGTGTATCACTCAGCCGTCGAAAATTTACTATAGAAGTCCATAGCCTATCAAAGTTTCTTTTCACTCGAACTCGAACTTTTCATGTAATCTTTTTTGTAGTCAACTCATTTTGGCGCGCATGAATTTTTTACGGTATGCGGCTGAGTTTCGGTAAAGATTGACAGAAATAAATATTAGTAACAACTAACAAGAAACTATGGGCAAGCTATAGAATACGTACTGTAATGGTTTTCACTGCTCATTGTGGTCAGATTTTGTGCCACAACCCGTTCGCCCGTCTCTCACCATTTTAATAGTTGGTGGGCGCAGAATATTGGTTTCTGTTGTGCGGCGAAAATTTTTACAGGTTTTTGAGTGAGTATGAATATTTCTGCTGTTGTTTTACTTTTTGGAACCGCCAAAGAGGGGGAACTCCACGTTGCCCTCCCCATCTCGTCTGCTAGTGTCGAATGTGAGATTGGTATAGCGCTAATGAATGATGTTCTCGTGCCCACCACACCACCACCACATACAATTCTACTGATTTGCCATGCATGTTATGCGCCCTGTGTTTGATCATTGTGTTTTTATATAAATAATATTATGTTTCAATACAAAATGCCCGTTAATGGAAGAGTGCCGTGAGTGAGTGAATGCCACTTGATCATGATGGAAAATCACTGGTTATCGTTTGTTGCTGATTGAAGATGCATTCTTTCACCGAAAGTGTTCATAAAGTGATGACATCCATCTTCATTAACTCATCGCACACGTCCCTCGTATTCTGAATATATATTCTACAATTTATATAACGTATTATTAATATATATTACACACATACACACTACTACTTGAATACATATTCGTATGTAATTCTTGAATAAAACCTGTAAATTACCGTGCGGAGATTGTGGGGTTGATCATAGTGAAAGTAGCGAAGGTTGTATGCCGGAATCGACTGATGTAATGCTGTCGGTGATACTTGAATTGGAAATGTGGTATAAGAATATTTACTTATCATATCATAGTTGCTTATTGGGAATATATCAACGTGGTTTAATTTTATAGCTGTAGTAAGCAATTACTTTGAATTTGGGTGGTATTACAGATACAATGTTGCTAAGGAAGGCGTTGTCACGATGTGTACACATGGTCACCCGTGCCAGTAGCAGTCGCATGAATGTGGCCGGTACGTTTCTCAGATGATAATTGCCTTGTCCAGCAAAAATATAATGGTTTCAAACGACTATTTATAGAATCTTCTAAAATCATGACGCAGTGAACAGTATTTCGTATAAACAAAAGCGTTATAAAAAATAAGTCTATACAATCCTACAATTTTAAACAGTAGAATATAAGGTAAAGAACGTACGGGTTTCGGTCGTGTTTATGTTCGTTAAATCATGGTGAACAGCTATGTAAGGATACTCTACTACATAAGAATTATAACACATTAATTGTCTATAAACAAATTCCAATTCACGACCAAAGCCTGAAAAGATGGGTGATGTGAAGGTAAATGAATTTGTTTTCCGTGAAATATTTCTGCACGTTATTTTGAAATGATCACTTGCGGACGAGTCTATGCAAAAGGAGGGGAATTATCAGTTTTTAGGCCCTTAAGGTTTAGAGTACACTTTTTTGAACCACCAAAAAAGGATTAATTCCCTCGTCCACTAGTAAGTTCACTGTATGTTTGCAGCGGTGGGCAACAACACGGTGCACGCACGTCAGTATCCCATGTTGATGGTGCTGCCCGATGGTTCGACGGTGCGCGTCAGAAACACCCAACCACTGCAGATTGTTACGGTTAGTATGAAAACTTACATTCAGTCGGACTGCCGGTAATTAGGTAGTTCCGTAGTATCGTTGCTTACTAAATATAAATTTTTTGCGCCAAATTTTTTTATTGCCTTGTTTGGAGAAACATGTTGTTACAGTACATTGCAGCTATTGTTTTTTTTCTGCTGTTTTTGTTAGTGTTACAATTTTGTATATTTTGGTTGTTTATATTTGTCTAAAAATGATATGGAACATGTGTTGCAATGCCTATGTCTCCAATTCAAATTCAGTTGGCTTATTTTTACTAGTGTTCTTTTATATTTCATCATGCTGATTTGTGTTTAATGTTTGGTTTCATTATCAAATTTGAACATTCTATTTCAGCTGCCGATCGATCTGGACAGTCTATCGGCCACCGAACGTCGTGTCTGGATCGCGCGACGTCAACCGAAGTCACGAACCGATGATGCGGACATGTCCTTTGATGATACCTTCGATCCCACAAAGTACTTGAGCAAAAACAAAAAATGATTCGCTTAATATTTTAATCATAATATTATGGTACCCCGTATTTTTGTACCATCTGTAGGTTGCCTTCGTAGTCTAAAATTCGTATAACTTAGAAACAGAAGAAAATGTAGACATGAAACGTTTTAGAGTGTCATCAAAAGCTCTGAAAAAAACGTCTATAAAGGCACCCTTACTGGGTGGTATAGAACTAATTATGAGTGACAGGATATTAAGTGGATTTTGTGCTTGATGATATGTGTGTATATGATTTTGCTCAATTTATACGAATATAATTAAATAAAAATAAAATATACGATGACTGGAATCTGGTTTGTTATTCATGTAAGGACGATCGATGAACGATCATTAGATGAGTTATAACCAAACGAAGGTTTGCAACAGCAAAATACCAGTAATTTCTACATTGTGTACTGTGCAAATAACCTCAATCTCTGTAAAAGGTGTTGGATTCGGAGTTTGTGTACAGAATTCGCGGGCTTCCTCACGGGTGTTTCATTGAGTAAATACAGCTGACCGCTTCGGTTTCAAACGCTCCGTTCACTTCCGCGTTTCAATTTACGTTCAGTAGAAAGTCCATTGCAACAATAAAACGGCAGTTAAACTAATATAATCAAAACAATTCAAAAATGCTTCGACTGCTGCTATTACTGACTATGTGCTCAATTTTTATCCAAGGTTACGGTTTTTGCTGAAAACATGAGCTGCAAGTTTCTAAAACTTTCTGCCTTTTGACAGTCAAATGAATTTAATATTTACAATTTTAATGTTTATTCAGGT
>OZ038448.1:17069168-17072604 GCA_964036265.1 Daptonema setosum
GCATGCAGCTTGGATTCGCCGCTGACGTGCGGTGGAGTCTCATCAGCATGTCGTGGTCAATGTGACTGTTTGGCTACTAATTATTTCATGTTTCCATGATAATTGGCTCTTCGATTTTTACTGGTAATATTTTTATTCAGTATATAATTATTTGTGATCTCATTCATGCTTGAATTTGTTTCAAACTACTGTATGATGTTGTTTGAAAATGTTTTTAAATGATATATTTATGCTGTATTGAATATGTATGTACGCATGAGCTACTGTATAAAAATTAATACCGTACTGTACCTTGGTAAAGAGCATTGAGCAGAAAATATAACGAATGAGTGTCACGCTATCCGTGATTGGTTGTTCAACTACGCAAGGAAGAAGGTACATGGACATAAAATCGACATTTTTTTATTCACTGAACACTCCGAGAAATATTTCATAATACTACGTATTAACTTTTGTTTGATCAAGCAGGTATTGGAATCAATCATTTTTTCAGTTGATTCATTAAGTTGAGTTTTCAGTAATGTGATTTTCAGATTTTCAACCGGATTCCTTGGTCGTCCAGGTTCACAATAATAACATTTTGTACGAAAAGCTTTTCAGCACTCTGATGAATTTTGTAATCCGTATCGAGTCCAGATGTTCTGACAAATTAATTTTGTTAATCATTGCTGTTCACCGTTAAGGAAATGATGTTCTGGTCTATAATGTTACAACAATGAGTTTCAGGAACTCATTTCCAGTGAAACCGGAACTGTTTACGATCTAACGATTTAATAAAAGATGCTTATTAAGACGTCTTATATGACTTTGCACACATTTCTTTCCGTTAAAAACAACTTGTATTCAGTTATTAAAAGCTATGTACTATAAATTATTAAAGAATGACACACTGACGCAACGAGATAACCCTTAGTTCCTAAAAAATTAGGAGAACATTAATATACGAGTGATTGATGAGCTAATAGAATATAGAATAGATATAGATTAGAATAGATGTAGAATCTAATAGATATAGATATCTAATAGATATAGAATTGATATATAAAATATAAAACGGAGTGATGATGAGCTTGATTTTTATTATATGTACCAATAAAAACTGATAACTCATCATGTTTGAGTGGATTGATTCGTTGTATACAGAGTCCAATACAGATTTGATGCGGGTCCCAGCACTTTGGTTGATTGATTTCCAGAGTGGCGGAGCAAAACTTTTAGCCAAGGATTGAGATTTTTCATTGAAAGTGGGAAATCTGGACATTTCAGTCATTTTTTTCACTTGAGGCTCAGTATAAAAATTCTACAAATACTGTTTCAATTTTTTATTCTTCATTCTTGTTGTTGTCAAATGTCAACTCGTTAGTGTCATCCACAATCTGCTACTGTAATACATCAGTATCTATCAAGTTGACCACAAACACAGTATTCGCGTGTTCAGTTCAGAATTCAGATTCAGAGTCCCCTTACAACTAACTTCCCGACGTGCTACATGTACGTACAGTCATATCAACAACTGACTCGACGTGACCAATCGATCTATATTTCAAAATTTTCCGTACAATTTCGATTAGTAAATTTTTTTTGATTATTCTGAGTTCCTTGTTGATCATGCATGACTCCATGATGATACCCAATATCAGCAACATAGTATACTGATCCACGTAATTGTAGATGTAACTACGCTTGCGAGCTTAACTTCGTCATCAATACTTTCTCACCTGAATTTTTTTGTGACGTGCTAAACACTTTCATCAACCAACAACTGCGATTATTTGACGTAACTAGTCGTATGACGTTTAGAAGTTTCCGTTGATTATTCGACGTCACTAATCCACTGGCATTTTTAAATGTACCGTAAAATTTTCTATTAGCAAAAGTTTTGCCGATTAATCTGAGTTCCTCGTTGGTCATGATTTTATGATGATTCCTGATAGCAGGACTAACTGATTAGATATGTATTATAAACTGAATATAAGAAAAACAATCAGTCTAGTCCCATCCATCACTCCTCACTTGATATTAATTGTCTATGCCATATGTCTACATAGATGCACATGTTTATATATAAATACATTAATATTGCATATTCAGTCAAAAAATTATATCGTGTGATATTTTTCCAATCCCAAAAAATTAACAAAGAAGCTTAATTCATCCAAATCAAAACAACTTCATTATGTAGTTCGATATTTTATGCGGAAAGGGGCTTTGCAGAAGTAAGTTTTTAGGCGGAAAGATCGTAAGATCATGACTTGAGTTTGTCCTGCTAATAATATAGAAGCTAAAGATGTGACCACAAATCAACGGTCTTCTGTCCAAAATTTGCTTGGTTTGGCATTATTGTTTACCGGTTATTAGGAGAAGCCGCAGTTTTCTAAACAATAAAGCGTACCATAAAGACGATACATTTAACAAAACTGACGTTTGATTTTGTGGTACTACTAATTTCTTACCGACCTTGTCAGTGTATCACCCGTTGTTTGCTTGTTCAAGACCAAAATGTTCAGGTCACGGGTTCATGAGAAAACAACGATGGGGTGCCAAAATTAAAGACATCATGATTCGGGGCAGGAAGCAACACCGGGGAAGGGAAAGGAAGAAACTATGAAACGGAATCCCACCGTTTGTAAATTTTAAAATGGTTTTTGCATTCATAAAGGTATTATTCCGGTAAAGAATTATTCCGTTAAGTATCTTCCTCATTGGACATGTGAATTGTTCGCCAATGACTGGGAACTGGGCCCGCTTCCATGATGGTTTCCTGCATTGATGCGTCAAACATAAGGACGCCTATATTTTTGATGCATATATTATTGTAAAATGGCAACTTCAGAGAATTGTGAAACAATGAAATTCAACGAAATTCTCACCAAGGACGGGTTTCAGCGGTTTCTGGTGAACTCTGGCTCGAAGATGTCTGTTATTGAATTCTATGCGGACTGGTGTGCGCCGTGCAAAGCTGTGGAACGAACCATGATGGTCAGTTGTTGTTGTTGTTGTTGTTGTTGTTGTTGTTGTTGTTGTTGTTGTTGTTGTTGTTGTTGTTGTTGTTGTTGTTGTTGTTGTTGTTGTTGTTGTTGTTGTTGTTGTTGTTGTTGTTGTTGTTGTTGTTGTTGTTGTTGTTGTTGTTGTTGTTGTTGTTGTTGTTGTTGTTGTTGTTGTTGTTGTTGTTGTTGTGGTTGTTGTTGTTGTTGTTTTTGTTGTTGTTGTTGTTGTTGTTGTTGTTGTTGTTGTTGTTGTTGTTGTTGTTGTTGTTGTTGTTGTTGTTGTTGTTGTTGTTGTTGTTGTTGTTGTTGTTGTTGTTGCTGTTGTTGTTGTTGTTGTTGTTGTTGTTGTTGTTGTTGTTGTTGTTGTTGTTGCTGTTGTTGTTGTTGTTGTTGTTGTTGTTGTTGTTGTTGTTGTTGTGGTGGTTATTGCAAAACAATTACAGGATCTG
>OZ038448.1:17072804-17127804 GCA_964036265.1 Daptonema setosum
TTCTTAACTTTGTCTTCATGAAACATATTCCATAATCTCAAGTTGTTTAGATATGTATTAGGACCAAATGAGTTGTTTTGTCCAAAACATACTAATTATTACATATGTAGCTCATAGGGTTTCCTCAAGCTGTATAGTTTTCTTTAATTTTGAGCAACTACATATGATACATGTTTACTCACAACCATCTCAAATCGGTTCACGTTTCAGAAGTTAATACCAGTGCCATATTACCATGCAGACCACAACCTTCGTCTTGTTGGCTGCCCTCGTTGGTCAGTCACTGGCCTTCCAGTGCTACGTATGCAACAACAAACCAGAAGTATGTTTATTTATCTGATCAATAGTCAGTCAGTCAGTAAGTCAGTCAGTCAGGTAGTCAGTCAGTCAATCAGTTGGTCAGTTTGTCAGTCAGTCAGTCAGTCAGTCAGTCAGTCAGTCAGTCAGTCAGTCAGTCAGTCAGTCAGTCAGTCAGTCAGTCAGTCAGTCAGTCAGTCAGGCAGTTAGGCAGTCAGTCAGTCAGTCAGTCAGTCAGTTAGTCAGTTAGTCAATCAGTCAGTCAGTCAGTCAATCAGTCGGTCATTCAGTCAATCAGAAGTTCACCGATTGGCAGAGGGAAGCTGTATTGTGAGCACATTCAAATGACACAGTAAAATGCAAAAGTGCGCCTTTAGGGCATTCATTAAGTTGCATAGCCAGTCATTGTATGTATGTATGCATCATTATCAGCCTGTGGATTCACAACCTTTCATCCGAACAAACCTGTGTGTGTAAGTGAAACGGTTTATTGCCACGTCTGTATTTCACTGTAATTCACCATACACATCATAAATCACCCAGAACTGTCCGATTATTTTGGAAAATTTCCAAATATGTCTTTCAAATTTAAATATTTAAACGATTGTTTTTAGGAAGACGACACCCAAGAATGCCGTGAAACGCTGGAAGATTGTGCCGAGGGTGTTACCAGCTGCTCGTCAGTGCTCTTCCAGTCCGGCGGCATGACCCACACCAGGAAGTTCTGTACGGCCCCTGGTTAGTCCACTGACTGACTGACTGACTGAAAAACTGACCTACTGAATGACCGACTCGCTGTCTTGGCGATTGAAAGAGTGCAATCAATAGATGTAATGATTAACTTGGGAGACTGACTATTGAAACCACCGACATGTAACGGCAAAAATGTCTGCCATAAACAGATGAATAGACCATGAACGTATTCTACCTGAATGTTTTCACCACCCTTATTTTCAGGCACCCCTCTCTACCAGTACCTGATGTTCTTCCCCGGTTCGTCACTCTGCCAGAACATCAACACCCAAAACGCGATCACCCCACCCTCAATGCGCCCCGAGCCCCCATCGATGGTGCCACAGCCACCTTCAATCGTTCCTCAACCTCCATCATCCCGGCCCGAGGCTCCATCACCTGTTGACGGACCCCAACCCCCAACCATGCAACCTCAACCACCTGCACCCGTATCTCGTGTACGTCGTCAGGCTCCCGCACCCCAGCCCGCCATTGAGCCCGCTGCACCCGCACCCATGCAAGATATGGTGAGTGAGTAAGTGAGATAGTGAGTGATGAGTGGGTGAGTGAGTGAGTGAGTGAGTGAGTGAGTGAGTGAGTGAATGAATGTGTAACTGAGTGACTGAGTGAGTGAGTGAGTAAATAAAAAAACTGTATTAGTAAAATGCTCTCTGCAGGACTCGAACTTGCTGTGCGTGTGCACCACCTCGCAATGCAACCAGGGTACCTACAGAGAGATGATGGACCGTCTGCTGATGAACAACATCAAGGACGAGAAGAAACCTCTTTTGGCAAAACAGACTGGCAACGATGTCTAAGAACTGGATCTTAGAACTATAAGAAACTGCCATTATTTGTATCTGCTTGAAACGACGGTAGCTAAAACCGTTGCGCTTTTTCATTATCGAAATCCGACTTAGTGTTTCTTGTATTTTGGGAGACATGTCAACTTGTTTACCGCTGATTTTCTTTTCAAAATTCCTAGAATTATTCTTTGAATTAAACTTCTGATTTGGCGGGTAAGATGACATGTTCTTAATCGAGTATCTCGTCCCGGTGTTTGTTCCATTCAGACTAGTATCGCTGCAAAGCCAACACAAAAATATGCTTTCAAACCACAAAACATGCTGCAATTCGTGTAATTTACTTTCCTTTTAGTTATTTTTTTAAATTCTAATTTTCAATTGTTTATGGTTTCTCGTTGTTTTCTGCTGGTACATGCCGGGTTAACGGCTGCCCACACACTCATTCATCAAAGGCAAATTGTGATTACGGTGTACATATAAATTTTCACTTTTATTTATAATAATATTTGTATTTAAATTTAATTTATATAACCATTATTTATTGTAAACTAGTGTTCGAAGTTGCACTTTGCAGCTGATCCATGTGCAATGAGTGTTTTTGTGTAATATTTATTAATTATCGGTTGTATAGGGTCGCGATAATAAAATATGACGTACACAATAAGATGACTCAAATGAGACGACTTTTGAAAACATAACGTGATGAAACAATTGCTGTAAGAGTACTGCATTATGTAAACAAACTCGTTACTCGTTTTTTCATAGTTAATAGAAGTACTGTACACATGTCTTAAAATACAAAATCATGTGAATATGATCATTGAAACGTGGAGAACATCAAGAATCGGTCACAGACTCAACTTACTTTTCAACTCCTCCAATATATCCTCGACACTCCGTTCATCGACGTCAATCGTGATCACCATTCCCAAATAGTCCTCCTCAATAGCATTCACTGGTTCCAAGATTTCCATTTGACTTCGCAGCAAATCAGCCTTGAAATAGTGGTTCTGTCGTGCCGTCATACGTTTCAGAGCAGCTTCATAACCGATATTAAGGTGGATGAAAATCACGTTGTTCCGATCGAGATTGATGGCCAGTAACCGTCGGTACTTGGCTTTGAGCGCGGAGCATGAAATCACGGCTGACTGATTGGCCATGGAAGCTTGAATGGCAATGTTGGATAGAAGATGCAGCCACGGCAGGCGATCATCGTCGGTCAGAGGAATGCCTGGATTGTCAGTGAGTGGGTGAGTGAGTGAGTGAGTGAGAGAGTGAGTGAGTGAGCGAGTGAGTGAGTGAGTGAGTGAGTGAGTGAGTGAGTGAGTGAGTGAGTGAGTGAGTGAGTGAGTGAGTGAGTGAGTGAGTGAGTGAGTGAGTGAGTGAGTGAGTGAGTGAGTGAGTGAGTGAGTGAGTGAGTGAGTGAGTGAGTGAGTGAGTGAGTGAGTGAGTGAGTGAGTGAGTGAGTGAGTGAGTGAGTGAGTGAGTGAGTGAGTGAGTGAGTGAGTGAGTGAGTGAGTGAGTGAGTGAGTGAGTGAGTGAGTGAGTGAGTGAGTGAGTGAGTGAGTGAGTGAGTGAGTGAGTGAGTGAGTGAGTGAGTGAGTGAGTGAGTGAGTGA
This sequence comes from Daptonema setosum, assembly GCA_964036265.1. Classification (NCBI taxonomy): domain Eukaryota; kingdom Metazoa; phylum Nematoda; class Chromadorea; order Monhysterida; family Xyalidae; genus Daptonema; species Daptonema setosum. Next base: position 17,076,258 of record OZ038448.1, read on the forward strand.
GTGAGTGAGTGAGTGAGTGAGTGAGTGAGTGAGTGAGTGAGTGAGTGAGTGAGTGAGTGAGTGAGTGAGTGAGTGAGTGAGTGAGTGAGTGAGTGAGTGAATGAGTGAGTGAGTGAGTGAGTGAGTGAGTGAGTGAATGAGTGAGAGAGTGAGCGAGTAAATGAGTGAGTTAGTGAGTGAGTGAGTAAGTGAGTGATAGAATTATTCGGTAACATGATAACCATTTCCCATTTTCATACGATTTTCCTGTGAATGGTAATCATCGGCTTCGTAGTACGGGCAGCCGACTCGGGCCCCCAGTAACGCTCCGATGGTGCTTTTGCCACTGCCGGATGGTCCCATCACAAAAATTATCATTTTGAGAGTAGTATATGTATTAGTCGTTTTTGCTGCCCTAAAAAAATAGATTATGTGTTGTTTCATCACTATAATGGTTGTGGCTGGTGAACCCAGCAAACGAAAAGTTTGATATAAAAATATGAATCAGTGCAGCATGGTTCCTTATAATACTACATAATGGGATTCAGATAACACAACGTTTTTATTTCACTAACCCGGTGGATTACAAAGTTCATCATTATAAAAGTGTACATCAAGAATGGAAGGAAATAAATTTATATATGTTGAGCAACAATACAAGTGATGTCTGAGAAGATGAAGATTTTTTGCTCACAGTAATGACTTAAGCTGGGTGGAGAAATGTATGGCTGACACGTGCCTACATACGTAAAAAAAACTATGGCAAGCTCTCTAAATACTAGGATAAAAAAACACAACGTTTTTGATGGTGGCCGGTCAAAACAGTTGTTTTATGAGCTATTCATTTACTGGCGGCTGTCAGTTTTGATAAGAACTGACATGTGTATGTTTAATGCGTCATACGCTTATTGATACTTAGTAGGTTTTGGTTTGTGAAAAAAAAGAAAATACCCGTACTATGTAGAGACTTGATTTTATTCTCAATGAAAATGAGTCACCAGAATTAACGTTAACACATGTACATCACTGATCTACTAATCAAAGTCAATATAATCTGGCATCACTTCATTTTCCATCTTGTAGTTCGTTTGGGGTTCCATGTCTTCAATAGCAACTGGTTCATCCGGTATGGAATAATCTATAAATTTGTCATCGTATAGGTCATCAGGATCCGGCAGTAATGCTTCACAGTTTATGGATTTCGTGAACAATGCCATTGCCATGCTATAATCGATTTTCTTCCATTTATACGCGAGATCGCAGTAGGATATCCACAGACGGTCGTCGCGCACGTGTGCTGCAAAATTCGGTCAAATAACAGTCAGATTAATTCACTGACCGGCTGACGGTTGCTGCGATCACTACCCATTTGGGGCCATTTGCAAACCTTCCGTCTAATAAAAACATTTTATTCGAGTAGTTTGACCTATTGACCCTATATAATTGACCGATCAACATAATTTAAGTTTGCGCACAGAAAAAAATTCATACAGCAACTGTATTTTGCTTGTTTAATGTTTAATAAAAAAACATCGAACGAACCAGCAACGAGATATAGATTTTCAATAGGATGAGTATAGTTGATGGCCAATCGTAGACCGCACATTGACTCCTCTTTGTACGAATACAGCGCATTCCAGTTACTAACGTTCACCATTTTATCGCAATCCTGAATTATAAAAAAATTAAATATCGAGAACCCTGTTGCATCGACAGAAGAAATTCAAATTCCAAAAAAAATCGATAAATCAATTTTTTTCAAAACCACTCATCATCTACTTCACGGTTCGAATGCCTTCTATTTTCAACTAATTATGAAAAAGCTAACTTTGAGTACATGATGGACGTACACGTTGTGTCTGTTCAGAGCCTCTCTCTGGTCGGGTAGGATTTCGTCGGTGTTCTGCATCAGTGAAACGAGGAAAGCTGCAAAACCTATTTTATTTATCTGTTTTTTGAATTTATCTATATTTGTTTGTTAAAAGTCATTAAAAATACATGGCTTATAAAAACTCAAAACTAACCAAAATCTGAATTACAATACAGATTATCAAACGAAGAGAATACACAGGTGCAGCCACGCCCACCGACTATCATGACCGTAAGAAGAACCACTGAAGTCCACATGTGTAGGGTTGGTACATCGTGTGGAATCATTGTGTTCCTGGAAACCATAAAGAATCTGGCAAGTATTTTTGAAAGAAAACCATCAATGTATGCCGATCATCCGATCTGACGTACATACATGTACATCACTGTTTCAAATCGAGTGATCATTGAACAATCATTGGCAGACGAACCGGAGACTTGACAACAACCTACGCACCAATTGTAGAACGGCAATACGCGCCGTTGCAGAAGTTTCGTGTGGAAATAAAATACAAAATTGCATCCGGAGGTCAGCCAGCCGGAGCATCACAAACAGTAAACCGTGCAAACATCTTATCTACCAAACGAACAAAACTCGATGATCATCAAAGTTAAAAGCCCCAGCCAGATCTCGTCGTTGAGTAAACGAGTCGCATCTTGCCTTGTGTGTTTTCAGATTTTTTTCTCCACTACCCTCTTCTCTCGCTCACACCCCGTCACGGACCGAACCGGTACTTCATCAAATCACGATTTGTTGACTCTTGGTACTGTCAACTGCTCAATCACTTACTCTCTCACTCATTCGCTTACAATATTCTGCCAGTGTGGTTGTCAACAGGTGGGTTGTGGGGATGTTGTTTGGAATTAAATTATGTCTGTGACGGTGAAATGGTTATACGGTTCCATGTATTTTACATTCTTCCATTTTCACAGATTGCAGTACCGTTCAAAAACTGGCATGAGACAGTTTTTTTACCCTTAATATTGTTGAGAAACAATGAAACATAGGACCGCTCTGTTTGTGTTTCTTTATTGTGTTTGCAATTACAATTTGGTGAGGAATATAGTGAACGTGATTTGTAGCTCTCATAAAAATAGAAACTAAAATTTATTTTCAATTTCACCAGTAACCGTAGTCAGGGTTGGGCGATTTATCATCGATAGCAGATTCAATAACTAATAAACCACCGTCATTGAAACCACGACCAGCTTGACCAATAAAACGAATAAATAAATGGATGTTGTTGCTCGTAACGACATACAGCTCATATTGTTTGTTATTTCTATATTACTTCGTGGTAGGAAATTGAAAAAAGTATAATATACGCCTATATACTAAGGCCGATTCTTATAGTCTTTTAGCCACAGTATTAGAAATCCGCTATTTTCAAACACAAGAGAAAGGTTAAAATCTTCTTCTCTTTCCAAAAGGCTAATTTGTTTGTTAAGGTATGTACATATATGTATAAATAGATAAACTCAAAACCGTTCAGTGTACTTTTTAGAGAAAGTCCTAATTTTTGAAGGTTAACTCGTCCGCCAATGTCCCCAAAAGGATAGAAAATGTTGTTTGTGATAAACACCAAATGCTCTACTTAAGTTGTTATATGAATCGCCCAATGACTAAGGAAGTATCCATTTATGTGGTATATTGTTATGTAAACGTACTTTACCAGAAGAATAAGGACATACAACACACGAATGAACGAGAAGAAAGCAAAAATTTGAAACATTTACATTTTACGGTAAAAAAGATGTTCTTCTATATGAAATGATGAAAATTCCCATAACCTGACGATCACTTCCTGATTGGATAGAAAACTCCTTTAGACAACATGACCGTACGACCGTGATCCATCAAAGCTATTGCGTGTCTCATATTCGTACGCGCGCCTCAGATGCAGAACCATTCCTCGCTGTTTCATTATATCAATGCGTCGTTTTCTAGATTACGGTATCCGAAAACCACGCTTGCAATAAAGACGCAACGCGCGTATTCAAAATGTAAACAAACAAGGTACTGGAACACAGCCAACTGGAACCTTGACAACGTGCGTTGTGCCCATGGTTTGTCTCGTGGGTCCATGTCTTTTCGATCGACAAAAAACTTTTCGCAAGAGTTGAATTTACCCATAAGTTGAGATTATCAAGAGGTATCAGTGTATTTTAAGCGATTTTACCCACAAGAAAATTATTTATCACGCGAAGCTGCAGGAACTAGGGTTTTTTTATTAACAGATGGAGCCGCGAACACGAACGTTCATAAAATGTTAGCCGACATTAGATTAACAGAGCCCGAGCGCTGCGGTCCCGACTCTTCGTCAGTAACACAACAACAGAGAAAGCGGTCAAAATTCGCAGTTTATAATGCTGCAACTTGGCGCTTTTGCAGTTGCTTCACTATTCTTTGGAATATGTCTGTCGAGTCGTAGCTGCCACTTGACACCGTTTTAGATCTTCGTGTTATCTAAGTAAATTCTACTGAATAATAAAGTTGTTTACTAATAACAAAGATTTTGTCGTGGTCGGTTTTCGAGATGATGTCGTTCTTCAAGATGATGTTGTACTAGCTTCAATGCAAAACATCGTTGATTAGATAATTTCATCTTTCTTTCCTGCTCTCCTCTTCCAATTTTTCTGTTATTCTCGTTGAAGGTTAATAAACCTAAAAAATAAACATCAATCATGGAGGAAAGTCGTCAGTAACATTTGAACTGCGGTAGGTTTGTGTGGTTTTTAATCAAGATCAAGGAAAACAGCAAAATATGCCTATTGTCTGCTGAAAGGTGTCGATTTCGTTGGGCGCTTTTCAAGACGACATTTGGAGAGAGAGAGTGTCGATAAAGCGACAAAAATCGACACGAAAATCATCAGGATTTGGTGCGTTCAAGTGCCGAATCATGCTGCGAACGCTTGTTAAGAAGTTCAAGTCACAAACTCTGCAGGACACTACTAGTGCGGAACCAGTGGTTGGTGATTATTATGATTATGCTACTTCGAAATGGGTAAATCTCTATTCGAAGAGGGAGCGTGATTTTGATTTCGAAAACATTTCTACAGGACACAGACGACGAGATGCCACTCAGCGAAGGCGTGGAGACGAGGTCTTCATGCCAGACTAAGATGCAACAACAGCCACCTCCAGAGAAGAAGGCCAGACTCAGTGAGGAACGTTCTACTTCAACTACTTCAAGGATAACTAGACGAACAACGGGTCGCTTGTTTGCGAAGGTTTCGATTAAATTACTTCGTGCTGAGAACAATAGCTTTATCTTTAAGATGTATTTATTCTGCAGCCAACATTCATTTATAAATTTTCTTACAGGGAGAAGCACAATCAGTCAGTGCAGACCCCAGCGAACAGGACAATTGCTCATCTCAGGACATTCGTGACTGCCCCACTAGGCGCACGTCTATTTTAATGGTTAGTTTTCATTGTTAAAATAATGAAAAAGTTATATCCATGAATATTAACTTCAGTGGTTAATTTTTTCAGAAATCTTTGGCTCCCGACGAACCAGATGACTCGGGTACAGAATCTGATGAACAGGAACTCGTGGATGCCATCGAAACTGGTTGGTTGAGATTTTAATATTTCTAATTATTTTATCAATTCTCTCCGCATTTTCATGTTATTTCTTTCAATAATTTTAATTCCTTTTTTCCTTTCCCCACGGGCAATAATCAACTGAGTCCGAGATCGTATTTATCCAGAGATCACTCAAAGGATTGCTCATAAATTTCAATCATAGAGCACCAACTACAAATGTTTATCATCAACTCAGCCATTGATGGTTTTATTCAGAGACGTAACGTTGTCGTGGCTTAGTAAAGTTACCACATGGAGTATAAATTTCATGGGTTGATATCCTGGTTTGACTTCTAGTGATGTTCGATGTATTTAAAAATAATGAACAGAGACATCGGCATTGTTAGCCAGTTAATTGACAGCAATTTACTTGTTTGATTATGTTCATGCGCTGTTAAATGTTCAAGTAGTTCTGTATATTTGGCATCTGTAGGGTATTTCATCAAAAACACTGCTATTTTTGATGATTATAAGGGAACATGTACCGTTGCCCTGTAGATATGTACCCGATATTGTAGTTAATGCAGTTCGACATATAATCTTCGGTTTTGCAGTTGAACTACTAAACTTAAAGAAGAAGTGCCCAAAAGGCAAATAATTTATTCCTAAAACTTGCATAAACCGGCCTAACTGTTGTGCCAACTCGCCAGTATACCCCATATTAACAAATGTTCGCATTCCGATATAATTGTGGCAAAGTTTTTCAGATATAAAATTTCATTGATGAGGTTGAAGTTATCGCCCAATTTCGATTAAGCCGACGTGTACACACACACACACACACACACACACACACACACACACACACACACACACACACACACACACACACACACACACACACACACACACACACACACACACACACACACACACACACACACACACACACACACACACACACACACACACACACACACACACACACACACACCCTAACAACAACATGTTATAACATTGCACGTTTTCCATCATTTTGCGGATGACTAGACTGTTATGGAGCCCAAACTTCCTGGCTTGTGGTTACGGTCAGTCTCCAGATTTTCATTTCTTTATTTTGTAATGATTGAATTTGTTATATCATCATATGATGTAGATTTTTATTGTTATAAAAGCGTCCGCCACTACATAGGACACATTAACTAAGTGGCGACACGGGGAGCGGGAGCAGAACAGGACGTCGTTTCGCATCTCACCGGCTCACCTCATCACATCTGCGGGTGGTAAAGGGGTTGTCGATGTCAACCACACTTTGCGCAAGATACCTCGAGAATTAAAGTTTTCACTTCATGTAGAACCTTTATATACTGTTTTGGCTTTTGCCATCAGAAAATTATCTTTACCACAAGAGCTTTACCAGCCACATTGTACAAATTCATTCCTGAGTATCTTCGTTCTCGAAGTCTGACTGGCGTCTCAATATTCTATTGCTGTTGCTTTAACTGTGGTAACAGGCAGCCAAAAGAAAATTACTTCAAGTAACTAGACATCAATGTGAGGAGGTACAAGGTTTGGATGTTTGTAGAATGGATCTGTAATTTGATTGGATGATTGCACTGCACATCTAAATTCGAATCTACGCTCCACAGTTACATGCATTTTTTATCAGTGTGGTCCGCAGAAAAACTCACCATGAGCCCAAAACATTATCATAAATTTTCCTGAACCAAATCATCTGTTTATTAATAGTGACTAGTATTACGTGTTGTTTAGCCTGATTCAGTTAATACATTATAAAGTCGAAGAGTCGTTGTGCTATTAGGTTGTTGCTCATGTTGTTTTGGGATTTACGTTCATACACATCAACACACACGCAGATGTATGTGTCTGTGAATTTGAGCGTGTGCACAGACAGGCGAGCGCGCATTTTTCGGTCGTCAGCAAACACGGAAAAAGAGAGTGTGAGCGAGCAAGCGTCTGAGCACATGAAGACTTTTTACTTGGTTCACATTTTGCGTCCTCCTCGCTCTCCGAGTGCCTTTCACTGGCCTCGGCATGCTTCCGGCAGCCAGACTGCACGCCGCCCTCAAACATCGTTATGTGAGAATGTGGCACATTTCATTCGACCAATTGTACATATTTATCTGGCCGTTTACATCTGGTTAGAGGGAGAGGGGTGGCGTAGGGAGCGAGATTGGCCCGGTATAGACACATAGCGACCGGCTGGATGAGTGGGCCAGGCAAGCCCGGGCGTTCGTCAGATGCCATTGCTCCATGTGCCATGATGATCGGGGATCACAGATCGCAAGTTGCCTGTTATTGACGTTAACCAGATTATATAGTGGCCACTTGCTGATGGCTTTGCGATAAATCCATTGTGCAACCTATTTTTGAATTAGTGGGCTCCTCAGATTGGTTAATTTCACCCTGGTTACAGTTTACAGCACTGCATTGCTATGCATGTACATATGTAGGTACTATTTTCATGCAAGGAAAGCGAATTAACTTGGCAACCACGACCTGTTTGACCCGGTTCGCTGAGCGTTTGGATGTCATTATCGGTTACGTAATGCAGATGACAATGTACTACTCAACCATTGTAACGTTTTTTGCTTGAACGTTTAAAAGTGTCTTCAAAATTTCATGAAATCCCCTTGATGATTTTGATTGTTTTTCAAGCAACACATGTGTATGACAAGTATGTGTGGGTTTCGGTTGGCCTACTGGTCTGGTGTCTGACGACGGTCGGTTCTGTGCGATGCGAAAGTGCCTTACAGGCCAGATTACGGTAGTAGCCGGTCAGATACTGACCTGGTTGGTTGGGCATATGGAGACAAAACACCGGTCGGTAGGCCTGCTGAAAGTGTCCATTTTACCATTCAATTGAAGCATAAGCCTTGCTCGCATGTACGTGGCATGCTATATACCGAATGAGTGGGTATACGAGACTAGCCATGCTCTTGGCTTGTATGCCCCTCCTCCGTCGTGTCCAGGGCGTGCTCTGACATATTCCCCTCTCTTTCGCTAACCGAGTGAAATTTGAGGAAGCCTTCAATTGTGTTCAAAGTTTGAGATTATTCCAACAGGCAAGTGTCTTTATAGAATTAGAGTGGAAATATCTTTGTGCGGGTAATTACCACGTTAACCAGTGCTTTGTTGCTTCATGATTAAATCAGTCGCCCGCCACTTGGTTCACTCCCTCTCTGGATCGTATACGTATGGAACATATGACTCTTTGGACATGTGTATGTCTGTTTACTCGCTCAGGTTTCGCCGACAAAACGACATCGATGTCACAATCGTGGGGACTTGACCATACCAAAACTCAAATCCAATAGACAGCAACGCAGTTGAATCGATTTGTAACCAAGCTCCCCAATCACAGACCACTTTATTATACGGGGATAAACACGATTAAAATAAATCTTTAAGTATGAAGTCAGAGATTTCGTTACTCGTTTGAAAATGTCTTTGTTCGTTCAAATAACTAACGCATACAAATTTTCACCATTGCCAATCCAATAATAACAGTGATAATTACAAAAAATTGTAGTGAAAAGAGTAACTTCGGATTGAACTATAGTTCTTCCTAATGATTGTAAACACTATTGATTTGCTTTGAGGGTTCTTTTACATAATTTTTGTGTAGAAAGACTTGATTTTTACACCAAAATAAAAAACAAGGAATAAAATCAGTGCATTATGTCAAACAATCTGTTCCGAAACGCAAACTTTAACACACGCCAACCGGAACCAATAAAGGCTTACGATCAACACATTTGTCGTTCGTTCATCATTTGACCACATACGTTGACGGCGGAGAAAACAGTCTTGTTGTTGATGTTGTTGTTGCTATCGGTGATGTTGCTATGTGTGTCCAACGGGACGGACTTGATCAACATATGTACCTATTGTACCTCGCATTGACAGTCAACCGGTCACTCAGTCAGTCAGTCAGTCAGTCACTCGTGCACTGCCGATCGGTCATCATTTGTCGGCTCCAGTGTGTCTGGCTTGCAACGTCTCATTCAGTCAACCCCAAAGTGTAGCCAGTATAAATGTGACGCGCTGATGGGGTAGTGAACACTGATGGTGGCAGTGACTTTTTGTTCACTGTCGGAGGCGGCTTGAAATAATGAACGGCATTTTACAACTGATATGCAAATTGGTAGCTTTTACCTGGGGCCTGGTTAACGTTCATCGATTGAACACAACCCTGAGGTTATGACTTCAGTACATACACTAGGTCGCATCTGGTAATGACGATACCGAACTTATTTTTCATTTGGAACATTATTTCAGATTCAACGGTTTTGCTGGTTTTACAGTACACTATTTTTGCCAAGACAGTGGTCATATAGTTTGTGTCGTGAACCTATAAAATCTTATCATCACTTTCGTGGTTTATTTATAGTATAGTTTGAGCTGCCCTTGACAACGTTACGACAGTAGTATTATTACTGTTGTTATTTCGGTACTTTTTTAATGCCTTGTTCTCATCAAAGGCGGGGTCAGCTGCAGGGCAGTTAATCTGAAGATATTTTCTCTGGTCTTTTCACGAAATCCTATCGTTCTGTGTTTTACACTGAATGACTGCGTTAATAAAGAAAAAATTCAAGCCGCTCCAATCACTCGCCGTCATTGTTGTTAACCGTTGAATCATCGAGTACCGTTTAGATATCAATTCTGCGTTTTTGTACAGCACATTTTTTCATCAATACTGTATTACCTCCATAGAGAACACTCTGGACGCTTTTACGGTCGATTGATTTGGTGAATGATGTTTACCAAAACCGTTGTATACGATACTGTATTTGGTTTTATTGGGTGATTGTGGTTGAAGGATGTTCATATGTAAATGTTTGTGTAGTAAGAAAAACTAAGATTGTACACCAAAATTTACTCAACACATGGTATGACTTATTGTAGTTCAACAACATGTTTCAACATAGTTAAAAATACATCTGAATGCCATGATCAATGAAACATGTACATAAAGTAATCAAACGACAAATGGTTCTGCTAAAAATATTCGATATTCGGTATTCCAAAACAGGTCAACCACTCTCATTGTCCATATGACGGATTACAATTCAAGGTAGTGCACTTTTGGACAACCATCAGTTTTGCTGGGTGGCTAACAGACATGGGGGCCCAAAGGTACACACCATAATACTGGTGGCTGTTACTGGCTTTACTGGCCTATCCAAGTTGCTACAACCAACATTAGGCATACATTTTTGTTTCACGAAAAAATATGATTTTTTGCATAATCGGAAACTATCAATCACTTGATTGATAGAACAGCAGATCCAGTCGGTCATTCAGTGTAACAAAATTTACTCAATTGAAATGTATTTTGAGTGTTTGGAAAGCAGCCAAGTAAAGTATATACAAATAGTAATTGGTCGTGCGGTGAAGCTGCGAGAATGACGCAAATGGTCACGTCATACGGTTAATGTGCTGGTTGTTTGTGCTAGCATACGATATATGTATGACAAGTATTCTGAGAAAATGCATTACAGACTAGGACCCAATTGAGAGCTTAGTTATCCCACAAGCAAAACAACTGATTATTTCACTCGCGTTTACGCACATCTACCAAGTTTTGGCATACATTTAGCCATGGATGAAGTTGATCAGACGTCACCATAGTGAGTCGTAGACGGCCGTCAGGGACGCTGTCGGGAAAATGTGTATACAATGGTCTGCCAAATAAGCACGTCTCTTATGAAAAAAGGTGAAAGTTTCAAAAGCCTAACCCAATCTAACGACATTCTTTATGTAATCACCATAATTCTCTTTCACAGTTAATCTTATAAAGATATTTCAATTCAAACACAAATGATGAGATTTGATTTATGAACCTAAATGGGCATGTTCATCAAGCTGGTTAAAGCTATCGACATTAATTCTTTATGTAATCACCTCATTCGGTTCGACATACCGTAAGCTAGAATCACATTCAGACATGCATAAATGTACATACATAAAATACATATGAAAGACCGGAATCTCAGATTACGTGCATATGTTGCGCTAACAAAGGCTGACAACATTTGATGAGGTTGAGAGTCTCAAGGTTCGTGTATGTATGTTTGTGGGGGTCTTCATGGGTGTACGAACGACAGCAAATTCAATAATAGTAAAACATACATAATTCACTGAAGCAAATTAACATTCGCTCTTGCAATTAAATTTCAAAAATGAAGTAAATTCTTAAATTCTCTACAACGCATGCAATATGCTGATCCACTTACTCCTCAGCCGCTACTTCTCGGGGTTCAGCCAGGCTGTGGTGAATGATAATGTGATGACTGAACAGAGAGGGGTGGTGTTTCGGACGTAAAATGAATGATTCCGCAAAATTCAACGACCCGAAATTTGATACAATGGTGATTAAAATGAAGGGCTTCAGTGGGTAATCAATGCCCTAGTCTAGGATTGTTCTTTCATATGGACACAAAGAATATCGCCGTCTCATCTCGTCCTTTTACGATCGTTTTAGGGTGTGCGACATTCCGACTGTACGTACAAACATAGTTGCCTTTGGTCGGGGTGATTGGCGTCGCTCGTTAGGAAATCGAGTTCTGAAAATTCTCAGTTAAAGCCTACAAAATCACACTTATTATGTATCTGGTAATCATGATCATGTACTCAATATATTATAAAATTACTTTGATTTAACCTAAGTGGAAAATAAAATAAGAAACTCGAATCACGTTTTTACTGAACAAAAACTATTCTAAAAAATTAAAATGCTCAACAGCTCGTATCAGCTACACTAAACGCAATAACGCAACAACAAATTAATTAATCGGCTTCTTACCCTATAAAACTATAGCGCTGGTTTATTTGCACTTTTGATTTGGACCTTATTGGCTTGTGATGGCTGTAATAAGGGACCTAGCTTTGTAAGATAATTGTGTTGTACGGTAGTGAATGGATTCATTCGTATGCTTGTACAACGTCTTTATTAGCTAAGATTCAACCAAATTTGCCCGTGATAATGGCTGCCACAGATACGATATTCATTGTGCATAGAAAATCGCCTTATTAATTTTGGCTTACATTCTACTGCTTTATTGTCTATTAGAAGAACTATTTTGTATTCAATTTATTAGTCATTGTATTTTGTAAAGCGTGTAAACTCGTCAGCAGTTTTAACCAATGAAGTGCAGTCGACCAATGTATAATGTTTGCCAAAAAATCATCCTATAAATAACGCGTTATTTCTTGTTGCAGCCTCCACACTCTCGGTTGCTGTATCGGCAACGAGCGATTACTACGCGTCTGAACAGTCGCTTTTGAGCAATAATAACGTCGGCGGTGGTAGCGGGAAAAAGTTGTTCAACATTGGTATCAACAATCACAACGTTGGCAATATAAACAACAACAACATCAGCAACAACAACATCAACAACAACAAAAACACCGGTGAATTCGGGTCCGTTGCCAAGAAGTGGACCACGGCGTCGTTGCGAAGCTTTTCGTCGTGTAGTTTCGGTGCTGACAGCAATAGGTCAGTTTTTTATCCTTGTTTTTCATTTTGTTTTTTTACGGTGAAAGAAACAACATGTATCTGTCCAAAATTCGGTTCATATACACCATAACAATTGTTCAATGTATCGGCCGTGTCCTTCAATTCCAAGGTAGAATAACTTTGCTGTTTACTCAAAGACTCCTTCATTAAGACTGTTGTTAAGCATCCGAATCAAGCATCTGAAAAAAACTTATTATATTGATATGCATTTTAGATAGGATATATGCATGCCTATGGTGTGTTCAATGGCTTTCGCTAACGGAAGAAAGCTGGCAAGGATGGTAAGATGAGATCAGCCATGCCAATATGTCAGCAAGACAAACGGTGGCAATCTGGGTACCATCTATCATAAGCCGATATCTGACACGCACGCCCTTTCTTATGTCGACACGCCATTTATCCATTGATTTATTCCTGTTGTTGGCCATTTTTTGGTATTTTTTCATAAGATTTGCCATCTGAACCGGAAAATTTTGATTTTTATCACTAGTTTACACGTCTACTTTGTGTATGAATTTTTCTCTTTTATTTGTTGCAAATAAATAAGATTTATTTATTACAATTTAGAATATTGTACTGACGAATGAAGCTGCCATTATTGAGCTAAAGAATGCCAGAAAGTCAGTGGCGGCGCTGGCAAACCCTCGTGTCGGCTTATCACATTCAGTGCACGCAACCAAGCAAGTAATTTAATCACTTCTTCATCTGAAGAGCTGCGTTGAGCCCGAGCCGAGGACGGACAATGTGCTAAAAGAGACCAGCCCGTCAAAGCCGACTTTCTCGAACTTTCCTTCTTGAATCATTTAGACCTTCTAGTGTGAATATTTACATATGTTGGATAATAAATGTTCTATAAAAGGAAGAGATCGGCTAGTAACATCCCTGCAGATGGCACTGTGTACATGTTACGTCCATAGTTTTTAAACCATGCTGCCATGAGGGAACTCCGTGTTTTCGGTCTCAGAACTCTATTTAGCCACACCCACTGGCTGTCTTGGCCTCTCTTAGTCGGAAGTTTCTGGTCTCAATGAGCACAACTGTCTTGGCAGGAGAACATGTCTGGAGGGGTTCAGAAACGTTTGTCAACAGCGGGACACTGCTCATGGACGGTACCAGTCAGCAGGACCATGACAGGGCTGACTGTGCTAAAACTCTTGTTTAAAGTAATTTTATAAAAGTTTTTCGGGTTGTAAAAGATATAACAGTTCAGTGTGAAGTTTCTTACTGATGGTTTGTGAAACGGTTGTTCGGTTCAAAAACGATAGTCTGTTTTCTTGTTCCAAGAAACATGCATCAGTATATACAGTATACGGCCACACTACGGACTGCAAGTAGGCACACACATGTCATTGGCGGATGATTTAACTGGTAAGGAGTAATTTCCATAATAACTGGATTTTTTTCAAAAAAATTTCAAACAACAGTTTTTCCATGTAGTTAAAACAGTGAATCCAAGAAACTTAAAAGATTTTCCTTGTACTTGCACTAATATTTATCTCGCCACCTCTCTGTGTCCATGTATGTATTCGCCTTACATCACGTTTTTGCGGGCGTCCGTCAGTGAGCAAGAGCGCGCGCCAAGTTTTGTGTCTGGTTGAGCAATGAAGACGGGGAACCTGGGAAATTTCTGACCGAAAAAACTGAAGCAAGTAATGGACCGTTTCATCATCGTCCTGCTACTCGATCAGGACTTCTGAGTCTAAGATCAGTCAATGTATACTGTACCGAGACTAGGTTAGATCGATCAGCGACATGAAATGCTGATGAGCACGTAAATGAGTTATCAAAAATCTAAAACAGAACCTTTTGGATTGTTCAATGTTGGGTTATAGTCTAGACATTAATGTTTGTTCGAACAGTTTGTTCGAACATTGTGTTGGTTCGGAAATTGGAGCCGACAAATGGACCACCTGGACGATCGCCTGTGGTATCTACCATGTCGGGAACGTGGGGGTTCGTTTCGGCTGGGTAAATAGAGATACCATAAACCGTCTACTGGCCTACGGTATGTGAAAAAAGATTTTTCAGCCGTCAGTCATCACTTTTTGCCTCCTCCTGTGGACGTGTCGTAGTCGGGCGATTCTCTACCAGTCGCTAACAGCACTAGAGGACGAGAAGATTGTGAAAAGTAGAATACCCCTTCTCTTAAGCAGTTCCAAAAAGTAGAGTTCGTTCCCGAAAATGTTGGTGTAATGGCCGAAAACTGGTAATTCCCCCTTTTTGACGAATTTCCTATTTCCTTGGCGAATTAGCTCGTCCGCCAGTGGGTATCAGCACTTGACTTTGTGTCAAAGCAACGATGCGAGTCAGCGGGAAAAAAAAACAGATTGAAACTTGTTTCGATTCACCACAAGATTGCAGGCACAACACCTGGACGATGTTCGTGGTTGCCGTCAGCTGGTCGGGTGGGACAGGGATGTATGCAAGAGAGATTTTGTTGCGAGTTTTTTTGGACCCATGACCATGACCCATGCTTAAAACGGCGATAAATGATTTCATAGACCGAAAAACGTGAATGGAACCGTGCCAACCGCTGGACGGATTCCAAGTTTTCTTAAACCTAAACGCACCCCGATCTGTACTGCTGCGTGTATCCGTGTTTGTTGGAAATATAAACGATCGCTTTTATTGGCGTGGTAGGGTTTTAGTGGTAGAATAGTTTTCACCACGTTTCAACGTGTTTTCGCCGTGTTGACACCACACCACCAAACACAATGACGGACCGCACCGATTGAATTTCAATATACAACGTATTCACGCGTATGCACAGCAAATTTACGATATGTTTACACCGTCGTCCGTGTCTTACGTTTGTGCCATGCACTGGCGGACAAACCAATCCTCCGAAGAGGGGATAAATTTTTCAAAGAAAGAGTAATCAGCCGTTTTTATGCTACTCACCGATAGCTAAGGGAACAAAATCCACTTTTTGAATTCACTAAAAAGATAGAATTAAATTTTCCCTATCCTTCTCGTCCGCTAGTGGTGCCATGACACGATTGGCATCAATGTTGTACGTGTTCTAATAGTTCTGTCATGTTTGAAATATTGTATCTTTCGAATGGTGATTCTGGCTAGATATTCCGATTTTATGAAATAGTACTGCACATTTTCTCACTTTCTCTTCCATCAGTATATTGCTGTATTTCTGACTAATCTTCTTCCCTGATTCTATTGATCTCTTCCTAATTGATGATTGAGTATTGCTGCTGTTGCGACTGGTTGGCGTAATTGCAGCCAATGTGGCAACCGCAGCCCTCGTCGCAGCATCCCAATGTGACCAGTCGATTTGAGGGCAACTTGTTGCGTTGCGTTGCATTTATTGACGTTTAATGCGATTTTCAATGTCGCTAAATGCTGTTGATTGTCAGCCTGGCCGGAGCAGGCAAATCAGGCAGGATCAATCACGTCATCCCGTCGTCCGTTTTAGAGGTCATCGATCCTCCTCTACTTTTGCTCGATCGGCCCGGCCCGCCAGAGGATGATGATGGAATTTCATCTGTCTTTCGGTAAACGAGGTCTTTCATTATTCATTCAGAAGTACGGGAATGAGATATCCAGAACGACTATACAAGTCCACATAAACTTCAGTACATCTAAAAACGCAGCTGATCATAGTCAAACAAGAAAGAATTGGCGCTCGAACTGAGTAGACCATGAATCCGATGTTGATTCGACCTCCAACCAACCAACCAAACCAACAACAATACACATTTTACATAATGCATTGCATTCTGATGATTATGCAGTATTGACGACGGCGGCACGGCCCCCGTTATGTTTATGGATTGTATGAGTATAATGCTGTTAACGCGATCATCTCTTGGTATTGTGCGCGTAGCGCTATCGGTTAAATGAGGATGCGAGCCGAAAACAAAGTATAGAAAGTTAAATTCTTGACTACCTACAAAAGATCGATTGAATCCGAGATCAAAACGTGAAACAACGTTGTTTCAAATTGAAACTGGAACCAAAAAAGGTCAAATGAGTTTCGTTTCGGTTAACTTTTTTTCCAGCGTAAATTTTTTTAACTTCTTATATAAGAATAAATTTTTGTACAGCTTGATAAACCCATGTCAAAACGTCGAATAAATATTATCTGAAACAATATTCCAAGCTCATTCATACGCAGTTAAGCTCAATCAGTCATTCGTGACAGATTTATGGGCGTAACTGTGAGTATTTGGCGATTAGCCAGATGAGATGGATTAATTATAAAAGGTCCAATGGATAAGCACGTGAAACATTCTTTTTATCGATAAAGCTTATTTTTTATTTAAATATTTTCGTGTAGATGTCATCAGTCAATCTATATCTATGTTTTTGTCAGATCATTCAGTTTATTTGGAGTAGTGCCAGATAAAGGACAGCCAGCTGTGTAAGCAGATAGTCAAATGTGGACTGACATTCTCTTCAACAGTGATTTTGGCAACAGTTTATTCCTTCTTGGCAGCATAACAGAGTTTTTTTGTTTGTTACACCGTGTGCGTGTTGCTCTATTTATAACGCAACTTACGTATTGATTTAACAACAATGACCAAGATAAGAGTTTTTTGCATATCGTCTACATCTGCCACTTGCCGAAAATCAAATATATTACAAAACGTTAAATCTAATCACACTTCGTTTTTTTCTGTTCGGTAAATATTTATTTGGCAATGTGCGATGAGCCGCGAACAAGGGATGCGCCATTTCGGCGCACAAAGTCAGAAACATCGCGCGCAAAAATATGATTGCTGAACGAAGAGGGATAGGGATGATGTACATATGTAGTTTTCAAGTTATGCATGTTGAAATATAGGCAGGCGAATCTCATATTTCACTGTCTACTTACTAGTTGACTGAATTTGAAAATAAGGTTTTTCCGAGTCTGTCCAGACAGCGATGACATCGGTGCACGCTTCTATTCTGTTTCTTATTAATAATCGCACGTGCAGTCATCTTGAAAATCACCGAGAAGATGGGTGCGCCTTCAAATTTTCGTTTTCTAATAAATTGAGAATGCTATATAAACATATCAGGTAACTGAATGAACGAAATGTTTGCCCCGACCCTCAATACATACCAGATAAATATCATGCTATCATAATCCAAATGGAACGGATTCAGTTACTGACATTGACAGATGAGTGTTGGCAGTTCATCAACCCCATGAGCTTGGTGGATAAAGTCTTTGTTCTGTCATGTTTCAGTGGTACATACACCTTCAATGATGTACATATACATATTTGCAACATTGGCTACGTGACTGAGTCATCATTACTTTACATGGGCAATAATCAGAAAAGGTAATCCGATTCGACTAGGTCTGAATTTTCTATCGATTAGTATCTAAATATCTGATATTGCAACTCTAAGATACAAACCCTGCCAGAGTAAATGGACTCTAGTTCATTTGGCTCTCGATTTCGCGAAATGACTATCTAGTCAAATGTACGTATCTGATTGACAAGTTCAATAACATGCTCTTCTTTTACCTCAATGGCTCACTTGACTTAATGTGATTATGAACAAACTCTTCAATCACTTATCCGACTCATCTGACTCACAAACTCATACTCACATGACATTGCTGTGATAACAACTCTAGACCGGTTAGCAGCCCAGATAGCAAACATACCGGGCACACGGCACATGAACACAGGGGACCACTGACGGACGTGCCAAACCTTCTAAATGGGGACTGAGAAGTTTCACCCCGGGGAACTTTCACCCCGCGATTTTGAGGGCTTTTCACCCCGCGGGAAAATTGACTTTCCGCGGGGTGAAAAGACACCGCCAAAATTGTGAAACTTAACACTCTAGAGCGGTGTCTTTTCACCCCGCCTGGTTAACCTACCGTAACCCAAATTCTAGTTCATTTGCAGATCAACCATAATATGTATGATACACAAGACGTACCCGTGATTCAGTGAGAGAGAGTAAATTTCAGTTTCGACAGTCAAATTGTTCATTGAAATACAAAATCAAATTTCTAGAAAACTGTGAATATTATCTCGATTTGCATGAAATTGAGTTTCCAGACTAAACCGGACACGCTGATGACGATGGTAAAGTCAGATTTTCCAAGGTATATACGTCGAAAAATTATCTCATATACTGTCGGTGCAGCGGAATATATCTTGTAAAACTGTTGCCTTACACTTCCCAAAATTTACCCAGAGCTTTGCACTGATTATAACGAGAATATGATGATAAAATTTGTGGTGATATAGAATAAGGTCTGACGCACCTTTTCGGTTAGCAAGAACTAAGAAAATGTTGTTCTTACTCATGAAACATCACCTTTAATACCAGTTTATAGTCGGTGGTTCTCGTCCTTTTATCTGCCCGTGATAAAGCCCACACATAGGTTCTGCCTGCAAAGCTGCCCGCTATGCAACTCACTAGTGAAACATTAGGCACATACACAGCTCACAACACAACTTTTCATAACCAGCATTCTAATACGTGTGTTACAAGATTTCATTAGTGAAAAGTTTTAATTAGTGAAAAGTTTTCACACGGTTGTGGCGGCAGAATGTGTGTGTTGGCTATTTAATTTTTGTTCTATCATTCAAACTGTAAAGGTGTCCCAGAACCCATTCCATACCCCACCAATTGTTATCATCATATTCTTGTTATAATCAGAGAAAAACTCAATTTTTGGAAATATATGGCAACAGTTTTGAAACACATAACCCGCTGCATCGACTGTACATGCTGCTTCCCTTGTCCTTATTAAATAGAAACCACATTCATTATATCAACTGGAGAGTTTTTGTTTATTTTCAATTCATCTCCTCTTCTTCTGTAACTATAACTTACTCAATGATCTCCTGAAGTTAAATTTGCAAGTTTAGCTTCTTCAATTTCAACTTATAATTTCAAAGCAAGTACTTTTATTACAATTGACAGCGTTTATACCACTGTCATTATGACTACACCATCGTAATCAGAAGGTTCGATTTAATCTGGAAAACCATTTTCATGTAAATCGAATCATTATTGAAAGTTTGCAAAAAGTTTATTTGCTTTTTGATGCATAAAATGACTGTCGAAATTGAAATTGACACTCTCTCACTGACTCACTTATCATGGGTATGCTACATATATTGGTCGATCAGCCAATGAACTAGAAACTGGGTTACGGTAGGTGAACCACGCGGGGTGAAAAGACACCGCTCTCGGGGGTGTAAAACTCAAATTTTAGCGGTGTCCTTTCACCCCGCGAAAACCCCATTTTCCCGCGGGGTGAAAAGACCTCAAAATCGCGGGGTGAAAGTTCCCCGGGGTGAAACTACACGGACTCTCTAAATGGAGAGGAATTTTGTCAAAGAAGAAACAATTGACAGCTTTCAGATCATTTTATCTACATACACCTTAGGAAGCAAACATAACTTTTAAAACTCACCCAAAAGAGGGGATTCCACTTTCCCCTCCCTTTCTCGTCCGCCAGTGTAGGCGACCGACCGTATACCATTGGCATGTGTGCCATTATGTGCCTAAACGATCAGGGTGGTCTCTCCGTTCCATGTGTGGATCGTCGGGCCGTGCCGGGACCGCCATACTGTCTTCGACGAAACATGAGCCATAAACCCAGACCGAGAGCTTATGAACACGCTTGACGATGAATGATTTCACCCGACCCGGTCGATCGAGCCGGCCGCATATGGTCTTTTGTTCAATCGGATTTTGTCCTAATGTATTTGTCCAATTGTTCCTTGTTCTAATGGCATTATGCCGGTCAAAGTCTATAAAGCGGCTGGAACAGAGGATTTGGTCACTTTTAATGAAGGGCATCGTACGAACCGTCCTCCATCTGTTTTCATGGTATGATTAGTTGTATGTAAGTTTGAATGGTATATGTACCAGTGAGCTAAGCTGATACAGGAAGTCCATATCATGAACGAAAGAAACGATATATTCATTTTTGTATATCTCGTTCCCCCATTCCACTTCTATTGTAGTTAGCATCTCAAATGTGAAAAGCATAAATGGGCATATTGGTTGGTTATGATGGTGGTCAGTCAAGTCCGCCCCCGCGCCTTCGTCTATGGTCTACGGTATATCACTCCCACCCAAGGGTGGTTCCGAGCTGGAGAAATCTGGTCGGAATCTCGGTGGCACACAGTAGCGGATGAGAGCGAGGAAGTGGGCTTCCCACCTCTTTAGCAGTATAAAGAATTGAGTTTAATCCATTAGGTGTAGGTGAAATGGCCTAATTTCTGCCATTTTCCCCTTTATTGGAGAGATTGCCCACCCGGTGAATCCCGGTATCACACGCATATTTTGCGGGTTAGCGCACAACCGGGTTTTGAATACCGCACTATTTTATGTGCGGGGTAATCCCGAATTATATGCGCGATCAATCTCTGAAAGGGGCGATTGGTGAAAGATTGATTCGTTGACCAATCTTTTTGCAATATGGAGGATTGAAATAATTTCAACTGCATCATGCTGAGAGATAGAAGATACCATGAAAGATGTGAACGGTCATGATTTCAATTCTCGAAGAAATCCGCCGTCGCAGCTACAGATTGCCAGTTTCAGTAGACCATGGTCATAAATTGACCTTACCGTATTCGATGTACCTGGTTTATGTGCGCCAATTGGACCTTTTGCGATCGTATACATACAAATGTACATATTCATGTATGTACGTATGTAGATCTATGTTTTTGCGTCGATGAACAAAAGCGCAGCGTCGGCTTCAAATGTAAACGGAGCCTGTTGGAATGGAAAGGTTTGGGTTCGGTGACAATGTCATTCAGTCAGTCAGTCAGTCAGTCAGTCAGTCAGTCAGTCAGTCAGTCAGTCTCTCCATTCAGGTAGACCCAGTCAATCTCAATCCCATTGCTCCGACTGAGCATGTTAGTAGTACTTGGATGTTCTTGTTCGGCCGAAGACGACTGTAAGCTTATTAAAGTTTAATATTTGTACTGGCCTGTACATCCAGTCCACTCACACTCGTTCGTTCCCTGTCTGCCACTAGCGGACGAGAAGTGGTGGGAAAAGTGGAATTCGCCCTCTCTTTGGCGTTTCAAAACGGTAATTTGTTTTTCAAAGTGTAGGTGAAATAACATAAAATCCGCAGATCCCCCCCCCCCCTCCCTTGGAGGGTTTGGTCGTCCGCCAGTGCCGTCTGCTGAACACAACTGTTGTGGCGGAAGAACAAGTTGTTTTTTGCATAATTCATCATTACAAAAAGGAATACCTTTCCGACCTAAGAGTTTGCCACTAAACGAATCAAAAATATTTTAATAACTAAAAATACACTGTAATTGGTTAAAGCATTTGTAAAATCCACCGCTATGTAAATGTCTGGGCACTCTATTCTGGTTCGTGCTTGATTACATTCAACGTGTGTGTAAGTAAGAGTATTTTACTGTAGATGGTGGTCGGATGTTCCTCAGCTGATTTGCCATGTCAATCCGACAGTCAGTCAGTCAGTCAGTCAGTCCGTCAGTCAGTCAGTCAGTCCGTCAGTCATTCAGTCAGTCAGTCAGTCAGTCTGTCAGTCCGTCAGTCAGTCAGTCAGTCCGTTATTTAGTCAGTCAGTCAGTCAGTCAGTCAGCCAGCCGTTCAGCGACCAACTCCGAATCGGTTATGTCGGAATTAGGGACGCCTTTGTATGTTCACCGGATTGCACCCGGTCTGACTACTACCCAAATATAGCCACATTACGTCGAGCCAATATTTGCGCAGGAATCTGTCCCCATAATAGGAAATATGGGCACGAGTAAAAGGTGTTGATGACGGTGATGGGCTGTTTGCAAATGTGTATATGTATGCGTGAATACGTGAATGTGTGAATAGGAATACGTGAATCTGTGGATGTGAGTGCAAGCAGATTTAATACAGTATGGATTCAGACAGTATTTTCAACAAGCATAATTTACCAATAGCACAAGTATTTTCTTCATGCTAAATTGAAACCTTTCAGAAATCGTCATTAGCAAATCGAACATTATCAATCGACATTATATTATATTAAGTTAGTATTTATTTTCAAGTAGTTGTGTAGTAAGTACATGATTTCACCCAATATCGTATTCAATCTGGATGGTGCAGTCCAACATAGTCTTGCTTAAGCTCAACGGTAAACATGGTGGTTATTCGTTGCCTCTCTAATAATGGCCGTCTCTATTTAAGGCGGATTCGCCATGTGCGGCTTCCACTGGCGGACGAGCCAAGCCTCCAAAAGAGGAATGTTCACCAAGAGGTGTAATTAGCAGATATTAGGTCATTTTACCCACACCAAAAATAACAAACTTTACTTTTTGAACCCACCAAAGAGAGGGAATCCCTCTTTCCCCAACCTACTCATCCGCTAGTGACGGCTTCTCTTGGAACTGGAAACCGACGAGTTGTCCGATATCGGTTACTGTCGTCCCGTGGGTACGGTAGTGCCGACGTACTAGTGGACGATGGAAGAAATAAAGTTGAACTCCCCTTTCTTTGGCAGTATCAGAGAGGAGAATTTGCTCTTTAAGGTGGAGAGAAAGTAGTTTTATAATTGCTAATTCATCCTATTTGAGAAAATTCCCCTTCCGTTTGGTGGATTGGTTCGTCCGCCAGTGGGCCGAAGTGTGCATCTGGGTTGAGCAGAGATTTCAGGTTCATAAAGTTAGGATACCTGAATCATACACGTTGGTAATGTAAAATAATATTTTTGAATAATAAATTTTTGAAGTGAAGATGACGTGAAACCAACTCTCAGGTTCACGCGTGACGTCAAGAGTTTCATTTCGTACTATAGATTTGATTTATTTAGTTCCATGTACATCATTGATTTTTGTCCACCCACATGGAATACTTTTGAAAAGTTGCCAGTAATGATATTGTATAAATCAAATGAAGCTATTCGTTGAGCTTGAAACTTTCGTCCAAGGATTCTCCGTTTGTATCATTGTTTGAAACAACACATCTTATACTGGATTTCATGTCAGATTCGTAATCATACACATTTGGTAAAAAAATGACATTCCTTCATCCATACAGTATCTGTTGATTTTTTTGAATCCTTACTCACCATTGTTTTCTAATTCCCTCACTTTCCATTTGATCTACATATATAAATCGGCAAATAATTGCTTTAATATGCCATCTATCAATCGGCATTTATTCGTCTCGTCGACTGATCTTTATCTCGCATAATAATGAGCCTATAAACCCCTTTATGTATATCCCTGGACATTTTGACCGTTTAATTTCGGGCAGACCAGTTGACTATTGGTCGTAATGATGGCGATCCATTGGGAATTGTATTTAAGAGGGTGTAAGTGACTGATTGACTGACTGACTGACTGACTGACTGACTGACTGACTGACTGACTGACTGACTGACTGACTGACTGACTGACTGACTGACTGACTGACTGACTGACTGACTGACTGACTGACTGACTGACTGACTGACTGACTGACTGACTGACTGACTGACTGACTGACTGACTGACTGACTGACTGACTGACTGACTGACTGACTGACTGACTGACTGACTGACTGACTGACTGACTGACTGACTGACTGACTGACTGACTGACTGACTGACTGACTGACTGACTGACTGACTGATTGCCTGATCTGAAATTCATACATGTCTTTGTTAGGGCAGGTGTAATCCTCTTTGACGTGTTCGATGTTGACGTATACGAACACCTGCATGCAGGTGACCTCGAATGAAGCATATAAGTCATTCATTTTGTCAGTCAGTTGTTCAGTAAATCAGTCATTCATTCTGTCAGTCAGTTATTCTGTGAATCAAGTCCGTCAGTTTTTTCAGCCGGTTCATTGTCTAACAGGTTCAGCCAACTTGTCAGTTAGTGTCTCTGAAAAAATCAATGAGTTTTTTTTTCACTCTTTTTTCAGTCAGTTATGTGGTCTGTCACTCAGTGAGTCAAGTCAATCAGTCAGTCAGACAGTCAGTCACTCAGGCCAGGCCATACCGACGAGAATCTGGGTTCGGCTCCGACTATACAATAATAATGTATTAGCCTGTTCTTGCCAGTTTCAAATGTGCCCGTTGAAACATCTAAATTGATCATTGTCAATTGATTAAATGGCAAACGTGCGAAACCTCCAAAGGGAGGGAGTTTTTCAAAGCGGTGGTTTTCGGGCCATTTTAGGAACTAACTGCAAGAAACTTTAAACTCGCTAAAGAAAGGTAAAATCCATCTTTCCCTACCCTTCTCGTCCGCTAGTAAACTGATTGTGTTTCGTATTGAGCTGGATGGTACAAATGAAATATTTACAACAAGTACTCGTTACTCATTAAACTAGTTAATTAGAAAGTTCTGCGTGATGAGGGATCATCACTTGTTATTTTTTAAGTTGAAGAACATTTAGTATGCTGTACATACATATGAAGCTGAAAAAACGGGTTAGTGATTGGAGAGAGTTCTAACTTATAGAGTGACTATCAGATTATGTTTTAGGTCCTACACGGTGTTTCGAAACCTTTTGCTATACACCGTTTCCTAAACAGGCCGGTTTCTCGTCAGTAGCAAGCCTGTGCTTAACCTACGTTAGATTGGACTATTACTAAAACATTCAGATATATGTATTATGGTAATAAACTTACATCTTCAACTGAGGAGATGCGATCCTGTGCTTCCACGATGTCATCGCCCGCTAATATATATATATCAGTTAGGGTGTCAGTCGGTCAGTCATCCAATCATTCAGTCATTCAATCAGTCAGTCCATCAGTCAAGTCAATAGACCAGTCTGTCACTCAGATCATGTTTGTATTCAGTAAAATAATCAGATTATTCTCCAACGTTTGATAGTAATACAAAACACTGCCAAGTACTCTACATAGTTTTTCATCCATCATCCAATAAATGGAGAAAAGACAATACTTGTTGATTAATAGCATGAGTCTCTCACCAAGAGACATACATGTATGTTCGGTTTTGTCGTACCCAAAATGTGGAAAACAGATCCTCAAATGACTGATATGCATGGAACTCCCATTCGCTGACACTAATCATGACTGACACTGGCGGACGAGAAGAGAAGGGAAAATTGAAATCCCCTCCTTTTTGGCGGTTTCAAAAAGTAGAGCTTGTTCGTTGAAATGTAGGTAAAATTACTGCCCTTACCCCCTCTTTAGAAAGATTCCTCTCCCTTTGGAGGTTCGGCTAGTTCCAGTGGTTCCCCAGTACGTGATGGTTGACTCACTGAGTTAGGACCGCGATTCCAGGACAAATTGGATTCTGTTGGAGGGGAGGGGGGGGGAAGAGTATCGGACAGGCAGAATGCGATTGTGGAAATTTCAGGGGGTAGGACGGAATTTTGCAGACTGCGGTTGCACTAAGTGATCCCCACATTATACACAGATTTTGTATAATATGATGAGGAAGGGGGAAATTGAGTGGTGGTTTTCGACTATTTTAGGGGTTGATAGGTGAGGGGGGTTGGCTGCGGATGATTGGATTGGAAGACTAGTGGAGTTTTTTTTCGTTTGTTGATTATCAACAACTTTTGCCTATTAAATTATAAGGCTTCTGTGAAGCTTTGCCTTCGAAAGTTTGTTTTACTTATTTGAAAACTTTCTAACCCGCTATTGTTGGCAGCGATTTGGATGATGATGTTTAGTTGTGGTCTACAACATAAAAACCCC
This sequence comes from Daptonema setosum, assembly GCA_964036265.1. Lineage (NCBI taxonomy): Eukaryota > Metazoa > Nematoda > Chromadorea > Monhysterida > Xyalidae > Daptonema > Daptonema setosum. Next base: position 17,102,788 of record OZ038448.1, read on the forward strand.
TCAACCAATCTAATATATAATATAAATATAGTCAACTCATCAATCATTCCCCAATCGTGTGTATGTTCATGCATGACAATCATGGGAACACAGTCAGTCAGTCAGTCGGTCGTGAAAACCAGTCACTCAGTTTGATCAGTCAATCCGCAATACCACTGAACTTGCCAACGTGTTGTGTTGGCTATTATATACAATACAAAACATTTACATGTAAGAACTACAGTATAAATGTTGGTTGTCGTTGTTGTTGTTGTTGATAGTTATGATTGATTGATGGAATATTTTTTGTTCCGATGCCGATGTTGATGATTGACTGATCAGCTTGCGATTACTGTATGTCGTTAGATGCCAGATCACAACCGCTTTTTAAAATCACTTTCCCATTATCTCAAGTGCGGAAAAGATGAAAAAGTTTTCCCATTACTCCTTTTTAATGTAAGAAAAAATGCAAATCACCTTGTTCTGTGCATGCCGAAATCTATTTTCGAATTCACCCTCAATTATGCATATTTTTCGCTCATGGTCATAATGAGCGGGTTTTTGTGGCTGTCGTAGTTACTGCCATTATTTGTGTTGTTGTTGTTGTTGTTGTTGTTGTTGTTGTTGTTGTTGTTGTTGTTGTTGTTGTTGTTGTTGTTGTTGTTGTTGTTGTTGTTGTTGTTGTTGTTGTTGTTGTTGTTGTTGGTTTTGAGGTGCACACACCCGGTCACCTATAATTTCGGATTGTCTTGCCGCACCGCAATTATGGACTAAAAAATTCAACGAATAATGTACTAATTTAATGTGAAACGCAACCCGGCGATTTGCCTATCATTTGCACTACGATCCGTGATTACGAGCCTACGGTGGTTCAGTCCACTGACGGGCGAATCAATCCACCGAATGGAAGGGGCTTTCCTCAAAGAGGGGGGAATTGAAAGTTTTGCGGCATTTTTTTCAACTCAAGTAACGAAGTCTAATTCTAGAAACTGCCAAAGAGAGGGAATACCATTTGTTGGTTCTTCCTACGTCCACTAGTGGTTCATTCCGTCAACTGACTCAACAAAAAAAAACGGTCAGCCCTTGAATACGGTATAAAAAAAAATAAGGAATTTCAAAAATTCTAAATTTGTGCCACATTTTTGCAAAATTCACGGGAAATTTAGCTTCGTTCTTTTCCATTGATCCACTCCAGATGTGATCTGAGCATCAACGGCAAAACGACACTGGGAATGAAAAAAAGTTTAAGTCCACTTGAATTTGATGAAATATTTAAATATATTTCACATATGTCAATCATCACATCAACATAACATAAATAAACACATACATGTCAAAAAGGTTTGAAAAGTCTGATCGAATTTGACGAAAATACTTGGGAATTTATTAGCTCACATGTCAACAGTCACATCAACAACATTCATGTACATGCATCTGGTAATTGCCGGTACATAACCGATTATGTTCCATGTGCTATGGTTCTATTTTAATTTGGTGCCGCCCTGGTCGTTAAATCATGTTCTCTGAGTAAAAAAGGCCGCACCGCGGGTGAGTGGTTCAGGGGATAATTAGAATTTAAAAGCGCATTCCAATCAAAATTTTACCACTAAAAAAATTCTTAAAAAATAAAATCTAAAAAAAAATTATTTCACTTCCACTGTCTTTTTTTGTTGTTGATTTCATCGCGTGCGATCACAACCATTTGGCCGTGTTCGTTCACGTTTCAGAGCAACGGATATAAATGGCAATGGCGCATGTTTCATAGTTTAGCCCCGGCACGCGTTCTGGATATTTGGCGCCGACCCCACATGTCGCACTGATGTGGTCTACATACATACGTCGTCGGGTACCCGGGATAAGTACAGTATCTTGGTATGTACGCCATCGGCACATGTTCGGTTGAATGTACTTTGGGTTGTCATCAAATCATTCAGATTGCTGGTTTAATCTTGAGATCTTGGTTTGTGATTCAAGTTTTGAGTTCTGAATTGTGGTGTCTAAGTTTTGAGATCTGAATTTGTTCTCCGTCTAAGATACGGTCCGTCTTCTGCTATGGATGTACAGTATGTATGTTCAGGAAGTGATCCCATTCCACGTTCATTGTATGTACACGTACAACTATTCTGATGAAATGTTTTCTTTTTTTATTTCCGTAACAAACGGGCCAAATACATCTGTTATCAAGACATTGTTCTCCCATAATCTGTGTCTGCTATATAAGTTTATCATACACCGTTTCCTACTATTCTACCGTAATGCGTTGCAACGCCTACCGTAACCCGTACGCACCCACGTACACAAGTATCGTAATAAACATGAAATCAGCTGGTGATCACAAATCACTCTGACCACTGTCATGATCGTGGATGCACAGCAACTTGATGGCTCGAAAAAACATCACCAACAACGAAATAAACATGTTCGCGCCGAACCGGATTGCACTAGAAATTTCGTTTCGTTTCATCAAGTCATTTCGTTTCGTTTCATGGGCGCTACGTGCAACGAGCAACCGGTTATTGTTATACGCTGTTGACGTTCGTTTGCTTCGGCCATTTTTCATTTCGTCATGACAAATTATTGATGAACTATTATGTATACTTGGCAAAGGACGCTGTCTGTCTGTTTTTCTCCTTTCATAAGAACCTGTGTGATTATGAATAAGAACTTTTTAGGTCTTCAAAAATTTTAGTCCGGCGGTTCAGTAATTCAGTCTCTCAATCAGTCAGTCTTTCAGTCTGTCAGTTTCTCAATCAATCAGTCAGTCAGTCAGTCAGTCAGTCAATGAGTCAGTCAATGAGTCACTCAGTCAGTCAGTCACAGTCAGTCAGTCAGTCAGTCAGTCAGTCAGTCAGTCAGTCAGTCAGTCAGTCAGTCAGTCAGTCAGTCAGTCAGTCAGTCAGTCAGTCAGTCAGTCAGTCAGTCAGTCAGTCAATCAGTCAGTCAGTCAGTCAGTCAGTCAGTCAGTCAGTCAGTCAGTCTACGGGCGCAAATCTAGGATCACAAACTCATGTCATTCGCCCAACTTGGGTGGTTAACGGCCAGCGGTCGTTGGAGCAATTTTCGTGTCGCTTGGTTGTTATAGTCAACTGAAACTCGGTCCCATTTCGTATCAGATTCTGTTTACAGAGTCACAATCGGCCGAACCGACATACTGTACCGTCTTTTTATCGGAGAATCTCTCGCATGTCAGTTTCCACGAAACAGTTGCCATATTGTTGATTTATTCAGACTTAACTGCAACTCTGGCTTGTGATTTTCAGTCAGTCATTCAGTCAGTCAGTCAGTCAGTCAGTCAGTCAGTCAGTCAGTCAGTCAGTCAGTCAGTCAGTCAGTCAGTCAGTCAGTCAGTCAGACAATCAGACAGTCAGCCTGTTAGACAGCTGTGTATGTAGTCTTTGCTTCGGTGCCCGAAACGCGTTCCATTTTTATCTATGGGTCATGTTGCTGTTTGGAATTTGCTATCAATTCGTTGAAGAACCCATTTTCATGGCAAGGATTGTGGTAAAACGGGTCAGTAATGCTTGCGATATAATAATCTTGTGCTATCATTGGCGCACGAGCTGATCCTCCAAAATAGGAGAATTTCGTCAGATAGGAGAGATGGGAATCGGCAGTTCTCAGGAAATTTTACCTTAGGAAACAAAATGTAATTTTAGAAAATGGTAAGAGGGGGAACTCCGCCTTTCCCACCCCTCCCGCTAGCGTGTGCTTTACCACGATTTACCCGGTATGGCATGTTCGTAATATGCCATAATCGTTTTCGTAGTCCATAATGATGTATTTATAGTATAGCAGATCGTACATATCCGACACTAACTATTCATGTGGCTGGGAAAAGAGAGAAAGTGATTCGTAAATTATCGTGTACAGCCACTTGTTATGTATGTAGAATATTATATGTGTTCGAGAAAAACCTATCTTTTATTAGTACTGTATTTTTATGATCGAATTCGGTAGGATTAGTTGTGCATTTGGCCACCCACCATGGGTGAATGTCCAAATGTTAATAAATGTCCCACCATGATTGTGCAGTACCATACATGCTGCGTTGTAGTGTCTAGACAACCTTTGACCGGCGTCCCGACGTCTACGGTAGTCAGTCAGTCAGTCAGTCAGTCAGTCAGTCAGCCAGTCAGTCAGTCAGTCAGTCACCATTGCGTTGAAAACTTGTCCGCGTGGAACACATAACAACAATTCAGAGATTTGTTGATACGGAACTTTCTAGAACTTAATTACGGTTGAATTATTTGTAATCACATAAACCCAATTAGTGGTGCCAGTCCATATTAGTTAGCGTGAAAAAATGTCCTACACCAAATGTCATGTCATGTAACATGTTCTGTAATTACGGTATAGTGCGTTCCCGAGACTGTTCACTAGCGGACGAGAAGGGGAGAGAAAAGTGGAGCTCCCCACTCTTTGGCGGTTTCATAAAGTAGAGTTCGTCCTCCAAGGTGTAGATTAAATAGCCTAATTTCTGCCAATTCCCCCTTTTTGGAAAAATTCCCCTCCATTTGGAGGTTTGGCTCGCCTGCCAATGCCGACGTTGTTCCAATATGGCCGACGAACTCATTGAATATGCAATGAATTTACTGACAGACAAGATTGACTGGCTAACCTAATTAACCTGGTTTTTCGCCACCAGACAACCAATCGACCAACATGCGATTTCAGAATATGCGTTCTGTAACAAGTCGGCTTAAGTCTTCATGATGATAAATCAGTTTTACCCGGTTTGGTTCTGGGCTGTTCTAGATTACACTGACAAACATACGGTAATTGATAAAGCCATATAGACGGGGCGATGGAGGTGAGCCTGATCCGATTTACAACCACAAGTTGCGGCTTGTCACTTAATCCACAATCGGATTAACATGCATGTCGAGTATTGGTCTGACATGTACGTATCAGTATATGAAGGGGTGATCTGTTTAGGATACTGCTGACTGCAATCAATGAAGCGTTCCAGATTTTGCTTGTTTCACTTGCATGTGCTACCGATCAAGTAGACTACATAGTTTTTTTTTGAAAAGTGGGCAAAAGTTTTGCTATCAATCACACATGTTTCATGATTGTACGAAAAGTACGTAAAGCTCGGGCATTCCATCATCATAAAAGTTAATTCTTTACATTACAAATTGGAATATTTTTGTGCTGAAAGGGCCACATTTTTCAGTTTTCAGTAAAGCTACAACGTATGGTACGTACATTCATCATAGAGACATACATACACATGAGTTGTGGTCGCGTGTTTTGTTACGTTTTGTACCAGCCAGCGATGAAAAGTTACTCACATTGTCTAAATATTTCAAATGACTGGCGCATAATCAATCAGTCAGTCAGTCAGTTATTCAGTCAGTCAGTCAGTCAGTTAGTCAGACAGACCGTTGACTGGTCAGTCAGTCAGTCATCATTATAAGTTAGTGTTTTCGACTTTTCGATCCCAACTGGGTGCATGTCATGTCGAAAAACATTGATGTTATAATAAACATCACAAATAATATAACTTGATGAAATTTAAGTTGCTCTGAGTTTCAAAGAAACAATGATAGAGATGGTTTCGCCTTTTTCTTTATTCAACTACTTTTTTGTATGGTTCTTTTGCCGCAACAGTTATACTTATCATGCGCGATAATACAAGTTGCAAAGCGTAACATCACAACAATATGTTTTCTGTTCAATGTACGGTGTTTTCTGCTACGGTGCAACGCATTAAATGGTACCGTAACAAATACATACATAAATACACTACATTTATGCTGCAAAACATTATGACCAAATGGTAATATCGAACTGATGTTTTGATGTGAACATTTGTGGGATAGAGAGAGGAGGGCACGCACAATTACCAGTCAAAAATAGACCCATGTACATGTACCCACATGTATGTACATACATCATTAACATGGAAAAGGGTGAAACGTACAACCTTAGCGTATGATAAGGAAGAGAAAAGCAGAATCCCCCCTCTTTGGCGATTTCAAAAAGTAAAGTTGTTCTTCAAAGGGTAGACTGAACAGCCTAAATTATGGGAATTCCCCCTCTTTGGAGAGATTCCCCTCCCTTTGAACATTTGGCTCGTCCGCCAGTCAACCGATCCATTCTTGGATGCTCTGTTTGTTTACCGGACTGCGAGCACTGAACATTGGAAAAGATTTGTGATCATAAAGTTTGCTGCTCCGTTCATCTGTAAATCAGCTTTGTAATTTTGATGTTTCTCAGCACTGGTGGACAAGTCACACCTACAAAGGGAAGGGGAATTTAGTCAAAGAAAGGGGAATTGCCAGTTTACCTACCCCTGAGGAAACACACTGGATTTTCTGAAGGCGCCGAAAAAATGGTAGTTACACTTCTCCTTTTTTCTCGTCCGTCTGGGCTTTGATTCGCTAAAGCTAATATTCGGTTCACAAACCTTCGGGATAAATGTGGTAACCTCAGTTATAATTCCAACGGGAATTTCGCATTTCAACAGTTTGTGTTGCGGCTGTTTTCGCTTGATCTGGACCACGCGAGTTCAATGCCTTTGGGAACTGCCTAATGGCACCAAACCACTACAATTACGCGCATTTGACTTGTATACAGTCAGCCAGTCAGTCAGTCAGTCAGTCAGTCAGACAGTCAGTCAGTCAATCAGTCAGTCAGTCAGTCAGTCAGTCAGCAAGTCAGTCAGTCAGTCAGTCAGTCAGTCAGTCAGTCAGTCAGTCAGTCAGTCAGTCAGTCAGTCAGTCAGTCAGTCAGTCAGTCAGTCAGTCAGTCAGTCAGTCAGTCAGTCAGTCAGTCAGTCAGTCAGTCAGTCAGTCAGTCAGTCACGCAGTCAGTCAGTCAGTCAGTCAGTTAGTCAGTTGTTGACAATCTGTCAGTTTTCGAATCAACATCAATTAACTTGCCTATCAGTAATGTATTTTTACAAGTGATCAATTGCTCGCTGAGTGAACAATGAGACAGGTCGCATTGACCTTGATAAGGCATTATATTATGAATACTGACAGACGAAAAGTTATCGGTCATGTCTAGATGAGGATGAAACTATAGTCTATCCAGTGTTTCTTGTTACCCGAAAAAGTTTTGACTAGCAGTTATAAGTCAAATCTGATTTTGGCGTACATAAAAAAACAAGTTTTCACTGACACTTGCCTAATTCATTGCATATGTGGTAAAGGATAATAGAATTTTTTTATAACACGAAACCCCGACCAAACTGATCGATGTCTGGTCATTACTCCCAATATGTCTAAGTCTATTATTGGCACAACTTTCGAGCTCTTATCCAATAATGCCGCCGCCAGTGAGTTTTCCGCGGAATCAGTAAGCCTTGGCCGCAACAAGAAGTTGTAAACACTGCTGGATTAGGCGGGTCGATGGATGGCATACTTGAATGACGAGTACGACATTACGGAAGGAAGAAACAAGTCTCGCGGTTGTGAGAGAGGTTTATGCCACTGGTTCATAACAGTTATGTCTGTTAATCCAGCCAACGTCGGGTACACAACATCAAGATGGTTGGCACACATCAATGACACCATATCATGGTTTCCTAGACAGATTCGGCCAGTTTCGAAAGTAGTAAAAGAATTCCATTCTGGAATAAACATCTACAAAACAAACTTGACGAATATCGAGACAAACTTAGATACTGTAAATATTGCCTGTCTGATTCACTTACTGTCTCAGTCCTACTATGGGACGAACCGGTTCATGTGTCTTGGCACATTGCCTGAGTTCAATATTAGTGTGCCAGAGTGTGCCTTCATACGAATGTAGAGGATGTTGATGCGTACAACTGATGCGGTCATACTGGGACTAATCGCTGATGTTTGATTACATCTCGGAAGATATTTACTGTTCCATACATATATGTACATATGCCATGCAGACTTCAATGCTCACTCACTCACTCACTCACTCACTCACTCACTCACTCACTCACTCACTCACTCACTCACTCACTCACTCACTCACTCACTCACTCACTCACTCACTCACTCACTCACTCACTCACTCACTCACTCACTCACTCACTCACTCACTCACTCACTCACTCACTCACTCACTCACTCACTCACTCACTCACTCACTCACTCACTCACTCACTCACTCACTCACTCACTCACTCACTCACTCACTCACTCACTCACTCACTCACTCGTTAATCTAACCGGCATGAATTTACCTACATTCCGCGGAAAAGCGCATTTAATCTGTAAATATCGTACATTGGCTATAATAATGTGCGTGCCGATCGCAGATTACGTCGGTGCGCGAATGTATGTGCCACGGTATGTACGCGCTAACGTGTCAATTATAGACACACCAGCCGTGTAGCTCACGTTTCACAAGCATAGGCAATATACAAATATGATAAGTTGGTGTGGTCGGCCACAGCATCTCCTGGTGCGCATTGGCCGTCGGCCAGCACCTAATGAGGCCCGTTTGGCTGTGTGATGCCGCTACAACTTGGGGTGGCCTTATAGCGGATGGCTTTATTTTGTTATAAGCAGCAAATATGGACTGTTTTACAACAAAATATTATAAACTGGGAGTTCATGAAAACTAATAGCTTTTTCGCCACTTTCACAAACCACCGCTTTTTAAATTTGAATTGTGGTGGTGGCAACTTATTATAAAGCAATGATGTGGAACGTCTGGAACAGCTACTTTTCGATCAAAGTCCAATCTAGTAACATTTCTGGAGATAAATTTTCTGTCTGCTAGTAATTTTGATGTCGGTCAATTATCTGGGTATTTTTCTGTGTAAAAACTATGTTTCTGGGTTGGTCAGAAATTCGTTACCAGAAATGCCAATCTTTAACGAGTTTTGTCTGGCTGGATTCGTAATAACATTTCCCTTCTTATTGCATCTGGACAGACATCTTTTTTTTCGTGGACTTGATGATTTGGCGTTTGTATGTCCTTTGATCTGTTGTTTCATGATGTATACCCAATGTTTCACGCGTTTGTCATGGTCATGGCTTATCAGTTTCTTCACAGGCACAAACCATGCCAATGCACTTCATTCACTCATTCCGTTACCTTCATATTTTGTATGTCGATGAGAAAATATTTTCCCAGTCTTGCCAGCTGTTTTGAGTGCAAGTGATAATTCTCAGTCTCACTATTTTTTTACATTTCAAACTCTGTCCAATACATATTTTCTGTCTAATTTCGCACATAGTTTCAGGTTCGCACATGAATTTCCCCTAATATTCGACAGCAACCACAACAATCGCAGTATTGAACTTGGAAGTATGTACTCTATGGACATACATATGTATGTACAAATGTACTGTATGTATGTAGCACGCATATGTACTTTGCCCGAAACACGTCATTACAGTAAGCCAATGTGGTATGGAATTGGCCGATAGCCAGCCGGGTACGGTCTTGTCTCACATACAAATCGAGCCCGAATCAGTGGCGGTGGCGGAACATAAAAATACTATAAGATTTTTTTCATTTTTCATAAAAAACTTTAAAATTTTCGAAAAAAACTTTGAAGTTTTCCTTTTGTGGAATTTCTCGTTTTTCGTAAACTCGTCCTCATTTGGTTCAGCATGGGCTTATTATAGTTGACTCGGCCAAAAGTTACAGTGAATGACCTTTGCAAGTTGCACCCTATAGCCTGTAATGGGTTGGTGGGTCTGAATCAACCATGTCACAAACGTTCAGGTCTGTTTACGATAAACAGTGCGGCGCACTTTTTCTACAGTTGGCCCAGTGCCCAGTCGATTCCGTGGCACTGACCCGTACTGGTTATTGTGGCTAACTGCCATCATAGAGTATGTTATTTGCGTATACTGGGACAATAATATCTCAGTTCAAACAGTATTTTACCTTTATTCACAACAAACTGATTGATGACTTGAACTTGGGCCAAACCTGATTTGCGTTTTGCATTGGCTGATAGCCAACCGGACACTGGATCAGTTCCTCATACATATGACATTGTTCAGTGATACATTCAAATTGAGTTTGTTAACTGGTTTAAATCGTATAGATGTGTCTCCTTTTTTAAGCTTATTTACAACTTTCTGTTACAAAGTACATAACTACACGCATAATAATCTATATGCTGTGCATGAAATCATTCACGCATACACTCGCGTAATCAGGCGCTGATTCCGTCACTCATTCAGTCACTCACTCAGGCACTCACTGTCATTCTCATCGTTTCCCATGACCCATCATTATTTGAATCGTAATTCAAATCGAATCATACTTTTGAGCGGATGGAAAACTGATGTACGGTACTTTTCTATAGTTTCATTGATGATAGTTATGATTGAAAATATAGTCAAATTCTCTTTTCGTTTGTCAGTTTCTATTTGTTGAACAACAATCCGCTTTAATAAGTGCATAGATTGAATGACTCTGAATAATATTGTACATACTTACGTGCAAAAAATTAGCGATTGGACGGAAAATCCATCCAAATTATGTCACTAATTTCAATGCAAATTTTAGTAGTCGAAAACCGCAATAACTCACATCACCCAACCAACACAAAACCCAGGTTGTCATAAATTCGATTCGAAATGTTGCTGTTTTGTGGTCCCACTAAAATGTGAACCGAAAAAAGTCAACTTTTAACCAACAACAACGAGCAAAAAAGTGCGTTGCAATTTTTGGCGAGACTTGCGGTCGGCGGGCGCACCACACAACGCCAAATGAGAATCCGATTGTCATCGTCGACATTTGCGGTTGTGGTAGTAAATATGCGAGTAGGTCGAGTAAATAAATTATGTCGAACTGGTCGCGTGGCGATTGAGAAAATCTAGAAAGTTTTCTTATTTGCTGGCAATAAAAAATCTGAATTCAAAATTGTGGTTTTTGAAAATCTGAGGTCATATGCAAACAGCAAAAAAATTTCGTTTCAAACTTGTTAATTTCTCGATTAAGTTTTTCCACAAATCCGCTGTTTTTGTTGTGGCAAACAGGTTTTTGGATTGTGGTTGGGTGGTGGAGGGCAACCTCGGGTAGTCAGCCAGTCAGTCCTCGACTGGGCATGCTCAGATGGATAGACCTGTAGATCCACCAGCGGACGAGGCAGGAACAAAAACAGTGATGTTTCCCCCTCTTTGAAACCCTAAAAACGTAGAATTTGTTCCTAAATGTGTAAGTGAAATGACATCAAATCTGCCGATTCCCCTCTCTTTGAAGAACTTCTCATCCCTTTGGAAGATTGGCATGCCCGCCAGTGTGTAGATTTACTATGCATAGAATCTAACCAGTTAATCGAACCAAAAATACATGCCGGTATTAGGTATCGGCTGATCAAGTTTTTATAGCCTAGATAATCTTTGCTGTGATTCTAAGTTTATTTTTGCTGTAATGAGTTAAACGGGAACCAACGTTAGGCGGTGTTAGTGGACTGCGCCAACAAGGGCATAGGGATTCTAGAAAAAAACCTGCTTTCCGTAAAATTTGATGGGATTACGAAAAACTCAGTTTCCAGTAAAATTTCATGGTCAGTGAAATCAAGTGCATCTCTGTGCATATTCTGATCAAATGCTTACATTCATGCATCATCACAGGCAGCCGACACAATAGTCGGTGGGTTGGAGAATAATTTACCTCTAGTTTGAGGTGAACGGGTTTCTTCTTATGAAATCAGGAAAAAGTTTAGAGGGAAAATTCCCCGTTTGGCCGCCATGCTCTTCCGCCAGTTTCCACTTGAATATATCAAACAACGTGTAATCGCATCACAAAGATACACACAGCGAACACTGTTTTTCTGCCATGCATTTTTTGCGTGCCCTTGGCGGTCGGACGTTGCTGCCTGTTTTTATGGTACTTATGAATAAATAGTCTGGCTGCACAGCTGACTTTATGACTGACGGACTGACTGGCTGACTTGACTGACTGACTGACTGAACGGAACTGACTGACTGACTGACTGACTGACTGACTGACTGACTGACTGACTGACTGACTGACTGACTGACTGACTGACTGACTGACTGACTGACTGACTGACTGACTGACTGACTGACTGACTACAAGCCCAATGTCTCCTTTCTTCGCCGGTTGTATGTATGGCTTTATAGCATGTCATTATATTTCAATCTAAATTAATGACCTTCCTCTTTTGGTTGTCATTCCCGAAGTCGTAAAACTGTTTCATTTCTTATTTCTCGTGGGCTAAAAATCCTAGTTTTCGGTAAAGTGTGTAGAGAAACGACAATGCGCCGTCCACACAGCAGGTGGCTATCGAGCACTAGCGGACGAGAAAGGGGGGAAAACGTGAAATTCCCCTTCTTTGGCATTTTTAAAAATTTATGTTTGTTTCCTAAGGTGTAGGTAAAATGGTTCCAAAACTGCCTTTGCCCCTCATTGACGCAATTCCCCCTCCTTTGAAGGTTTGGGTTAACCGCCAGTGATCACGATGTATCTTTGAGCGCGATAACTTTTTGGTGCGGAGAATTTTTAATTAATAGGTTTGATTATTATGATTTCCCATTGCTCTTATCAAATTGTAATTGCCTTCATTTGATGTCACATTTTTACTTACACTTAATCAATCCATTTACTCATTGTTAGATTATCGCTGCCAAATTTGTCATTTTGTCAAATCTCACAGCGTCATTTTTGGACATTTAATCTATGAATCTCCATTGCAAGATATCTGGTATTTTTTTTGGAAGTCTTCCAAAAAGTTTTTCCGCCAAAAGCAAAAAGCTCTCGTCTGCAAGTAACATTTGGCAGGTCTGCCAAAATAATCCAGTCAGCGTCGAACAGGCAAAGAAAAAAAACCGAAAACACACGAACTCTCGATTTTGTCCAACAATCTTCTGCCTAGTTTCTGGAAATTCCGTCCAATTCAAGATTGCTCTGTCGAGAAAATTTCTAACTCTCATAAATTTTGTTGCATCAAAATTGTTTCCTACTGGTTTCTTATCAAAAACATATAATCAAAGTGCCCGATCAACCATTATTCATCAAAAAGCAACATCATCTATTAGCAGGCAGTGATTTTTTGCTGATTCTAATAAGCGTAAAACTAGATTCATCAGACAGAGTTTGTTGGCACGACCGACCGTGTATAATGTTGCATGACTACATGTTCTATGTGTAATGTCATAAGCAGCTAGTTCACGTTTCGTAAACAACATTCACAAACAAACGAGAATGCTATCAAAGTGCTGTTTGTGATGGGCCTTGTCATCGCAAAAGGGCTGTTGTTGCGGTCGCTGGCGGACGAGCTAAACCTCCAGAGCAGTGGGATCTTTCCACAGATGGAGGATTTGACAGAATTTTGCATTTTACCTACACCTTGAGGAAAAAACTATATTTTTTTCAACCGCCAAAGTGGGGGAATTCCACTTTTCCCCCTCTTTCTCGTCTTGTAGTTGTTGCGGCCGGTGTCTCCTCGCCGATTAAGTCGCACATAATTGGTCGCATCATTGACTTGATAACAATCAAATTCAGTTTTGATCGACATCATCGTTGTTGCGTTTCATCGTTGCGTGGCGACGTGACAATTGTTGTTGTTGTTGTTGTTGTTGTTGTTGTTGTTGTTGTTGTTGTTGTTGTTGTTGTTGTTGTTGTTGTTGTTGTTGTTGTTGTTGTTGTTGTTGTTGTTTTTGTTTTTGTTGTCATTGTTGGTACGATTTTTCTTTTAGGTTGTTCTCTTTGTTTTCAATCTACTAAGATGTTGCCAAAATTGTTGCTATATCATCGCTGCTATCACAAATATCACGGATATGTCGGTATCTCTTTGTTCTTGTGGTTGGGGGGTTAATTTTTGTTGCTGATGTTATTGTTGTTGATGTTGACGATGAATGAGAATAAGATGAGCGTTCTAGAATATCTCACCACCATCGTTTTTGGAAGTTTGCAAAATATTGTATTCAACATAATCATCTGATCAATAGAGTTTCCAAGCCAGTCTTACAAAACAATGTTTACGATTTGTGTTAACTGTGGATTGGAGAATGAATTGATGACCAGTGAGAGATCAAAAATTTGGATCACGCGGCTGTGAAATCAAAATTTTCCGTTCTCTGTAAGGTTACTGTAGCTCTGTAGAAACCTATCAGACTATTTATTCCTGTTGATTGAGCAAATCACCTAGTCACCCGCTTTCGAATTGTGGGGTGGAAAGAGTGGAGGGTAGAGTTGACTGAGCGATGTATCCTATGCGGGGACGAAAGGGGATGGGGTTGCACTGGTGGTGACACAACGACCCAAACGAGAATATTCTATGTATCTAATGTTCTATTGAAATCCAGAGTGATGTTGCATACACGGCCACATGTGTACTTTACAGATGTGCTAACCTCACTCAGTCACTCATATATCGAACTGAGTAGTGATGATGTGTAAGTTTGATCAGATGTTCAACCCAACACTATCTCATATAATCATCAAAAACGTTTTTATTATAATATTTTACACCAGTATCGTCTGATTAAGTCTGTTAATTGCCTCACATTTTTCAAATGAATGTCGTGGTGTCGTTAATTCACTTAGATTTTTATCTTCTATGAGTCCAAGCTGATTTACTTTCTTCTTTATCTTGATTTGTTCGTCGGCAACGAAAGACCAAGATTATTTAAATAAATCAGTATCAATTTCAATCTTTTATGATAAAGCCAACACCCATGTCTTGCATGGTGTCATTGAACGTCTGAACTACCATGAACTTCCACCACACATTAAACCAGTGCTAAAGTTGGACCAATCACCAATAGAGTGCGATAAGAATAAGATTATGTTCTCTGGGGTATTTTCAAAGTTAGATCATTCTTCCTTACTGAATTAGGTAACACTTCACTGAAACAAAATATAATGCCCTATTTGGTTTATTTTTCCGTTTCACGAGGATTTTAGGGTACAACAGTGCATTGTACAATACGATTACAAAGCATCGTTAACACGTCAATATTACAGCCACTCAACGCAAAGTATGCATGTTACCATCGAAACAAAATGGCTTCAATACCTTGTCATCCATAAGGTTTCATATGGTAGGAGGTCACATAGGTGGCTTGCGTATACACCTGTAAACAAGCAAACTATGTACCTTAAGAGTCAAAATCACAATCTTAAATGTGATACCGTAACACTTGCGGGTTAAGCTTCATGTTCAACCATATATATCATCGGTGATTCTGATTTACCTATCATCAAAAGCTCATTTCGCATCTATGATTATTTGATCAGGTATTTTTTACTATGTTATAATAACTGCATCCGCATGTTCGAAAAACTTGTTACCACTGGATCCATCGTTCTGGTTTACTTGCCAAGTCTTGGCGTCTGTGATGTTGATGTAACAACTTTTGAAACCGCCAGGCTCTTCTCACTGGAAACTTTCCAGACGAGAACGCACACTCGGCAATGTGTACTGCTGATATAGAACGATACCTGGAACTGATTGTTATGGACGTTCAGAACGGCATGATTCATACACTCGTAACGTTTACCTAACAGATAAAGCGTTTTCGTATACACATTTTTAGTGAGCCATAACGGTTTTGTAACTCTCCATTGAAACGTAACGATGTAAAATAGTCCTAATTTCTATGTACATCAACCACACTTGGCAGACATTCAAACTGTCTGATACACGAACGATCACTACGCGCGCATTTCAGGTGCTCGCATTGTAACGCGCACTATTTCATGTGTTATAATCCTTGTGCACACCCATAAATGTAGACAGCCAAAACTCGGAAGCAACTTTACGTGCGTCGATTTTTCATCGTTAACTTGCTTATCTGTCGACAAATTACCGAAAACGAGCACAAAAAGATGAGCATAGAAGATAACGTCATCTCTGCACTGAATCGTAACCATCGGATCAGTGGATGGCTTTTTATCGCAAAGTTTCCATAAAACGGCTGATCAGGTCCTCGGGCTGTCAGCACAATCTACCGTACTGCAGCCGACTTAACGAGACCCATTACACTGCCACAGTGTGTCGAATCGCCTTGTCTGCTGCTCCTGCCGCCACTGCTACTGCTGATTGCTCGCGGTTTGACGAAAAACTACTTTCCTTTCCGCAAAGGCTGAAGTATCGGGCGAATGAGCTTAAAAAAATTTGGGAACAAGAAAAACATGTACTGGCTATATTGCGGTACTTGTTGAAACAGTGATGTACAGTCTCGAATTCACAGGAATTTGAGCAGAAATCACTAATGGGCAGTGGCATGGAGTATCGTGACTGAGGACAGTCACTGTCATGAGCACTACCGCACAACGGAAGCGTACCATGTCGTCGTTGTTTGTTTAGCGAGTGGAGCCTGGATATCACTCAAGAAGCAACCGACACAACCCTGGTTGACTTACTGACATTCAAGTTGGACGCTGCTGATCCCGGCATTACATCAGTCAAGTCAGCTGTGACATGCGCGCCGGACATTCTTGTTATTTATTGCTCTGCGCTGCTCGAAAACATGAAGTAGATTCTTCTAAATATTATAACACAATGTGTGGGGAGCTAAGATTGATCAAGAGTTACAGCTGCTTCCGTGGCACACATTTTCATAAAGATTATGCTTTTCGTACTGCGTAAGTAAATGTTTTTTCGGTCTAGACCCAATTTAACCATTCGAATTGGAAACTTAAAAAAACGTTTTTATGTGGGGTATTTTTTCTGCTGAGATTCAAATCAAGAAACGTCCATGAGCTATACGAGCAATACGACAATTCACTGCAGATCTGATGACGTCTTGTGTTAATCTAGGTGCACCTGGCCAACACAATTCTAAGCAACATTGAATCAGAGCAGAAAGCGCTTGTGATAAATGAACTTGGTCATTGAATGCGCGTAAAAGAGCCAGAGTTGCCAAAGTGCTTGGTGCCATGGTGTTTGATAGTGGTCAAATAAACCCACCAACCGCACTATAAAACAGTACCACGTGTTATGACTAGAGTTTACCGTCTCATGGTCCTTTGGTGTCTCTGAGGTTATTTGCAGTTATATATTGGTTTTGTGATAGTTGTTTCGAAAAGTGCGGCCGGACCGAGTCAGTGTGACACCGGCGGTCAGACTGTGAAAAGAGGGAATGAGTGAGTGAGTGAGTGATTTGCTTCAACCAACGTACGGTTATGTATGTACATACATTTATGTATTGTGTATACGGGGAGCACATACCGACCATTGAACGTGTGTGCCTCCACATATGGTTCGTATGTTCTGCAGCTACTCAGTGCTCCCGTGTCCTGGGCATGCGCGCAGACTTTCCAGACAGATTCAAATGACATCCACCGATTTGGCTTCCACATACTTATGCTAAATATCTGTTACAGTAGAGTATCCATCATTCATAAGACTTGATGTTTCTGTGGAAAAATTCGTTCGCAAACTTAAATTCAGTTCAAATCGGCAATTTGAAAGCTGACAGTTGAAATTTGTCAGCTGCGTACATCTCTATTAATATCTTTTGCTTTTGTTCCCCTTCCCCCTTAGCTGTTCTGTGTCCTGGGTCGAGTATTCATGTTTGCCAGACATCGAATATACTTGTTTGTCTCGTGTTCGTTGGATGCCTTCACTTGAAAGTGATTTTTTTAAATAAAAACAGAGAGCAGCGAGCTAAGCTTAACATGAATTTTAGGTCAACCGATGCTGCACTGTTATAATTATCAAAACAATAACTCTTCATAACACATCCGGGGAGACTGACGTCTTGAAAATATACCAATGCCAATTAGTCAACACAATCTTGTTATTTTTTGCCAGCTTATGATGTTTTTTTATGGACGTCTGTTTTTTCAGCATCATCTGCTGTTTGTCCTAAGCGTCAGGTCGTAAAATTAATGGACTGGTTCTTTGGCGTACATCTGCTCTCGATCTTGGCTTAATCAATTATTTTCAAATGTGAACCAATTTGATACTCAATCATAATTAGAGTATTTTTATTCATGTATTCCTCGTTAGGCTATGTTTATTTACATGAAAGTATATTGAATCTACGTTACCTTCAATCAAACCATCAAAAATATTTTAATCGTCCGCGGTAACACTATGACCGGCAACCGCCAATTATGACCATAAATTATCGGCCCTGTCTGTGTCCCAAACTGCGATGTTAACGGTCCCAATAATATTAGATAAACTTAGACGTATTGACACAAGTGTTTGACACTGTTATTGTAGCTAATCGTGCATACACGGTGCGCAGATCAGCTTTGTCGTATTCGAACGGGCTCGGCTCGCCTATGTCATTGGCCACACGCTCACAGTATTGCAGTTACATATCTGTATGTTTTCAGGGCATCCAATTCGACAACATAATTGGCCGTTTATGGGAACACATTTGGTCAATGTATACAGCTTATGGCACCACAAGCAATCAAATCTGTCATTCGCTCGTTTACACAACCACATACATTCTGTCATCCATCTATACACACCAGTCATTCAATACCACTATATACAATCAATAACAGTTTACATTTGTAGCCATTCACTTGGGTACTTTTAAACACACTTCGCGGCACCACCAACATGCAGCCAGATGGGATTAGTTGCCCAGATTCTCAACGTTTCACTGATTTTCGGCCTCACTTCAGCTTTCTGCTTTGAGTACAAATCAAGTCTGCTCACTGAAGTACTGCAAGTGCTGCTGCGTAGTACACACGTATATTAAAACTAATGTTATCGCGAAACACTTTCAATTTGATCATTCGTCCAGATTCAATGAGTCAGTGTTAGGTACCGTTTTATAACTGAGGTTCGAATATTTCGCGACAAAAGTGACAAATTCAAGGTTTTTTTTGTAAAACTCTTGCCACACACCTTAAATTGAAAATTCAAAATTAATGTGCCTGGCAAACATGTTACAAAAAACAAACAAAAATTAGTGTGCGTGAATTTTTTTTACAAAAAAAACTGTCCCGACAATGTCCCGGAAAACTGTCGCAAAATATCCGAACCTCAGTTATATAACAGTATGACTTGCGCACGCCGCTGATTGTTATGAAGCCTTTGAAGACTCGATAGCCTTCAAAGTGTGATGCTTTTTTAATTAGCTTCTTAGTTAAATCTGCATGGGTTTCTCAGTTTAACTTCTTTCACTTCTGCTTGATGGGATGTTGTGCAGGGTTATACATTTATGAAGAACCCGTTGTCCACAAATGTGTCATTTATATTTACAAGACTTCAGACAACCAGTCAATATTGCTTGGACTGTGATCCCTGCCGTGCCGGCGTATATATGCTGCATGTTATGCCATTCTATATTAAATTCCAAATTGCTGATATTCTGAAGTAATAAAAAGCCGGGTAGTACCGTCAAATGATGCCCACCTGCGGCGTAGAAGATATGGACACATCGCAAATTTGATGAGCTTCCCACAAATTTCGTTTTCTGTTATCCGTTTTTGTGTTATTTGTGATCCAGATCTTGAGAGTATCCGCCCGGAACACGGGTATTTTCGACTGGTTGGTTGATGTGCTACGTCCGTACACGACTCATTGAGCGCACATAAATCAGCGTGACACACTAATGCACATTATGCCGTATATAAAGGTACATAGCTCGGGCTGCCAAAGGCAACACGACTCGGTATCTGCAGTGTTCCAATGCCACCGCCACTCCGCCGTGTTTTACGACGTGCCCAGTTGGCTGCTATACATTAAAGCGTCGTTTCCGTCGACTCATGCAAGGCGACACTTATTATCACTTTATTGGTGACTTACTGTACACTTCTGCTGTTGGTCGATGATTTGTCTGTCCGACGGGCACAATCTCGTTATTCCAGGCTGCTTGCTGGATACTTTATATGATTTGAGAACAGATTCATCTCGATGTTCAGAAAGGTAATCAACTACGACTTGTGACTAGAACGATAAATTCTGACTGCCGTCCTGACCTGACTGCCACGTGTGTGGCACAATTAATTCGAGTTGTCCATAAGGGGGGAAGAGTAGGGCTAGGAGGTGCCATGAGACTCGACCGATCTCGGACCACTTTACACAAAATGCAACCTAGGATTTATCCAAATAGCTCATGCCCAACCGGAAATATTACACGCCGGTTCAGTGGCCGTCGAAAGGGGCGCTGGCAACCGGCCGTTAATGTTTTGAGGAAATTCAGGTATCGCCGTTGCTACTCGAACGAGATGAGAAATGGGACATGCCCGGGTGATTGATCACTACCGCTTTTTGTCCTAATAAAAGTTAATTTATCATGGAATCAAAGCCCGAGCGGGTGCTGTGGTCGGGTATGACACAATTGTGCGTCCATTAAGTCCGTTTCATGGTGAAAGCGCGCTAAGGTCTCGCAGATAAAAAAATTAGTTGCAACTCACGATCGTTACTAATTCCCTACACAATGATGGATTGGAGGCAATTTTTAGTCGGTGGCACCCAAGTACTGTAGGTCGTTCGGGAAGGTACTTACGGTACATTGATACATAAGTCTTGTATTACGGTGTTCTCAATCACTGTCTTATACAACATGAATTTCGTTGTGGCTGTTGTCAGATTAGACCCGTGTAAGCTCCTTTCTGTCGTATTTGTCTGATTGTAATGCGTCCATATGCATATTTAAATATGTATGGACATCTATTTAGGGACGGCAGAAGATGTAATACATTAGAGCGGCATGCTTGAGTGCACCGTGTTCAAAACAACATTCGGACTGTGTTGGATTAGGGGCCGAGCGTACCCCGTCTTTCAGAGTGGCATCTAAGGGTATCTGAAACATCTTAGCCTGAAACGCGTTGCCATTTACCGCCATGTAGCGCGCCTGACTGGCTCCAATAAAAGGTGCTTGTTTTCGTCCGACCATCGTTGTTGTTTTTTCCGGTTCGGCTCACTGATTCTGGCCGATTATTTTTGTTTCGGTACTGAGCACGATGGAATCTGGGATTTGTGGTAATAATAAAGTCTGTATTTCTCAGCTAACCCAGTTTTTGTGCGAACAGTGAAGCTTCATCCACTAACAAGAAGTACACTGCAAACTGCTGATCAATTTGGTAAGATTTAGATCTCTCCAATCAACGTCCCCGAGTCAGCGTGATAAACCTAAATATAGAGCGTTGCAGTCCTCTAGCAACGTACTTATTGGCAAACTTTTTTTGGTCAGTCAAACTGATATGATAGAAAGATTGCACAAACATGATGACATTGCGGAACTCAATATGCTGCGTTGAACCCAAGCAAAATGCTATCGGTCGGTCTTTTAATAACACAAGTTCAGGCACCGTTGCCTGTCGCAATAAAGACAATGAGCAACAGTGAAGTTGTTGTTGCTGAATTGAGAGGGCCTGACGAGCGGGACAAGGCGTCAGAGAGCCAATTAATTTGTGTGCACCAACTTGCGTATACGCATGTATGTATGTACGTACGTACGTATGTACATGAATAACTTGACAAGTCTGGGACACATGAGTCGGTGTTCATTTAAAGATGCCCGGACTATGGTTGGGCTGGCCAGAATGTCGGGCTGTCTCCCGTCAGTTGCAGATGAGGAAACCGAATCAATGACGTTGTTTCGTCCACCACGGCGGCAACTGGTGAATGAATAGATCTCTTGGGTTGGAATCAGTGACCAAGCTTAATTTTACTTGACAAATGCTGCAAACTTTTTGCAATGCAACGCAATCCGTCTGTCCGATCAATTCGTCAACGACATTGATTGGCATGTCTATCGAATCACGGCGACAATCACCCATTAGGGACCGGATGTGCCCGTGTTTTCATGGTTCCGCAACTGTACAATGTCGCCGAATGACACACAATCGGTGCGGCAAATCGAAATTGAATTGTCGCTTCTCTGCAGCTTAACAAAGCCATTACCGCATTATGCAGATTGCGGTGTGTCATGATTGTATTTTGCGACCGTGTTCTATTATGCAAAACTTGAGAGCATGAATAGATTGATTGAATTGATTGCGTATTGAAAGTAGCCAATCAAAGTTTCATATTTTTTGTACGTGTCAATTACAATTTCGACGTTGATTTCACAAACGGGATTTCTATTGAACGAATTCGATTTTGCCTCGGCCGATGCAGCCTTACGAGCTTTCAACTAAGCTAAAAATGACGTCCATGTCATCTGATCGTCCATTTTTTTCAGTTATAAAGAGTGGCAAGTTAAGCTAACCTTCTTTGGTCCACGTCTGCCTATGGTACAAAACCGTTGGCTCCAACTGTGCCCCAACTGTCTCAGTTTACTTGTTAACTTTTCATCTAATAAATATGAAAAACTATATGATTAAGAAATATAAAATTCTGGTAGTTTCATTTCAGAGCATTTGTGCACGCATGGATTCATTCTTCAATCCAGATTTTTTACAATTTTAACCATACACAATCATTTATATATAATGCCTTCCTCATCTTAATAACATGCAGTTCCATCTTATCGGATACTAATTATCACCAACAGATATCTGACAGCTGCGCCTCTCAGAGAACAAAGACTTCAATCCAAATGCGCTAACTGTACCCGATGTTGTTGATCTGTGGTCTGATGAATCCCATGTGATTCGTAGGCTAACTGAAACCGAAGGCAATGGAGTTCTTGCCATTTCGGGCAGCGGCTTTGAGACAACCAATGATCTGATATCGTTATGGTCTGACAACTAATGCAGATGACTGGTTTATCTTTTCGTGATATCCGGCTCGATCTGACAGTCTGCCAGTCTAAAAATGCGAGCTCCAAGAAGCTTTTCTAAAAGACTTTATCGTATCTTCACGGAAGTACCATGCACTCATTCACTTAAACATGTTTTCCTTGGTTTTGACCGTTAACTATTCAAGCCTTGTCCAATCGTTATTTAGAAATAGAATTTCGTCCGCAATATCATATGTTCACATAGTTGTATCAAGCATGAATGATTTACTTGGTACCAATCTAGATTTCAAATATCTGGTTGAAATCGGTTGCTGAGTGGCTGCAGTTTGCCGCGTTATGTACACTGGCCGAATGTCTTAACAAACGCTATTTAAATGGCTGTCCGGTGCCTGTTTTGCAACTATAATTCAATCATACAATCCACAACGTCCAAGAAAAACAGGTTAAAGGCACAAGAGAAAAGGTTATCGATCAAAGGTTGCATTATATTACAAGCCCTACCATGATACGCGCTATTGCAATTCCCACAATTTTGCAGTCTATCATCATGAGCGTTCCACCATCACCGGCAATACATCATTGAACCAAAGTTTTGACTGTTTGTGGTAAAGGCATGGCAAGAAGGGCACCCATGTAAGCCAATGGTACCCGACCCTTCCATTGCCGATGCTCCCACGTTTGGCTATATGTCTACTGGTACATATATGTGGCCCTCCGCCACGAGATTTCCCAAACCGCAGATCTTACTGTAGCCAATGAGTGGCTTTTGAATTTCTTGAAAGTTAGTTCGGATTAAAGGAATATCCTCAGGTTTCAAATATATAGAGAAACTATAATGTTTCTTCTCATGAACGGGAAAAACAACCTTCTCCCACTGCTATACTCGCCAAGTGAACGAACCCGGCCTTCGTGCATATGATACATAACTAATAGATCAAGACTCGGTTGTTATCGAGCCATAGATTAGACGGTTTCTTGTTGCTTTTGTTGTTTTGATGTGAACCTCAACCCAATCATCATCAACACTCCGTTCTGCAGAAAAACTACAGTACATATGCTAATCGGTTCAAACATTACTTCTTTATAGTTAAAGTTAGGTATGCAAAAACTGATTGGTTTCCGTTTACGGCTGTCTTGTCATAGTTTATTGCCTTATCCTGCTTTTAGTTTCATAGACCAAAACTCGCGAAACTATCCAGAAACTACTTTTTGTGGTCACACGTCGTGAATCTTGTCCTCTCCAGTCATCATAAATATAAATTGCGACGCTCTCATAAATTGAGACGCGGTGGTCGACGAGTCTACCCGGGTGGAAAGGGACCAGGGCGGTTTGGGGTAGGGTGTGGTTTGGGCGCGTTGCCAGTTTGTACAGAAACTGATTGCGCGCTGATCAGACCAAGAAAGTTTGTTATGAAACAGATTAGGTTTTTTGTAATATAGGCAAGTACAGGGATCTATCATGATTATTTAGGTGTAATATGTACGTTTTCGATTATGCGAGTTCTGCTGTGTATGTATGTATACTCGAATTTTTTGGTTACGCCTTTTTTCGGGAAATTTTTTTTGTGTAAAACCTTTCCCTCACTCAGAAATTGGCGGTCGATAGCAGCAGTTTGGGTTGAAGAAAAGGTTTTACACACAAAAAAATCTTAAAAAGAGTCATAATCATCTTGTTAAGAACTTTTCTGTGTGTAAAACCTTTTCATCAACCCCAAAATGCTGCTTTCGACCGCCAATTTCTGGGTGAGGGAAAGGTTTTATTTACGCTAAAAAAGTTCCCAAAAAAAGGCGTAACCAAATAATTCGAGTATACATGCCATGTTGTTCTAAAATTTAGCAGTCTAATACTGGGTGTTGCATTGTGATTCAATTGTACGCGTGTTGCTATCAAGTTATTGTTTAACTCTATTCGTCCAACAACGTAGTTTTCCGAATCCATTGAAACATGTTCATGAGTCATATATTATATGATTTATATGATGAAATTACGTTTGAAACAGTCACGTCAGGAACCAAAAGATATGAAGAGTACATATGTAGGTTACTCAAGCAAATTCAGTGAGATAACTGCATTTGCAACACTTGATGTTCTCAATCAATCCCACCTTCAAATTTACAACTTCCTTTTTATAAATGATTAGTAACTCTGTTTTCATTGCTATGTATTTCTACTGAGTTATTTTCGCAACAAGCTCTGATCGCGAAAGTTAGAATAATTCCATGCACACGACGGTTCAGAAACACAGAACAACAACAAACAAAAGAGTAGAAAAAGTGCGCAGCACTGCTTCTCTTGGCAGAGTTGCCAAATAATACGACGACCGAATCAGTCGTTACGTGCAAACTTACATACTTCGCCAAGTGTTAGAACAATGATGGTGGTTTTATACTGTTGTTGTTGTTAGAGTTGTTGTTGTTATTGTTGTTGTTGCTGTTGCTGTTGCTGTTGCTGTTGTTGTTGTTGGTGTGATCTTGTTATAACAGGTACTGTTCGCAGGCTGTTACAACG
>OZ038448.1:17132804-17195304 GCA_964036265.1 Daptonema setosum
TTTTTCAAGGGATAGTCTTCACTATCTCCTACATGACTCACAATTTAAATATCGCATGGATTTCTCTACCGCCTCATCAACCGTCAGAATTTCTATTAACCCCCGACCCCCCAATCCGCTCAATGTCTCGGACATCGCACAAACTCCGCCCCCGCCCCTCCTCCCTCGACCCAAATGCACCGCTCCGTTCCCGAACTCCGTACCAAAAACGCCTATGTTATGAAACGTCGTTTTTCATTGTTTTAGACACACATTCACAAGCACATTATTATTATATCACTCAACTAAAATCTAAATATCAAGTGTTCAAAAAAAACTACGTTTAATTTTTGCTGCAACCTCTCAATCAATCATGTACAACTTACATAGTAGATTCTGCTGTATTTTACCGGCTTCCATGTTATTTTTTTATGAATATTTCTATCCAACTCTGCACAGGGGGTGCTCATGTTTTTAGGGCTTTGGTTAATATTTGCAGGCTTAGGCTTAGGCTCAGGGTCAGACTTAGGTTTAGGCTTAGACTTAGGCTTAGGCCTACATAATTTTAATAACCAAAGCCTGTGGGTATGATGAGTCACCAACCTCTATTCAGTTTCTATTGTTCGCGCCATTTGTAAAAGTGTCGAATCGTTGACAGGTTAAATTAGGTTGAGAGTTGGTACCTGTACACACAATAATTAGAGCCAGTTTTCCACCCAGTAAATACATGTGAAGTATACAAAAATTTAGTTTACGTAAGTATTCGTGTACCGTTCCAGCTCTCTAACACTCCCTCGAATCAGTGTTTACCGAAGCCGTGAATCGCGTTTGATGTTTTGCTCAACACAATGAAACACACATACATTTGTAACCAATATCCGTACAATGACGAGCACTAACTAGATGGTCTTCATTCACATTTTCCTCTCTCTTTGGGCAAAAATCATTTCCAGTCAAGCCCATCTAGTGCTGCCGGTCCGAACTACACACAAAAACACACCCGAATTCCACAACAGAAATCAACCAATATCATACACACACCAGCTATACACAATTTCATCACATTTCGAGTCGAGTGTTGAGCGTAGTCACTCTTGACTGATGATCCTAAGTGAACACTGTAACACCGTTTCGTTGTATCGCTCCCAACAGAGTACATCTGAACGGTCTAACGTGAAGCTTTGGAATCCGTACTCAAGTCTGCTGTCATACATACCTCAACATACATACCATGTACTGTAGATGTTGTATTGATGTCGTTGTTGTCGTTTATTTGGCTGTTGCTGTCACGACTTCGGCTGATTCGTCCATTAAGCGTTGCCTAACAATCCTATACTGAAATGTTTAGGGTGCCTTAACAGTCGGGTTGCAACAAAGCTGCAACTTCTCATCGGAACACTCTGAGATGTTCCGAAAATTTTCGTTTCGACAGTTTCTTCTTTTCTTGGAGTTTCGAAGTATTTCGAAATGTCGGAACATGATCCGAACAAAGCTGCAACTTTTTTTGAAACATCGCTTTTAAGGCATACTAATACAACAATCATTATCGTTTGTACCCGACCTGTCAACGATTCACGTAGTATCGTTTATATATCGTATGTATGCATTTCACTAGTACGCCTTCAGTCGTATCCATGTTCGCCCCGCCCCGCAGCCCCAAACCCCGCCCCTCCCCGCCTCGAACTCCGCCCCTCCCCTCCCGAACTAAGCCCAAACCCCGCCCTCAACAAAAACTGATATACTGTCAATAATTGTGCCCCGTCTGGTTAACTGGGCCCAGCTAAGTGTTCTCGAAAGTTCTGGGATCGCCACCCTTTTTGCATTGTCATCATTGTTTCACATCATTATTGTTAAACAAAAATTCGTGTACGAGAGTACCTTTATTGAACTGTTATTATCGTTGGATCCGTATCCGAAAGCTTTATCACTCATTATATTTTGCTGGTTTTCGAACTCTCAATCTTTTCTCTCTGTCTCTCTTGTTTTTTGTCTGTTTTGCCTGTTTTTTACTGAGAAATGGATGATTGTCATACACTGGTTTTAAAGAACACATCTGTAGTTGTGTTAACATCACTGCACAACAGTCAATAGCCATGTCAAGTTGATAATTGACAATGATGTAATCGTAGATGTGTTCTCAATTCGAATCAATAGACAATCATCGCATTCACATATGTAGAGTAGCACAATGAGTGTATTGGAGTCGACTTTTAAAATAAGAAACATAAAAAAACACAAAAAATAAGGTATTATAAAGTTCACAATACACTCATTGACTCCGCCCCCCACTCGCGACCGTCGTCCAGCAGCGTCGCAATCAACTTACCGTTCAGGAAATTATACCATAAAAATGCTTAAACATTTTTTTTGAAAACTTTGTTGTTCTCTTGCACACGCCACTAAACTGCTTGATTATATATTTCTCAGAACTTAAAATATTGCTTTTATATTGATTTACACATACACACACAATCTTCTATTCACGTTCAAAAGCCAAGTTGTTTTCTCACCGCTCTTGTCAGAACTTTGTACTGATGGATTAAATGCGCCGATGGATTGGCATGTTGTCTGTTTGACAATGGCGATATTCAGTCGACGAAACCTTATTAACTATCAAATGTATTTATAATTGCATGAACGTTTACAAATGTTATTCATTTAAATTTAAAAATTACTACCACCAATCGTGTTCTACAATGAAACTGAAAGTCACTCAATTCAATAGTTTATTTTAAAAAAGTTCGTCCTAAAAACTCGTTTCCAATATTGTTTTATAGCCTTCTTATATTTGTTCTGCCACATCAATTTAAAAAGAATACACACGCACAATTTGAGTGAGCCAGTCTCACGCTTGTTTCATCAACCGAGAGTAGTTCTGATATTTGTTGCTAAGAGTTGATCACCGATATACCGATTGTTTTGGGTTTTCAATCAAATGCACTGAATTCAATTTGATTGTTGAAAAAATTGACTTTGACTTATGGAATAATTGTGATTGTTTGTGCTCTGTATCCCAGTCCGGACCTTATGATTGACTCATGTCCATATATAAAAAACACATACATGCATACAACGTGTAGTATTTTGTGTATCTCCTCCATTTTGAATTTTGAAATTAATATATTATAATTATTGACAAACATGAATAAACTGCCCGAGAATAACTATCGTTGGATTTCAGTTCGATAAACATTGAGATGCATTTACCGGTCGATGGTTTGCTAAAACTTATAAAGTCGCTGTCTGTTAAAAGAACCAAACAACACATAATAACATAACTTGATATATTCATTCGTTTAAAACGTTTTGTAGCACCAATAGGTTGTTTTGTCAAGTACAGAAAAACTCACACGTAGAACAATGTCAAAGATATAATCCAATAAACTTTTATGTAACCGAAAAGGTTGTTCTCTATAGCTCGGTGGTTGAAATATGATCAAAGAGTTACATATACATCATACTATATAAGATAAGTAAACAGCTCTTGATAAACCTAGTACTGGTGAAACCGTACAAATATATTATGCATTTTTGCATTCATGAGGATCGCAGAACCATGTAATCTTGCTAATCTTATTCTAATTTTGGTAGTGGTTTATATCTGTAGTCGAACAATTTTGCAAATGACTTTAAAGAAACCACACCGCGTTACAATTTGATGAAAGTAATATATCTGAATCTCACTTCTTGTTGTACGTCCGAAACTGATCGGGAATCTCCGGCAGCAGACTGTGCCACTTGCCCACGGCTTTCGGTTTCGGAATGATCACCGAATGTCTCATCGGACGTACCGGACTTGAATAGCCGGCCGAGGCCGTCGTGGTCGTGGTCGGTGGAGTGTTGGGAGTGGCAGAGACTATGGACGCACTTTGAGCATGTGCTGATGTATTGGGTGAGTTGTGCATCGGATTGCTCACAATCACAGACTGATCATTCGACGTTGTAGCTACACAAACAATCGGGTTTGGACATACAGTGACTGGTGCCGATGGTGTATTGTTGCTCGTCGTTGTTCTGGTTACATTGGCCGTTGTGGTTGATGATGTCGTCGACGAGGATTGGATACTGCAGTTGGGCAGGCGCGGCAGACCACAAGCCAGATGTCCCGACGTCACCGTCAGATCCGGCGTTATCGACGTCAGATCACCGTTGCCTGTTACTATGTTTTGTTTGTTGTTGTTGTTGTTGTTGTTACTACTATTGTTGTGGTTGTTGCTGGCATTATTATGAGTGTGCGCCACCAGTGACAGTGTCGTACTGTACGTCGAACTATGTGCGGTCGTCGCTGACGGTGGATCCAGTGATATAAGTAAGTTATGGTTTGGCTGGTTGGCGATTGAGTTCTGATGTGACGGCGGCAGTGTGAATGCTTCGCGCCATTGAGTTCGGCCCTCGACGGTTGGCGAGTTGACCCCCAGTATACAGCAGCCGAGCAGATCGTCTTTGCCGATTCTGCAGTATAGAAATACATATTTAGTTTTTGTTTGAATTGAAAATCAAAACGACTTCTGTATTTGTCGTTTCACAAGTCAATACAAGTTCTGCTTTAACTCAAGTCTCCATTTAGTTTCTTAATCTGTTTTTTGACAAATATGTAATGATGTTTTTTTCTAAAAGGTAGAAACTTTTATTTTCAACCTGTCCCAGTCGATGACCTGAACGAGTAAGAAAGTGTCTTCCATCTGATCTTCGTCCATCTCAAACTCCAGTATCTCGTGGTATACCGGATTCAGATTGGCACGCTTTGTCGTCGTTCGACGTTTCCGTATTCGTTGATTCTGATAGATCTGTTCAATCTTCACGTAAGGATCTGGAAACAAAAGCACAGTTTGACGAACTTGAGAATAGATTGCTTTTTTATGGGGTTTTAGATAAAATTTCATTATATGATAGTTATATATTTGTATCATGAAATTTCTTCGAAAACCAAAAAAACCACTCGAATATTTCGAAGGATTCGACTTGATCAAGGGTTGAAACGCCATAATTTTTAATACATATTTTATTTGTTTATTATAAAAGGGTAACCTAACCGGCAACATAAGTTATTATCATCTTTTCAGTTAGGTATCGTTTAACAAACTTCCTTGTGACTACAAAAGCGAAACAGAACCTGACGCTCCGGTGATATCCATTGGCCTAAGGTTGTACGCCTTGGCAACGGTGACCACCAACACACTGTCGGGTCGAGAATACGACAGATACAGCAGCAGATCTCCGAAGTCATTCTTTTCCTGAACGGTTTTAATCAATAAAAAGGTTTAGGTTGAATATCGCCAGACTCTTCTATAAGTGCAGAGTTGATTTACAACGCACAGTTTCATACAGTATGAAACAATAATTCATATATGACAAAATCACTGAAGCTACGGCAACTGTGGCGCAGCTTCAGCAAGTAGGTTTTCTTCGCTGATTTTGTCACATCTTTTGATCCTGTAATGTAGTGCAAGATGTCATGAACTAACGCTGCTGCTGATGATATGCATAGTGTACTCGGTCCAATGATATAAGTCGGACTTTTCGAAGAGATCACGCATGATGATCGTACCCAGGAGGTCATGCCGCGTGAAACGATCAAAGTCGAAAGCGTTGAACTAAAATATGTTTATTCATTTCAACAGTGTATCCCACATTTTCAAAGCGTTAAAACGTTTTCACTTATTACCTTCTGTATCATTAATTCATTTATTCATTCAGTCATTCATTTTATCATCCAATCAACAACCCTATCAACCTGCAGCATCCTATTCGGAAGTGCGCTATACGCAACGTCGAAGGAGAACATTTCGTTAAATTCCGGCGATACTGTGCGTCGGTGAATCTTCGTTTTGCAGTGGTGTCGGCGTTCCGGTAGTAGATACATTTTCAGATAGGGGTCGGTTAGGCCGTGTGAATCGTGCTGAATACAATAATTATAACTACACAATAATTAGAATTATCGAAAAAAGCCAGCCGAATAGCACAAATTGAGGTTTTCATTGGACAGTCATACATAATATGAACAAGTTGATCAATCAGTTGATCCGATAGTCACTCGCAGAGTATGTTGACCAACACCAACATCGGAGACAAGATTTTGGCAATTCAGCACGTGCACCATGAGCACACGATGGATAAAGTCGTAGCGGAGCGCAAACTTCAGTTGACCACGCACAGCTCCGATGCCGGAAGTTGAGGCTTTCTGAAGTAGCAAATCAAGTATCAGTATAATGCCTGTTATCTTTGAAAGTTTCAGTTGAGATTCAGTACTAATCTGCACCTTGGCACTTCACAACAATCGGATCATCTCGTAGACTGCATATGAAAAGTTTAAAGTAGTGAGTTTTGGTAATGAGTACACTCGTGTTATGAATCGAACAAAATGGGTTAGTTAGTTTCTTTTCACAGATTCACTGTTGACTTGATAAAAATTATTACGACTTGCATGATTAAACTGTTGAAGACAAACAGTATGACATGTGTTTCATGAACACTAACAATGCATGTTGTCATGCCATCTCGATACAAACGTATACATACATGCAATTCATACCAATCGAGACACTCAAAACTGTTACCGAAATCAAATTATCAGAGTTCAATATTTTAGAATACAAGTTGTTGTGGGTTCTCGGTTGAAATTTTCGGACACTATATTTCATGAATTTTAATAATCATAAGACAGTTTTTTCAGGCTCTTGAAGTCATGAAGTCAAGAACTGAAAAACATTACAAATCAATTAACGCAATAAAATTTTAAACAAAAAATCGGTAAGATCAAAATAATAACAGCAATCGATAATCAACAAGAGAGTTAGGATAAAATAATTAAATCTGGCTTTAAGTTCAATTTACCCGATAGCTACCGAAATGACGGCGGACGCTTTTCCGGAACTGAAGTTTTTTGTATGAAAGTTATCCAGAATTTATAACACAGAAATACCGCCATAAAATATTGAACACGGTTCATAGCACAGAATTAAATGAAACCAACTAGATATTTCAATTGTTGTTTGAAAACAAACATAGATTAATAAAATACACGATTCAAAATTACAGTTTTATACAGTGGTTTATGGATGTCGACAACTATGTCACCAGTTTCACAGAAACTGCTACACAATTTTGGAAATCGAACTTTAAATTGAATCAGAAAATAGTATAAATTGCGCACACCCAATAGTGAGAGAACGACTGCATAAAAACTCAAATATTGTCAAATTTTTCAACTCAATAATAAGCTTTGTCCTTCGAGTCGAATTTCGACGAATTTAGTCGAAAAACACCAGAAGTGCGCTGCCGTAGCACGAATTGTGAGTCGAAGGTTTCAACAAATTGTTTCTTATTATTCGAAATTTTCAATGAAAAATTTAAGCGCAATAAAAAAATTACTCGCGTGCTGCGCAGCGCAAATGAGTTCATTTAGTGTTTAGAGTTTGATCACCATGAGTTTTTTTGGTCACTTGATAAAACAAAATGCCTTTTATTCACTTGATAAAAAAAAATTATACACAACATGAAAAAAACATTAACTTCTTAGGACACCAACCTGATATCCGAGTTCATAGTGTTCTTGTATGGACATGGCTTTGAGTGCCTCCTCGGTGGCCGCACTCATCGCCGAGCCGCGTCTCGAAGTCGACGATGGGGTTTTCACCTAAACACAGAGGAAAAGCTATTTTTCTTTCATTCATATACGATTTTCCGCACGGTTACTGACTTAACCTGGTATATTAATTTTTTTATCTTACAGTATGTCCTAGAGGGAAATCTCTAGAAATTTAACGACGAACTACAGAACTGGAGTTTCGATACTTCAACGTGGTTTGATCAGCGTGGATGCAGTGAGGACTTTTTTTGAGCATTGAGGTTGTAACTGACGAAAAATTACTTATCGAGTCTTTTTGCCCTATAATTTATAATCTTGCACAATAAACGCATCTATACTCTAAATAACGCAATCTAAATAATCTCATAATCTCGGCAATCATTCGCACGCAGGACTCTAGCAACAATGTATGTATGTAAGTAAATCTACACATACAGGCTCGTTAATGCTACAGGGCGTCGCGGGGCGACCTCAAAGCGACACAAATTATTTATAATGGGATGTCGGGTCGATGTACGCCGGGTGCTTCATGCCGTCTATCACACAAATGATTCTCAGACAAGAGTTAAGTGGAATAGTTAGCGTGTAAGTTTTTCTACTATTCCAGAAGTCATTGTTGAAGGAATGTCATTGTTGAAGGAATGTCATTGTTGAAGGAACCAACCAGACTACTGCTACATTCGTCAAACAGGCGGTTGAGTAAACGGCGCATTTCACAATATGGTTTAAAGGAACAGTTCAAATACGCCGGAACTCAGTCAGTTTGATGAAACGATTCTCGATACTTCAATTTCAATTGCAGGAGACAAAAGGCTTCCCTCTTCATTGTTCATCAACAGACTTTTGATACAATTCACAGAGGCACTCACGCATATTGGTGACAATGTGTTATCTTTTCAATTTTCTTTATTTAACAAAGACATCGTGGATATCGATAGTCAAACATGTTCCGTATTCTGAGTGGGAAGTAGTAGTCGTCACAGCTCAAGAATACGTCACAGCGCCAGTGATCGGTGGTGTCCTGACAAACTTTCTCTGTTGGGTTGGTTAGCTTTGTTAGCCGGCAGGCAGGCAGTCGAGTGAGTGTGCGCTTTGATCAAAGCCATATAATTGCGTACTGCCTGCCTGTGTCTGTATGAAGGCAGGCCACTTGCGAACCAGTCAATCCTCTCAACGAAGTGAAATTTGTTCAAGAGAGTGACTTGGCGGTTATTAGGTCAGTTTATCTACACTTCGAAAAACGAATTCAACTTTTTTTAACCACTGAAGAGGGGAGAGGATTCTCCTTCTCAGCTCCTCCCTCATCCGCTAGTGGGGCTGGGCGAAGCACAAATCCAGGCTAGGTATTCTGAGGGCATATTCGCTCACAATGCGCAAGTCGTTTCATTACCACTCACAGAACAGCAAATCTATTTATCCAGTTGGAAAAACATGATTCTGTTTCATTAGAAAGGTGTAATACCGAGAATGTTGATGAACATCAAGGTTCAATTCGCTAGGGGAGCAATTAATCTGAGCCCGAGTTTATTCTAAGAAAAATAATGCGACCATGTTTTCAATCGGGTATGCCGGATATCTGTGGGAAGATGTGTAGGAGGTAATATGCAACATTAGTATTGAATTTAAAACTTGTCTACTAGTTGTCGTAAAAAGCCTCAATTACTAAAACTATTGAGATTAGTTGAAGTTTCTCAATGAAACAGAATAGAATGATAGCCTTATTATAAAATGTTGTCCATCCACTGATACGAACGTGAATACGTTTTTAGGTCTTATATTATTCTATTAAAAAGAGTTTATACTGATAGAAAAGAAAAAGGAGAATAAACTTCTTCGTTTCAGGTAAACGCACAATTTTACGATACACTCAAGATTTGAGTCCAAAACGACTTCATTTAAAAGTAAATCCCCGTGAGGGCACATAGCAAAGCAATTTTGTCACGCTACAGTATTGCCCTTTTTCGGGAAGCTTCCTATACTTTGACTCAGTTGTCACCTCAAAAAATGATGAAACCAATTTGTCTTTGCTGTTGAGGACTGGACTGTGAAACATGGATACATACATACAGTAGATACATGCTTGCAGTATAACACGATTAAACAAATACTGATAAACTGTATGAAGCTCGATGACTTTGAGAAAAGAGTAATTTAAGATCTACTTTAAGACAAAAATTATGATTTGTAAAAGTATAACGTATACTATATTAACCAGTAATGAGTGGCCGGAACTGACTGGGTCGGGAATGAAAGATTGCGCGCCGAGATCGTTTGATTTAGTTGACTTGACGGATGCCTGAAGTACTCACTCACTCATTCACTCACTCATTCACTCACTCACTCATTCACTCACTCACTCACTCACTCACTCACTCACTCACTCACTCACTCACTCACTCACTCACTCACTCACTCACTCACTCACTCACTCACTCACTCACTCACTCACTCACTCACTCACTCACTCACTCACTCACTCACTCACTCACTCACTCACTCACTCACTCACTCACTCACTCACTCACTCACTCACTCACTCACTCACTCACTCACTCACTCACTCACTCACTCACTCACTCACTCACTCACTCACTCACTCACTCACTCACTCACTCACTCACTCACTCACTCACTCACTCACTCACTCACTCACTCACTCACTCACTCACTCACTCACTCACTCACTCACTCACTCACTCACTCACTCACTCACTCACTCACTCACTCACTCACTCACTCACTCACTCACTCACTCACTCACTCACTCACTCACTCACTCACTCACTCACTCACTCACTCACTCACTCACTCACTCACACACTCACTCACTCACTCACTGAGTCGCTGACCTTAGTGCATAGCCCATTAGACGTCCTGGTAGGTGGTGTGCTGAGACCAACGTGTTGTGAGTCGACCAACAAAGGTGTTCTCAAGCTGTTGGACGGTGAGTCACTGAGCATGCGCGATGAGACTGCATGCGTTGAGTTTGGACCCGTTGCCAACTGCGAGTACCTGACCATCCACGGCGGTTGACCGTTTTGCTCTGAAATGAAATGAGAGTAATGAAAGATCGTGACGGGATACGTTTCGTGAACGAAACGTTTATTGTCAAATAATTCACTGCCAAAATTTATGAGAGAAAACATTTTTGAGAGATTTTTTTATGGTTACGACTGTGAACAAATGCATTGATCGCCTTGCATG
The DNA here is from genome assembly GCA_964036265.1 of Daptonema setosum. Taxonomy (NCBI): domain Eukaryota; kingdom Metazoa; phylum Nematoda; class Chromadorea; order Monhysterida; family Xyalidae; genus Daptonema; species Daptonema setosum. Next base: position 17,143,576 of record OZ038448.1, read on the forward strand.
ACATAATCACTTCTTAAATTACCGCCGCTTATGAGTTTCGAACATCAGCGGATTGTCACATCCAACGACTTTTTTCGAATTTTTTGGGATTGTATATCTGGAGTCCCATACGGTAATGAACACTGTATATTGACAATAATTGTTATGCTAGCTCAAAACCGGAGACAATATCTGTAAACCGGAAATTCTGTACTCACAACAATGATAGAACTTCAAATTATCGAAACAAACACGTTGTTGCGCTAAGAAATTTCGAATGAAAACCCTTCATGCGCACGGATCGCTGTAATTTTTAACAAACCCTAAAAAACACAAACAACAAATCAAAATTTGTTTTATAATAAATCCACAAGTTGTGTTACTTTCTAAACAATCACCAACCTTATTGAGAGATCAAGCAGCGTATCACCCATCAACTATTCATTGTGGAAAGGTTCCTTGCGAAGGAACTTGTAGGAAAAATAAACTTTTGGGCGGATAGCCTTGCTTGCCAACCTGGTTTACCGGCCATGACAAAGCCGCACTGTCGCTTTCGCCGCCGCGTCAGTGATTCCAGCATTTTAACCTGGTCCATCACTTTGTCAATCATCTTCACCTCCGGTTCTTCATTTTTCTCTTGGACCTCCAGGGCGACGATCAACTTTACTCAACGGTGCGGTTGATAAAAATGGTGACTTGGCAAACCCATTCACCCATCAACTCTGTTCGATTGTCGTTGTGTTCTTGTGTTTATTAACGTAAGTTGGTTTACTTATGCAATTGATTTTCCTCGTGATTGCCGCACGTTATTGTCGAATGTCGGTAATCCATTATTTGTTCTTGTTCTCCAAATTATCGGTAAAGTATTTTTCGTCTTTCTGTGTACAACTACATGTTGACTGTTGGCGAATCTGTTCCAAAATTGGGTGACACGTGTTCAGCGCATGGCACAACAGCCACACTGAAATCGATATACAGGGTGGTCCAGAAAAACTCTCTGATTTCGTGAGATCTTATTTTTCAATATAATGAATTTCCTTGAAACTTGCAGGATATCTAATAACATGTAAACTTTTTCCTGGAAATTCACACCGGCCACACGATCAGGATACAAAAAAAATTCCCATTTACCTGTAATCATTGCGGTAAGTCATTCAGTGTCATACATATAAAATACAAATGATACATACAATGATGTATATCTCCCAAATGTACATAATGCAAAGAACATTAGTTAATGAGTTCGAAGGTGTGCAATGGGTGTTACTACATTCATTGGGATATAGACCTGTGTTTCCTATATGATTAAGTAAACACATGGCCTACTGCGCGTGTGATTAATCCAGTTGCCTACAACCCGTGGAAAGCATGTAATACATGCTCTCCATGTCAGGTGGCGGTCGAATACACTGAACAAGTAAACAATAACATTCAATTGAAGCATAACTGTTTTGCACGTTGAACAATCCAAAAATGTATACTGTTAGATGTAAGACGTAACGTAATCTAGAAGCACTCGACCGAAAAGCATGACAATCAACTGTTCTTCTCCGCTACACAGACGATGCATGTTAGTAAATTCATACATTCATACACGGTGGCCAAACAAACGTGTCGCGCTCGCTTGATGGCTATTTTTGAAATCATTTCGATAATTCATCATGTTTTTATAAGAAAAAATTGCACCAAATAATGCCGGATTCCTTGTATCTGAGATGTTCGCTTGGAAAAATAATATCAAGTTATCATCGAATGAAACTTAGGTAAAAAATTTAGTACAAAAAACCCTATCGAATGTGCTACTTGGTCTCCGTCTTATCTGTAGTCGCGAAGTCGGTCTACAACTTCTACAGTAAATGATCAAACCCCAAACGCGACGAGTTTTTGGGCCACTCTGTATTCCTTGTCCACACGTAGATAGAGCTCATACTGTATAAACAAACGCATGTATGGCAATGACATGCACAGTCTTATGGCACTGTGTTTGTGGAAAAACAAATTTGACAAAATCAATAAGGAAAGATACAAATACGACAATGGTGGAGGTGAAAAAACACCATGACCTTTTCTCTATAACGCTTAACTGTTACAGCTGTGAAAATGAATCGAGTTCATCTCTTGATGGAGCTGTTACTGCGGTTATTCAGCACGTTAAGAATCTCAGCATGTAACTCTTAAAGATGAACGAATACAACGTATCCGTGGAGATCGTCAAGATGAACGTATCCGTGAAAGAGATGTATGAACCTATGTATATGAATACAACTTTCTTTTTATTGAAACTGATGACAGAATTGTGGCAGTTAGTCGCCTGTCTAATCTAGTGCGTAAGTCATGAGCCTCGAGAAGTATTAATCCTGGTTGCATATTTCTAGAAACTATAAATATTCTATTTTATTTCCCGTTTCTGAAAAAACCATTAGATTCACTGTTTTTGTATCTATGTACATAAAGTTCAGGATGTAGGGAACATACCATTCGTGAATGTTTTATATGTAGGTTCATTATTTTTATACGTGTCCGAATATAGCTCCTAGAGAGGGGCTAACGGAAATTAGGAGCTAACGTGCTTGTTCTCCCTGTCGCTCGGACGAGCTAGCCTCACGATAGATTAGCGGGGGTTAACGAACAGTTTAGCTTCATTGGAACATTGCATGATCAAAAGTAGCGAAAATTAATTCAGTGAGATTCAAAAAAGTGACGCGCCAAGCCAATATAATAGCGCGCGAGAGTAAAAACTTTATATATGTTTTTCCTGTAAATAAGCACCCTGGTTGGAAACCTGGCTTGAGGCACAGAACCTACATAAAGTGTAGCTCTGGGGTTTCTGCTAAGGCCCATCTGCTTATTCTACCTGTCTAACTATGAAAACACCATTCTGTTATGGTGTAAGTGTACCTTGGTGGCACCAGTAATTAAGCAGTCCGAGTGTAAAAAAAACTTTGTCGAACGCTGACCACGAGCTAATTTCCGTGTTGGTTGACTTTCACTGATGTCGACCGCAAACTAAATGAAGAATAATGCAATCATTGTGACGTACTCGAAACGTAAAACACACGACACAATTACAAAAATTGTAGGGTCGGTTAAATAATTTTTTTTCATATTTAACACGTCCGGAACGATTTTGTTCATCAGATTCTATACCCGGTCATAAACTACGGAATACACCAAGGGATCGTCATTGGGTAAAACCTCAAGTTTCAACTGCGCAGTTCATTGATGTACTGACCATAAGCAAACATATGAACTTATGACCGGCCATAAAACACCAGCAGCGCTAGCCCATAAACTTTATGTTGACTTGAAATCGAACAGGCTCCCAATTTCGTTTGATGAGCTTACAGGGTTTTAGATGAAACCTGGGTTGGTTAGCTGGAACTCATTTAATAATAGAGGTCTTGACTTTATACAATGAAATATTCACTACTATATGTTTTAGTGAGCAAAATAAATTAAACATTATTTTCTTACAGGGACTTCGTCAATACGTGTTTTCATGGTGACCAGAGAGGTTGATGATTCTGACGGGCAACGGCAGAAACCGCAGTCAGGCGCTGTGTCTCAAAACACGTTCCGAACTTAGGCTCACCAGTTTCCAGGGCTGAAGCCCTACGCATTAGACTAGACAGATGATAAAACTGGACAGGCAAAATAGAGACATTTTACTACTTCCCGAGATGTGTTTTAGAAAGCAAAACAACTGAAAATTTTATTTTTCTATTCATATATAGAATATTTTTTATTCGTTATACATACAGTACATGCATGCAAAAAAACAGAAAACATGTTATTGCATGCAATTGCTCATGGGCAAATATGTATGGTGAAAGTGAATCATCCCAGGACATCTGAATTGAGTCATTGCAGGAAAGAATGGATGCTAATGAACTGAGCCATGAGCGGATCAGGCTAACCAGTAATCGGAGAACCGTTATGATGAAAAACATCAACTGACGCTATCTATTTCTACTCAAGAAACGTTCCCGAGTTTTCCTGAGTTAACGATGTGGTTTAAATTCAGTATTCTTGAGATGAACTAGTATGCTGTTTTAATAAAGTTCACTAACAATAACCAATGGTAACCGCAGCTCTCCTGGGTCTGTTTGAACTTAATCTGGAACCGTCTTAACTTAACAACTTTCTTGTCTAATAATACATTGAAAGCGGTGTCTGCCACACATTTTTCGGTGTCTGTCTGCCACACATTTTTACATTTTTACTTACTGTTCGTATGCCTGAAACATTTTTACATTTTTACTTTTTTGAATTGTGAAAAATCGTCGTTAAAAAATTGTTCACGTTTCACGCTGACAATTACTTCGAAAACCGGCAACATTTTAGCAGATGGTTTTAACCCATCAAAACTTGAGGATGCCATCCTCGGTTTATTTTTGGACAGTTACACAATCGCCTCGAGTTGTTTTTGAGAACGAACGAATTAGAACGGTTGATTTGTGCGTAGCATCCAGTCTTCCGTAAGTCTTCCGCCCCGCTTAAAGCCTTGTAGTGAAACATCAGCTGCTGCATATAATGCTTTATGGTATAACCGCTGCTGCATATAATGCTTTATGTTTTAACAAAAACTCTAATAATACATTGAAAGCGGTGCCTGCCACACATTTTTCGGTGTCTGTCTGCCACACATTTTTACATTTTTACTTACTGTTCGTATGCCTGAAACATTTTTACATTTTTACATTTTTGAATTGTGAAAAATCGTCGTTAAAAATTGTTCACGTTTCACGCTGACAATTACTTCGAAAACCGGCAACATTTTAGCAGATGGTTTTAACCCATCAAAACTTGAGGATGCCATCCTCGGTTTATTTTTGGACAGTTACACAATCGCCTCGAGTTGTTTTTGAGAACGAACGAATTAGAACGGTTGATTTGTGCGTAGCATCCAGTCTTCCGTAAGCCTTCCGCCCCGCTTAAAGCCTTGTAGTGAAACATCAGCTGCTGCATATAATGCTTTATGGTATAACCGCTGCTGCATATAATGCTTTATGTTTTAACAAAAACATTGTTTAACAGACATTTTTACACAAATAAGGCACCTTGGGCGTCATTTGTGTTTGCATGAACGCACAGATCTTCAAGTCCATGAACGGAGACAAGCATAAAAAAAATATAGATACATAAATTAATTATATATTAATATTATTATATTAAACAAAAACCACTTAATTTTACATTTAATATTATGACTTTAATTTCATATCAAGATTACTATCAAGTCGACCATGATGAACAACATAAGCTTACTATGATCTCCATACTTGAAGTATATTTCCACGAACGTGAAAATGCGTGCCCGCGAGCTGGGTCACAGTTAAACGAACGACAATTAAAAATCTGTTTGTACACACCGCCGTTGAAAAATTGTTCACGTTTCACGCTCACTATTAGTTAAAAAACCGGCAACATTTTATCAGATGGTTTTAACCCATCGAAACTTGAGGAAACCCATTGTAGTAATGTGACATCCTCGGTTTATTTTTGGACAGTTAACAGACGCCGGTTAAACAGGTTCGGACGCTGGTTACACGGGTTCGGACGCTGGTTAGACGGCTTCGGACGCTGGTTAAACAGGTTCGCACACTGGTTAATCAGGTTCGGACGCTGGTTAAACGGGTTCGGACGCTGGTTAAACGGGTTTGGACGCTGGTTAAACAGGTTCGGACGCTGGTTAAACGGGTTCGAACGCTGGTTAAACAGGTTCGGACGCTGGTTAAACGGGTTTGGACGCTGGTTAAACAGGTTCGGACGCTGGTTAAACGGTTTCGGACGCTGGTTAAACAGGTTCGGACGCTGGTTAAATGGGTTCGGACGCTGGTTAAACAGGTTCGGACGCTGGTTAAATGGGTTCGGACGCTGGTTAAATGGGTTCGGACGCTGGTTAAATGGGTTCGGACGCTGGTTAAACGGGTTCGGACGCTGGTTAAACAGGTTCGGACGCTGGTTAAACAGGTTCGGACGCTGGTTAAACGGGTTCGGACGCATATCAATGATTTCCATTCCGGATGCTTTCCTTCCTTGGGTTCTATCCAAACACATGTTATCATATCACATATTGTACGTGTTTTCAAACCCAAACTTTCAAAAACCGGGTACATTTTATCAGATGGTTTTAACCCATCGAAACTTGAGTAAACCCATTGTAGTAATGTGCCATCCTCGGTTTATTTTTGGACAGTTAACGGATGCTGGTTAAACAGGTTCGGACGCTGGTTAAACGGGTTTGGACGCTGGTTAAACGGGTTCGGACGCTGGTTACACAGGTTCGGACGCTGGTTTAACGGGTTCGAACGCTGGTTAAACAGGTTCGGACGCTGGTTAAGCAGGTTCGGACGCTGGTTAAACGGGTTCGGACGCTGGTTAACGGGTTCGGACGCTGGTTAAACGGGTTCGGACGCTGGTTAAACAGATTCGGATGCTGGTTAAACGGGTTCGGACGCTGGTTAAACAGGTTCGGACGCTGATTAAACAGGTTCGGACGCTGGTTAAACAGGTTCGGACGCTGGTTAAACAGGTTCGGACGCTGGTTAAACGGGTTCGGACGCTGGTTAAACAGGTTCGGACGCTGGTTAAACAGGTTCGGACGCTGGTTAAACGGGTTCGGACGCATATCAATGATTGCCATTCCGGATGCTTTCCTTCCTTGGGTTCTATCCAAACACATGTTATCATATCACATATTGTACGTTTTTTCTTTTACTCTTCATATTCCAAACACATGTTATCATATCACATATTGTACGTGTTTTCTTTTACTCTTCATACATATATGTTCAGATAATAATTACACATTATTATTTTTATGCTAATATGCTATTAATTATTTAAAGTAACTTGAAGACACTTCAAAATCTTGCATGATAACGACACTGTTTGAAAGTGTTTGGAAAAAATTATTTCGCTTAATTTCACAGATAATTTCATTTCATTTTCCCATAATTGTTTATTATATACTACCATATTGCTTCGTTATTGTGATTACGTAACAAACTTTTACATACCACAACTGAATATTAACACTGATGAATTGTTTATATATATAACTATATTTGTTTTTATATAGTACATCTTAAGAATGTTACAGTTTCTAAAAATATATATACTGTTAGTAACATAAAAAATGGAGATGATTTAAAAAATTAAAAACTAACCTACATATTAAACAAAAACAGAAATAACAACAACAGCAGCTCCATCACAAATGATAACAATACCAACAGACACTTTTGCAATAAAGCTTAAGAATCAAAGAATACCAGAATTGGATATCTTGATGTTGACGTAAATTTTGTCCCTTTCTTCAAAAAAGGACACCATATCAAAATAACAAAATAATGTCCCTTTTGTCAAAAACGGAAAAAATATAACAAAACAAAATTAATAAAATGTTGTTTATTTTCTTGAGCTCTCACTTGCTTACGGACCCAACTATATACATCCTCTTTCCTGGGTCTTTCAATTGAAATCTTAAACTCCTGCCCTACTCCTGTTCGACTCCGTCTCAACTGTTCCACGGGTGGTCCCCTAGTTATTTATACAACATAACGTACATATACATACTCTAGGTTAACACAGGCAATCAGTTTCAGAAATTTCTATTGTCTTTAATGTTTTGATCCATAAACTAATCACTAAAATGACTAAGACACTTTCTTCGTCTTTTTAAAGCAGTCCTATTTTAAATACAACAGATATTATACATATTTGTAACCCAATACGGCTGTCTATTAGATATATGGGTGAAAAAGTTTTAATGAAGTCAAGGATGATGGAAAAGAAAATATGTGAATTGCCTCGACACTTACGACACGTGTTCAAATGCTAGGTGCTGGGTATCGCAAAGCGGTAACTCAATTGAATGACCACACACATCGGCTGATCGATTGTTCGTTTCCTTTCATTTGTGGGTTCGAATCCTACTAGAATATGCATTTTTTCATTTTCTTGACTGGCGTAGATTTCGTCTATTAAAACAATAATGGCCAGTTGAGCATGACCGAAATTAAGTGGGTTTATGAAAAAAGATAATGACATGATTTCTAGCCTCTTAACTTTTCACCAGTACAGCGATCAGACCACATGGGGCTGGGAAGCACATAACGCCCTACTTCCGGTCAATCATGTTTGCTTCCATTGATATGTAATGTACATTTGTGTATTATAATGTACTATTGTGATATTCAATTTGTACATTGCCGATTTGACAAACTTCATCTAACATTGAAAAACTGTTGTGAATTCCTATCTATTCCACGTAGAGTATCAGCTAAAAAAATTTCATACGCATGGATTCGTTGGAGAGCATAGATAGAAGTAATTTTCGTTAATATGGATAGTGAATATGGAATTTTGAAATGAATATTCGTTATTGCAATAAACTCTTGAACATTATATGGATGTCTAGACATTCACGAATGAACTAACAGCAAAATAATATTTTTCTCGACCATGTCACAGCGAAACCGGCCAATGTAATCAAGAAATACGATACATCACAATGGCACATGTATAGGCGGACGAGAAGGGCAGGGAAAAGTGAAATTCCCTCTTCCTGGACAGCTTCAAAAAGTATAGTTTGTTCCATAAGGTGTAGGTAAAAAGATCTAATTTCTAATAATTTGCCTCTCTTCGGAGAGATTTCCCTCCCTTTGGAAGTTTGGATGGTCCGCCTGTAATGACATGTTGTATGGTCATGCCACAACGTGGGAATGTGGTACCATATGTACCATATTTCGTGGAAACAAATTAGCCTAGGAGCCAAGTTACTCAAATGTGGATGAACTTAAAGGATAATCAGTTAGAATTTGGAACTACGAGTTATAAACTGAAACTCGCTCTGATGCCGTGGATAATTTTTCAGATTAGCCGAAAAGAAAATTATGCAAATGTGGATAAACCTTGGTGATAATCAGTTAGATTACTGAATTACAAGTTCAGTTTCTCTCGGTCTGTTCGGTCGGTTATTTTCACGTCTTAATTCGTGAGGTTTTGAAGCATTCATGAGGCAGGTAATATTGTAGAAAAACATGGGTATAAAACCATCGTGTCGCGTTTCGCACCCATGATAAACGCATTCAAGGACTTGAAGTTCAATGGTGTTTTCCGTCATCGTCAGTAAGTGACGCAAGTTTCAACTTAATAACTCTCAAATTCTCAAACAATAATTCTCAAATTCAGTTTAATATTCTACTTTCAAGTCTAGTTTTGTGGAGTTTCACGGCGGATGAAATTAGTAAAAAAGAAACATGACGAAAAAACCGTACATGTCAAAATAATAAAACCAGCGTGCATGTTGCTGGTATGGCACATGAAAGAGCGGCAACCGTTGGACGTTTTTAGGTTTTGATTTGTGATTTTGCAGTAAAAAAGATTCCAAATAAATAAGCAACAGCACTAAACATCGTACATGATATAATAAAAGCAGCGTGCATGTTGCTGGTATGGCGCATGAGAGAGAGAGAGCTGGAACCATGCAGCCGCCCTCACTTATCAGAAGCATGAATATGGGCATAACAAGCTCCGGTGCCCGTCTCCTATCAGCCATCAACATGCATGAGCCACAAAACATGACTGCGTGGCAAACATGGACATGGTTGGATGGATCCAAGAGGCGTTCAAGTACACCTACAACGAATGGAACATTTATATGCAAGTTATGTATCCTAATCGAATCTTCCATATAAATTAGTTATTCAGTGAAAGGTTTGCTACTATTTTTTCATATTTCTAAATTATTCAGGTACATCACTTTCCATACCGCCTCATCCTAATAGGCAACGTTGGAGCCAAGCGCAGTTGAAGTACACCTTACATGAATGAAATATTTTTTTCGGTTCATGTTGACGAAAATGCACCATGAAAGTACATATGTACATACAATATGTCAGGACTATTGGTGATGTAAATTACGCAAATTCCTGAAGCATCGAGAATAAAAATGTTCTGAAGCAACGAATACGCCTCATTGAATAACTACATAACCATAGACCATTTTGCCATATAAGAGCCCGAGAAACTACATATATAATTTATACTGAAGTAACGGATGTAACAGACCTGGCAATTGATAATAACAGAAACAGGAATCATGAAGATCGAGTACCCGTGAATGGATTGACAGCGAATAGGCAGCATAGAAAAATTAAGAAAAATGGCTAAAAAATTCGACAAAAATACCAGCATTCGGTTCGCGTAAAACTAATCAAAAATTCTCAAACTGTATAGTCAAAGCTAATTAATGGTTGTGAATCTCTATCGGATATACTGTTGTTCCATAAAACACCTTTCATGTAGTTGTGTTAAAACACTCTGACTTCGCATGGCCTTGTATGAACTATTCCAGAGACCTTGGCTCTCGGCGCGATACATGTTATGGATGATTAGAGTTATTTTTAGCTTTCATTTGATACTGTCGATACATCGATACTGTTGAAACACTCTGCCATCCACTGCCCATGAATGAACTGTTCGCAATACCTAGGCTATCCTGGCGACTCATGTTATGGATGACCAGGTTTGACAGTCTTATTAAGCGAGCCGTGTCATGGGATAATACGTCTAATGCTTTGAAGCACTGGCGGATGAGAAAGAGTGGGAAACGTAAAATTCCCCCTCTTTGGTAATCTTTTAAGTAGATTTTGTTCCCTAAGATATGGGTAAAACGATATAAAAACTGCTGACTCTCCCCTCTTTGACGAATTTCCCCTACCTTTGGAGGGTTGGCTTGTCCGCCAGTGGTTTGAAGCTGCGTGTGTAATCCACTTAACCCAAGATAGTTTCTTACAGTGTTAACGGTTACCGTAAATAGGATCGTAAAGGATGTTGATAAAATATGAATGAAGTTCAATATTCAGATATGTGGATAACTACGGGAAATCAGATAACAACAAACTATAAAAAAAGCCAACAACTCAATAATAATAATTACAATAACTAGCAAAATATGAGCGCAAATTATAACTGTGTGTACCACACGCGCCGTGCACCACCACCACCAGTGGGGCGTAATGCAATTTGTGATGGTCTATGACCAGGCAGCGGCGGATGACATGCTACCATGAAAAGTCAATTATGCTATGTTAATCTAACAAAAAGTGTTCTAAGAAATTTACATGTGTGGAAGAACTTTTTCCTGTGTTTTTCATCCTTCAACTACCGGCACAAATATGAATAGTGGTTGTTGTGAGCCACTGTTCGACGAGCTAATTCTCCAAAGGGAGGGGAACTTCATTAGAGAGCGGGGAATCGCCAATTTTCAGGCCAGGCCATTTTACCTACACCTTAGGGAACGGATTTTATTTTTTGGGAAAGCCAAAGAGGGAGGAATTTTACTTTTTTGCACCTCTTCTCGTCCGCTGGTGTTGTGGGCGTACACACATGGTTATTGTCAGAGTTATTGGCCGATTGCAATTACACAATACAATCGGAATCAGATTACAGAAGAGTTGGGTGCATGAATAACCAACTGATTGATCGAAGTTGGTCACTGTGTGGAAGTTCGGTATGAAAAAGTTGACTTTTAGGAACTGTGATGTGATATAATTTTTTACATCATGACTGTTACGAAAAAAAAGCTGATGGTGGAGATTGGATACATTTGATAACAAAATTCATTAAAGTTTATTTGAGAAATGACTTAATATATTATTTTTGCGTTCACACACATTGTTTTTTTTAATTCATAATATTTTTTGTGTTTGATACTCATGGTCGATGAGTGAAAGTGAGGTTGAGTGAATGTACATAGTTTTTTGATAGATTAGTATAAATTCATATGGTATGTATTTAGAGTAGGACAAAAGAAATATGCAGCGTTTCAGTGGTACCTGCTTAGGATGTTTGTCGGACCTCGGACGTATAGTCGATTTTTTTGATTACGACTTTTTAGGAACTTTTTTGTGTGTAAAACCTTTCCCACACCTCGAATTTGCTGCTGCCGACCGCCAATTGAGGTACCGAGTAATTTAGTGCGAAAATACTTAGTAAAAGGTTGTATAATATGGTTGGAAGCTGAAACGCAGAATGAGTGGTATCAATGAGCGTGCAAGTGTTATAAAAGCAATAAATTGAGAATAATTTTATGAATAAACGTTAAATGCAAACAAAAACCATAAATGCATCGATATTTCGATGCCATTTTTAGTCAATGGAAGTACGAGGGTTATCACCGACAAAATTTTACACTTGCCGGTATTGAAATAAAAAAAAATCTTCAATTTTATTCTATTTTTTTATTTTGAAGAATTTGTTTGGTGAAGAGCATAGTAATGTTTCGAAATTTTCAGTTAAAACCCTAAAATCCCACTAATTGGGTAACAAACCAGTCCGGCGGTGCGACCTACCGACACCTGTGCAGACGTAACGTTAGTTATATGATGATTAGGTGAGAAGATATAGGAAACGAAGTTTCTTTTGTCATCAGCCTTCCTACATCAATGTACTGCCAATGTCAACATTCTGACTTCAAAAGTTTACGTGCAGCAGTTTTTTTATAAGGACCAAGTTACTATGTCTGACTAAAGTAAATCTGGCACTAACGGTATGGAAAGAAACAAAATGGTATTGATGAACAAGATGATATTTTCGAAAAATCTATGAATAATTGATACTTTCAAACAATCTTCCACCTTTATTTGTGGTCAGTGCTCTATTACATGGATGCAAACAAACTCTATTTCTAAGCTGCCAGCAGCACTGTATTGAATAAATACAAACGCGAATGCACATACTGTACATATAGTCCCATGCCACTGGCGGACGAGCCAAACGGCCAAAGAGAAGGGGATTTTGTCAGTAAACGGGGAATTGACCGTTTTGGAGCTATTTTACCCTTATCTTAAGGAAAAAGCTGCACTTTTTAAACTCCTCAAAGAAGGGGTAATCCACTTTTCCCTTCCTCTTATCGTCCGCCAGTGAGTCCTCGACCAAGAGGTAGTCATGGTGATGCCAACAATCAACCGGATCGTATCGGGTCACAAATTCACTGGCAAACAAAGCTATCACAATATAGCCGACCCAGGGTTTCTTGTTAGCAGAAACAATTTGGCACGTTGTTCAAAAATTCGAATCTGTTTTTTGGCGCGCTTTCAAATTTTCGAGAAAAAACTTTGACTTTGACACAACGAACGAACATTTGTATTGCTTGATTCATTGCAATTCTACGTAACGGGTTCCCCTCCTCTTCTCGTCTGCTAGTGGCTATAAATCAGTAACTTTCAGAGAAAAACTTTGGAGATATTTCAAGTGGAATTGGATTGAATCGAACTGGGAAATTGAATTTGGTTGACCACATCGTATATGAACTTTAGAAAGTTCGTGTAATTTGAAAGGAAGTTATTTACGATGTTTTCATGATTGTACTGCTGTTCATAATCGAAAGTATATTTTGAGTATTTTAAGCCATTAAGTTCATTACTGTTTAGTGTTTCGCAATCGCAATCGAAATTGAATGGCATCTCACTGTTTGCAGGCTGTAATTGATATCCGAACATCAAACCATTGATTTTAATGGAATACCACTTTCCAATGAGGAAATTACCAAGATATTTTTTGGCCGCCAGTAAGTACATAAACAAGAGTTATCTTTGTATCAGATCGTATTTACTCTAGTAAATGATAGAACATAATAAACAACAGATCTATCGTGAACAGATGGTTAGTAGTGCACGTTTTAATTTATCACCTCGCAACCGCAACCCATATCTTATCTACCGTAATTACAACTTTTAAACAACTATAAAAAAATTTATAAGAATTTTTGAAACACATACAAAATTTTTTCATGTTTTTTTTCAATCCAAAAACAATCGAAACTTAATAAGTAAAATATTCTAATTACTCGAAAGGAAAATTATATTGTGAAAATGGTGAATGTATGTACGTGACACCCAGCACACTGGAGAGTCTTCTGATTAAGTCTGTCTGGCTGTCACAATCATGACATGACCAAGTATGTAAGTCTACGGTAAAGACCGAAGACGCCAGATGAATCCAACTGAATGGCGGACCAAAGTCTCAAAAATCTGTTGCTTATATTGACGAAACATTTTACATTTTAGTATAAAAAAAACTAAAATTGCCAGTAGATGAATCAACGAGTGCCATTGACTCACTAACTCAATAACAATACCAACCGACGTGAACTATTTCAAGCAACCGGCCAGCGTATTTCCAGGTCGGATGAGCTTCTTAATCAGATATCAGTTCTATTGACTCAGTTTCTGATTCAGAAAAACAGTGGTAACAATTAAAATAAAAAAAAATTTCACATAAAAGACTGAAAGAGTTGTTTATTGGCTGTTCTACTTATCCGCTTTCACGGATTGTCAAGTAAATGATACACCCCAGTCACTAGCGAACGAGAAGGGGTGGGAAAGGTATAATTCTCCTTATTTAAAGTATAATTCATTACCTAAGGTGTGAGTAAAATGGTCTGAAAACTGATGATTCCCCCTCTCTGACGGAATTCACCTCCCTTTAGTGGATTAGCTAGACCGCCAGTGACCGCAGTCTTACTGGGACGAATCACAATATACATAGGGGCATGGTCATGGCGAATTAATTAACAACATGTTCAGATGACACTGTCGCACCCTTCGTTGTATACCGATGATGACCGTATGGTTTATTGAATTCGAACCTCTAACTTTATTAAGTACGTCTTCCATCTAGAATGGAACACCGACTAGTTGACTATTCATTGAAAATCAGACCATGTGTTCTAGTTTTATTTTCATCATTGACAGATATGAGGTTAGAGTTACAATAAACTATAGACATTTCAGTTAAATGCAGTTAGCTTGTAGAAGAAACAGATGGGTTAATTTTAATATTGGAATACTTCATATGTATTAACTGTAGGTCGTTCAGGTAAAGTTAATTGATGACTACTGTTCTCAAACTACCACTCTGATTAAGCGTTCTATCTGTTCCCGAACAAGAAAATCAAAATACAGTGAAAGTACACGAAAAAGCTGAGAAAAATCCGTTTACCTTTTCAAATTTTGAATAAGACTTATTAAAAACCTGTACTAAAAATCGGTTTTACACTACCGATCGAACATTGCGCACATTAACGAGAGGACAAAACTGTCAGGCACTAACCTTCGATCTAAGTTAGATTTTCAGCAAAGATCCAAGTTAGATTTTCAATCTAGATCCCTTTCCTAATATTTCATGCTTTCTAGTGCACTTAAACTTGGCCAACAAGCCTCGTTACACCCATCTGCGATAGGGCCTTATGTAGTTACCCTAGTAAAGTGAGTCGACACCCTAGTCCCGGATTTCCAGTATTTACGACCAACTAACGAGTCAGGCTTATCTGCATCGACCAGAATGGTAATAATGATGACGAATCTATGGTACAAAGTACGTTTTCTGAGGTGCAAAATGGATTGTGCGTGCTGCATATCCGAACTTCAATTGCACAAAGCACCGATCATTCATTAATCAACTGTTATTGAATTATACAATGGTCAATCAATTTACCAATGAGAAAATTGAGCTCATGCACGACTGACGCTTCCGAGTATACTCACCCATTTCTGGAGTCTGTTTTACCTGGAAAACTCTGCCGTTTCATCACACTTACGTATCTGCATCATGATCTACAACGAATTTGAATAAGAGGTCTTTCGACGGTAAGAGGAATACAAAGGTAGAGCGTTATTGTGTGTGACTGGCTATTCAAAAGTTTTCACTAATACACATTAACAACATGCGAATCAATATTGAAATCAAAACGTCGAAAACACTCGTCTCCTTCTTCAATCGAAATGAGTGAAGATTATCTCATAACAACCTCGGAAAAGAAACAAAAAGTGGATGATCAATTTAACGGACTTACATATATGTAGATACAGCTGATACAGTTGTATACATATGCAGATGTATAGCTTGGTCAATGTATCTTGCTGTCAACAATTTTTTATATGAATCCTTTACGCACAATTGTGATGAATAAGCAACTGGGAAACAAAAAAAATAACGTAACCAGACGTGCGGTCCGTCTACCAGATCACCCTGGTAGACGGCAGACATCATCGATACTTTCCGTTAAAGACCGGACCGTGCCCATAAAGTGGCTCGTGATTTGTTATAATTTATCCCACACCAACCTCGGAAATAATTCGGAACTACAGTATATGTATCCTAAATGATACACATACCGGTTATACTGTAAATACTGCATGCACCTGGAAAACAAGAAAAAAATTCGTGAACCAACCATGCTCGTGTTTATATACAATCTTCTCCGAATGGCTGCTATCGGTCCATCCGATCACCCTGGTACACGGCAGACAGCACCGATATGTCACATTGAAGACCGTGTCCATTAAGTTGCCACAAAATTCCATGTTTTGAATTCAAAGTGAATTTTTGTTTGCAATATTTCTCTGCCGGACAATCAACTTATGCAGGTGAAAGTTGTTCTTGGTCGTACGCTGGTCATTGGAAAAGTATCGCGGAGTCAATACTGTGATGAAGTTTGCAGGTTTTTTCTCTGGTATAGCTCAATTTTCTGGCTCCAAACAGTAGGAATGAAATGGGTCAACGAATTAAGTTCACATTGTTGCGTAAGTACCGTTATAATGATCAAGGCACGTTGCGCGGATACCGCCTGTCATGTCCCATGTTGCGGCCTATAGTCAATCTAAAAAAAACAAAGTGACACAAATTAAATGAATACAAAGTAAATGCAACAAATTCAGCTGTAAACATGAGTACATACATCACGTAGCAAGCTTGTTGAAAACATTGTATGCATTTTACAGAGATAAATCTTTTGCATTTTACACAAATAAAATGAGCAAAGTAAAGGTTAAACAAAGGTACAAAAACATAAATGTTGAAAGTTAGACAATTTTATGCACCTCATTTATTGTGATACTGGCTGGTTACTACTGAATGGTTTACGCGTGGTTTTCAAGGATTTTTCCAAAGGAAACCCTGTCCGTTTCAAGCACAGACTTGGCGATAGCTGGCATTGATTTTTTGTTGATCTCGATGATGAATAATCCTACTTTCAAATAAAAAACTTTATTGTCTATATAACCTTTTTTGAAAAGTTAATTCAGCTGTTCTGGTTAAGTTCACTTGGAAAGTTCATCTGCCTTATATTGCTACTAAGCCGGTTAACATGGGTAAACGCGTTCTAACTGAACTCATTCATATAGATGTCTCCATAGTAAGAGTTCTATTTTCGGTAAATTTCTGTAAACCGTTCCTTGTTTCGATTCGACATTATCGTTCATTTTCTTTCTATTACCATTTCGGAAAGGCTTCGATATCTATGGTGAGGTGGAAATTTTTCAGAAAATATCCGATAAAGGTTGCAACTCGGACTATGAAGGCACCCTATGACTGTAGCAAACTCAGTTCATAAGTTGGTCTACGGTACAGGGTGTACGGTGTAGGGTGAAAGGTTAGATAAATGACAACCGGGCCTTAACAAGCTAAAAATGGGAACATTCATGGAACACGGAACAACGTTATGGTACTACATAAACTATGTACGTATAATGAATATAATCCGTGTGACATTTCTTGCTCAAGGCTCAGAATAAAAAGGTCAACGCACTCTAATGATGATTCAAAAAGAAGATGAAATTAATAGGAAGGTCTTATAATTTTTCTGTGCGGAATTTTTTTCGCGGTCCTTAAGTACCTAGACTCATGTAGCAGCCCGAGAATTATGAGTTATAATTTCTCGAATCCTACTAAGCTGGATGTGAGAGATTTTCTCGTTTGCACTATAATATAACTACTGTAGATTGTTCCGGAAAAGACGCCCGTCACTCGCGCCGATTAACGAGGTCAATTTAGCTTCCTCAGTCGGATCTATCACTGGCGGATGAGGGAAGAACGCAACGGGGAATTCCCCTCTTTGATTCAAAAAGTAGATTTTTTTCCTTAATGTGCAAGTAGAAAAGATCGAAACCTGAACTTTCCTATCTGTTTAAAGAAATTCCCTTTGTTTGGATTATCTCGTCCGCCTGTGGTACCGATCACGGACCGTAAAGGTGCAAGAGACCTGGCGTGCAAACTTTAACCGGATTATCCCGCTTACTTGACGGAATACAGGAAGACAGTAACAGGGGTGCATCACTAGCGGACGATGTAGGAACGAAAAAGGGGAATTCTCCCCTCTTTTTCAGCTCCAAAAAGTTGAATTTGTTCATTAACGTGTAGGTCATCGCGTAAAAACTGCGGAATTTCAATTTCTTCTAAATATTCAGAACAATTATGTACCTCCCTCCCCCACCGGGTGCGGGAAGATTGGCTCGTCCGCTAGTGGGGGTGCATAGAATCGACGGGTGCATATCAAGGAATAATGACCAGGGAATCATCGACTCATCGGTACACAAAACGACGTGTTGTAGTAGTCGGACAAATTGACCGGTTTGGGCTTTGTAAATGCTGCGCCATGCACGGAACATACAAGGAGCAAATAAATATAGTGTATTTATTTAGATTATGATATCTTGCTAACTCTAGTATGGGAAACAGAGATTTTTTTTTAGAATTCGGCATTAAACAGTAAAAGCACGTTTTATAGTTGTTTGGCTTTTTAACCATGAAATTAAATAAAAATTCAAGTTCAACAACCTCCCAATTTTGTCGGCGAGCTACCCTACTGTCGCTTATATTAGCCGACTGTTCCAAATTACAGCTCCAGGCTCTGAGCAAAAAACCATACGAATGTTCTCCGAAAGTGTCTCTCTAGTTGATTGAAGTTTCGAAATGAAATAAAACTTTTTTCCATACATAACTGAAAAAAGCACATTTGAAATTTTTTGTTCCACGCGTCAAATGCCCCGACCCCGACAAGAATAGGGAACGACGGTGAATGTAATTGCTGTTGTCAGGAAGACCATCTGAATCGTTGGCTCATGATACAGGAAAGTGCATACGATGTCGTGGGTGCGATCATAATGGTAGTGCGGTTTACTTACTCACTCACTCACTCACTCACTCACTCACTCACTCACTCACTCACTCAATCACTCACTCACTCACTCACTCACTCACTCACTCACTCACTCACTCACTCACTCACTCACTCACTCACTCACTCAATCACTCACTCACTCACTCACTCACTCACTCACTCACTCACTCACTCACTCACTCACTCACTCACTCACTCACTCACTCAATCACTCACTCACTCATTCACTCACTCACTCACTCACTCATTCACTCACTCACTCACTCACTCACTCACTCACTCACTCACTCACTCACTCACTCACTCACTCACTCACTCACTCACTCACTCACTCACTCACTCACTCACTCACTCACTCACTCACTCACTCACTCACTCACTCACTCACTCACTCACTCACTCACTCACTCACTCACTCACTCACTCACTCACTCACTCACTCACTCACTCACTCACTCACTCACTCACTCACTCACTCACTCACTCACTCACTCACTCACTCACTCACTGACGCACTTTGATCAGAGCACCGGTTAACGGCATATGTGACACGCACATCTGGGGCCCTGCCACTCTTACAGTGGTGACCTTAACTTTCGACGGTCACGAAATCAACGACCCTCATTGATGGAAGACCAATGCAAGCTCGTGATTTACGTGCCAAGTTGGACACTGACTGGCTCACAGACAGAATAATTTGGATGCGACTACAAACCATTTTACATTCAGGTACATATGTACGTGCGTACATTTTTGTAAGTTTCAATATTTACAATCACTGAGTAACAGATTGGAAATGTTTTTGATGAGTTTCCTGAAGCTTACTACAGAACATAAGCCGAATGATTCAACAGAGAAGCGTATTAGGGAAGGCAAAAGCTGATCCATGCAGCGAAGCGCATTGCAGCAGATACTGTGGTAATGTGCGGAACACATCAAATAAACAGCCAGTGATACTGTTGAAAATTCCGTAAATTTTCGTAAATTTTGCAGTTAATTTATCGTATTTTGAATTTCGAATTGAATGAGGTTAAGCTGGCAACGGATATTATCACTTCTGCTTGGAAAATTGTTCTATTCAGATAACGTTCATCGTTGTTGTTGTTCTTCGACAGTAATAATTCTGCAAGGCTGAACATTGCGTGATCAAAAGTGTTTAGGATAATAAGAACAGGCTTCTGTATTGGTTTTCTTAATAAACTAAGGGAAAACAATGATATCAGTCTGCAGTATGATGAACTAATATAGACAATTTATTCTGAATAGCCTTAGGCTAACTAGCGCTGATAACAAAATTACATCTGATTATTCAAAACTACAAGTTTTAGGTCGGCTTAACAGAGCACATTCGTCAATGCTACCGACGTACAAACATAAAGATCGTGAATAAACGTTTCAATTTAACGGAAACTGGTATAATTATCATTACTAATTTGTCGAAGTACTGTAAACTGATAAAAAGACACACTTTTAATGCCAGGAACATAAATACAGGCAGAAATGTTTTAACATTACGGGTTTTAGGTTAGATAAAAAAAGCACAATCGTCTGTGTTACCGACGTTTTTACGTACCGTAAGAACGTAAAAATATTTCTCAATAAAACACAATTCAAGAAAACACACAATTAACATTGAAAATTATTCAATTACTAAAATTTAATAAAAAAAGACAAACTTTCCGTTTAAGTGCATAAGTACAGAGTTGGAACATGCATTCATATGGGCACACATGTGGCCATAAATGCACATATTGGCATACGATGCCACCACAATAGAACCAGGGGCACTAATTCGGACGTGTTTCATGTACATAATACTCGGCTTGGTACAATGTGGCTGGCACTGTTTGTATGTGCCATTAGGTCAAATATTACCACGTGAAATATGGCTTACCTCACAGACACCGAAGCACGAACAGAGTTGGTCTAGTGGTTCTTTATGGGGAGAACGGGAGAGAGAAGGCTAATTATAAATAAATCAAACTCGATTTAATGGGTTATAGAGGTCCCGGCGTCCGTATGTATGGTTTTTACAGCATGGTTTTATGAAGTTATCTAGCGAAACATGTTGAAATAATTGAAACAAGTATTCAAATAAAGATTCGATGATACCTTATTGATATCTTCTAGAAACGTGACTCAACAAGAGTGGAAATCTCAGGGATACGAATATGACCATGGAATATTGTCGGTCTCAAGTTTGTATGATTTTATTCATGTAATAAAAACATCTACAGAAGTGGGCTTTGGTTACATAAAAAAACATTTTGTCAGCCATTCAGATTTTTTACAGTTCATTTCCGTATTTGTGAGAGGAGAGTGATGCAATTCAGTGAATCAAGAACCCACAACCTCGGCTGCTTATTAATAGATTTTGCATGAACCGTTGTCTTAAACAACTGGTCCAACGTTTACCGACATGAAAATCTTTGACTCAGTATAGGACACGATTATGCTGTTGATACATCGATCAATTCGGGTATCAACGAAACAGAAAACAGGTAAAACATTAACGATGTAAAAAACAGGTAAACAGTTTTATGATGGATTACCGTGATTTTTATGAATGACTTCACCAGAACGAATTCTGAACTAATAAATTAAACATTTTCGAATTTCATCACGACCAGGACACAGTTCAGGTTTCTGTGAGGCAAACAGTCACGAATTGGATTGGTGGACACGTAACTCATAACAGAACCCGTCGAGTCGCTGGCGGACGAGCGAATCCTTCAAAGGGAGGGGAATTTCTTTAAAGAGGGGGATCGGCAGTTTTGAATCCATTTCACCTACACCTTATGGATCGAATTTACCTTATAAGACCTGTTAAAGAGAGTTCTACTTTTCCATTGTTTACTCGTCCGCCAGTGCGTCGAATGATAGTGGCTGAAAATTGAGATCGAGCAGCAGCAGCGGGGCCAAAAGCTAAAATACTAACGGCACGATCGATCACAGTACCGCGGCGATACGAGAGTGCAAATGGTATAATTTATACCTATAGCCCATCCAGTGTTTCTTGTTAGCCAAAAGCTCTAAAATATCAAATATGGTTTTGATGTGGTTTCATATTCTGGAGAAAGAAAAACATTTTTCACATAACATTTGGACAACTGCGCGTGAGTAACCAACCCACAAAATTAAATTTTGTTAACAAGACACCCTGACCAAGCTATTAATATGACCGCAATTCAGCCAGATTGATATGCCGTAGGGTCTCATCGACTTTAACGAATAACGAAGAAGTATTGGACTAATTTGTGACCCGTTTAGATAACTATTGGATTGAACCAATTTGGGATCCGTCTAAATATTGGACCGATTTGTGATATGTCTAACTATTGGACCGATTTGTGATCCGTCTAAATATTTGACCGATTTGTGATTTATCTAACTATTGGACCGATTTGTGATATGTCTAAATATTGGAATGATTTGTGATCCGTCTAAATATTGGACCGATTTGTGATATGTCTAACTATTGGACCAATTCGTGATTCATCTAACTATTGCACCGATTTGTGATCCATTTCAACTATTAGACCGATTTGTGATCCGTGTATTAACTATTGAACCGATTTGTGATCCCTCTAACTATTCGACCGATCTGCGGGATCCGTCAAATGATTGAACCAAACTATTGAACCATCTAATTTTGAACGGTTTATTGTGATCTTTTAATGCCTCGTGCTCGGTCTTTTGACACTACTATGCCTTGTAAATTTTGTTTGATGCACTGGGTCGTGTTGGTTTGTGTTTGGTACATTCGAAGTATTGACATATGGTGTTACATGGACAAGTTGGATACTATCTAACTACATATACATACATCAATTACATGGAAGTTAGATGTTACTATTTAAAATACATGATGATTACGGTTATACAGCATACGTTTTGTGGACATCATCATAATTATTAACAATTATTTACCTTGAAATTCTAGATCCGCAACAGCAATAAAAACTAATTTGTAGCAATTCAATTTTAGAAAGATAAACTGTACACAGTGGTTTGTTGAAATGGTACCTCTGACGTAAAGGCAGCTTATATTAGGGATTCAGACGACCACCAATCATTCAGATTACCATAAACTGATGCCCTTATAGAGTTATGTAAGTTATACTGAGTCATTAAATCGAATGGGAGGGAGGCAGTAGTACATTGAACATAACTAAATTTATTCACAATTCTGGGTTGAACTGCTCGAATGGTTGTACAGTACTTGACTGATGAAGTAATTAAAAAAATCAGCTTGAGAAAACATGTCATCAAAAACTGTATGGAATCTTTTGGTTGGTATCCACAACTATTTGGTATCCACATTCTGGTCAACCATTTGCACTCAGCAACTATTGTCAACGGCATCAGTCAAACAGCAAAACGCATGCCGTCACAAAATATGGTGAGAAACATGGCGGATTTTGTTTCCGTCCGTGCCACCCTGATGTGCCGCGATCTATATGTACAGCCATGGTGACATTGAATGCCAGAGACCACGATCAGAGGGCATGGTGTTGTTTTGCGTGATCAGATCACATGATGCCTGAAGAACAGAAGACAAATATATTTTTCAGTGCCGCCAACCAATTGTGGTATTTCAATTTTTCATACTGATTTATCTTTGAAATAACAACGATCATTGGAAATAGTAAATCTTTAGGAAAAGCCACATGTTAGTTGGAGTTCTTCTTCCTTAATTTTGCAAAAGTTCTGTCTGATATTCTAGCGTTTTCGGAGATAAGAACATGTGTGCGGGTGTACAACAAGACAACTCCACTAAATTTGATCATCCTTTGAACATCCGAACAGTAAGAAATTCACTGATAATCACGACCTACAAACAGCTGAAACGGTAAATCAAGAAGAAAATACGACTCACACTAAATAATTGTGGTCAAAAAACAGTTGTGCATCACGCATTGATCCGGCTACCTAACCTTTTAACATAACAACTTTTTAGAAAACTGAAATTCAGTTTCGGTTTATTCAAACAATCTGACGCACACAAAAAATGTGGCAGATTAAACTACAGTATTATCTATGTGGTCACACTTTTAAGTGTAAAGTGCACCATCTCAAACCAATGTTTTCAACAGAACAACCAACACACCAATGAACAATCAAGAGAAACAACAGATCAAGGGAGTAACGCTCTGAAAGATGCCAACATCGGTTTCGCTTCTTTGAACCATCCGACAGCAGCGGCATACACATTAAGCTAAGAAGCTGCTTGTTTGCCGCTTATGCGCTCGCCACATATCAGCCGCACACACATACAAGTATCTTATACAAGAGTACAGCACACATCACAGCCGTGGCACCACCATTAATTAGGTAATCATCGTTGAAATTCCGAGGTTTGTGGAACCTTCCCCTTCAGATCTCTGCCATCACAGAGTTGAGAAGTCAAGTTCTACAACTTCGCAATAGTTGGAACGTCTCGAGGATTCTATGACTATTATCCGCTACTATAATTCGCCAGTCTGCTTAGTGTATGCTGTATCATATGTAATATACTGTAACAGTTCTGGCAATGTCGGGCTATCCTCGTTTGATGCTTCGGTCGGCCAAGACGAAGACGAAGCCTCCCAGCTAACGATGGCGCTGTGTGGCTATCTTGAACAACGCGGCCAAGCATACGAGCGCTAACGGACGAGAAGGGATGGGAAAGTGGAATTCTTACTCTCTGGCGTTAAAAAAATAGAATTGGTATCTTAGGGTGTGAGTTAAAACTGCCGTTTTGACTAAGTTTCACTCCCTTTGAATATTTAGCTCATCCGCCAAAGCTTACGGAGAGACGCTGCCACCGTGACAACACCCAACTTTATATTTGGTTATGTAAAGGTATGCTGATCGCAAAACAACTAATATCGTCAGAGCTGGAGTTGGAACACGGAACAGCTTTTCCTTGAACTCTCAGTTACGGTGAATCAACATGTACGCACGAGAAAGTGAAGTGGTCGAAGTGAATAAACGTGAGTGGTTCCACAAAATTTAGAAGAACACTGAGAATGTATGGGGTGAGTTAAAGGTTCCCGGGTTTTGTCCCTGAAGATGACTCATTATAAAAAACGTTATCGTTTTCCTGTTTGAAAATGTTTAATAAAGTTCTCAAATATTAAGACTCAAATACTAAGACTAACACTAACACACATATCTTTGCAGCAAAAAGCTAACTATTTAACAATTATTTTTTGACAGTGATTTAAACTACAAATGATTCCTTGATGTTCCCTGTGATTGAATAATCTTTGTGTGTTCTCAATAAATATGTGAGTACGTAAATATGGAAGTTTTGAAAATTATTGCCTTTAATTAGACTTTTCTTCAGCTGTCATTCATAGTTCATTCACACGATGAAATATCAATTCTTACGTATCTAAGGTGGATTAGGCATTTTTCATGTTTAGCGGCATTTCGTTGTTAACAATATTATGCATCTTGATCAAGAACAGCGAATGAACAACTTTAATAAGCGATGACTTATTACTGCATTTTAAAATTATTTTTTTAATAGATGAACAAAGCATTTCCACATTTTTCGTTTGATCCGCCGGATACGCCGACTTGATGCGGTAGCAGCACTGTAATGTCACTTAATTAAAAGTCGTCGGTCATTGATGTACATACATACATGTGGCACTACTACTTCGGTTCATCTTTATTCATACCATTTTAATGTATGTACACACACACGTTGACAACACTTTTTCTTATCCACTGAAGCTTTAATGAGCTTTGTATAACCCTCAAATTTTTTCCAAAAAACTGATTACAGAATACATTTGTTGGGTGGCTAAGAGTCAGTATGATAACAACAATAACGTATGGAAAGTCATGAACTCCCCGTAACAAAATATATAGACAACAGTTCAACGCGGATCGTGATGAAAACCTGGCCTACCTGCTGCATAATTACAAACCCCACATATTTTTCGAATTTGGTTTTTCTCGAGCAACATTACTATTCCATGCAAAGTTTTACTGTCTGTGAGCCCCCGATAACCTAACGTAAGGCTGGCTTGTCCGAGCGGAGCGAGGACAAGCGCGATAGGCCCCGCAGGGGAGATTTCAACAGTTCCTCCTGCACGTGTTGTAGCATAGCCACGTGCTGTAGAAAGCATGCGAGCGTAGCGAGCCAGTTATAGTAGGGTATATGCAGTTTAGTTGCATCGGCTCAGTAGCACAGTGCAAGGGCGTTTGCCTAGCTTGCGAGTGGGCCGGGGTTCGTTTCCCAGATTTTTGATAAAAACTGTAAACTTTCAAAAAATCTGTGGGGTTTGGAAAATTGCCTACCTGCCACCTGGTTTCATCTATTTTTATAGGAATTTGTGATGAGAAAATTGAGGCAAAACGCAGGAACTAATGTTTCCCCTTTGCCGTAAAGTGAGAGAGATCCGAACAAACTTTAGTATTTTAAATTGTTTCAGGTGTCACGTTGATTTTCAATGATGATTCATGGCAATGCAAACCAAAAAATCTTTTCTATAAAAAATCGGGCGCACCTAGAAAATGTACCAGAACGGTCGACGAAAGATTAGACTGGCTGAACTGAGACAGATGGCCGTGTCATTTGCTTCAGGAGAAGGCCGAGGTGCTATCAACCTTGAAACACATCAGCAGACTGCGAAGACCATGAACCGTATTCAGGATACGTGGAAATTCTCGGATAGTCATGTTCGTCATCATGGTTCAGTAGTTTATATTTTAATAATGCGCACTTCTACTTGATTTTTCTAGATTACTAAGATGCGGACAAAACTTTGGAACGAAATTGAAAATTGCGAAAATTATACGAGTTTAACACGATTACATATGAATTTTCACTGTCAGCTAACCCATATTACATGGAGGCTGGCGTTACGCCCACACAGCGGTCGTAGAATATTTCAAATGTTCGCCCATTTCGCATTTCGTATACAGCCTAATAGTAGCTGTTTGCTCTGATGATGCTTGTATTTTGTGCGACTGATTTATGAAAAATCTAAATATGAATTTTAAGACACATGCTTATGAGAATTACCTGGTAAGTCGTAACAGAAAGTTAAGTCATTATTCGTTCAGGAATTTTTTTGTCATCCAGCTTCAGGCTTCATCTCACGAACCCGCAGTAACGAATAGGTCAGTTATTTTTCGTTCCTCATTTATTTGCAAGGGTGTCGGCTTCAGGCTGGTCATATATCTTATAATTCTCTAGATTTTTAGTTATTCAAACCAACCCATACCTAGATGTGCACATGAATCAAGACGGACGAAAATGAGTATCAATAACACCACCATCGAAGGAAATTTAAACACTCATCAAATAAAGGCATGACTCCATTATAGCTTCTAAAATGCAGTCTATAAAGATGCGAAATTAGTCAATAATATAAACAAAAAAGCCAAAGAAGTAACACAATATATGCAATAATCAAAAAAAAATTCATATCTGTGATGTAAATCAAGTGAGCAAATAAATAAATACATCAAAAGCTGAATCTGGTTATATATAGTAATCGGTGAAATCTAAAACCGTTTGTACAGATAATGTCAAACATTTTGAAATAAGGGTGCAAGCTGCCAAGTGTAATAATTTTCTTCGTTGTAGAATCTCCTGGCCACTATCACAGTGGATCCTGACATACCATAATAAAACCAAAAGAAAACCGATCAAATCACACAGAAATAACATAGCACGATGTATAAACAATGAGATCGAATACCCAAAAAGTTTATGAAAAATATGAAAAGAGATGATGTTCCATAAGATTCATGTTATACAGTTTTTTGTCGTTGTTGTCGCAGTTGTTTTTGTCAGCCGATTAGTCGGTTGGTATGTCCGTTCGGTTGTACGACATCTTCGTCAACGTCAATAAAATCAAAGCCTTCGCCGGCACCAACGTTCTGTCCAAAGGCGAATGACGTGGACGACACAGATTTGGGTGGATCTCGTAAAGGCACCACTTCGTTGTCTGAAAAGTTGTGCCATGTGAACGATCAAAACGTTTCATGGTAACTTTAAGATCCCATGTTATAAACAGCCCACTTAAATATATTATTGTGCAAATTTACACCGGACATTGGGTATAAATCCCAAAGAATTAAAGTTGCAAGGTGATGAACTTAAGATAACCCGGTGATTCATCTCCGAAAGTTCCTAAAACGCACTTGTAATTTTTGATATGCCATTAAAGAAATGACAAATAAAGTGACCGAAGACAAAAATCTAAAAGCTTAACGATATTTTTCTTACATAATTCTCTTAGCTGAACTGTTTACATACTCTATATGCTTAATATTGTTTCTAGCCTTTGCGATTTCTTACGCCATGATCATGTCCGGAAAAGGTTCGATTAAGAAGATTAGTGTCCGTTAAGTTCTCTAGTTCATGATCATGTGTAATAAGTATTTTCGCAACTCTGTGGGTTTGCTTTGATGAATTTGAATTTCGAGTAGTTTCACACATTATTGCACACTTTCAACCAAACCAACTGCAGTGTTTTATGACGAAGCCATCATTAGCTTTATGACACAGTAGGGAAGTCTTTCGGCCATTTAGCTGTGACTTGTCACATGACGAGGGCGACGAGGGCGACTGCTGGTGGTTGTCGGCTACTGCTGGATTGCCCATGATTACCGGCTGATAGGGCACTGAGTCTTTAACTGAGTTGCTCTTGTCGTTGCGCATGTCCTTATTGCCTGCAAACAAATATTATCAATGTAGCAAACCAATAAAGTACATTAGATATTTTTCATCACGTACAGTACAGGAAAAAAAGATGTGTTGTGCCAAAACTATGGTGACTGTGCGCGCAGTTTCAGGTATGTAGTAGGTCTTCTTCTCTTTTTGGTGAGAGCGTCGGAATTTTCTACAGGGTGTCCCATTTAAAAGTCACGTTTTGTTTTTGCTGTATTTTCTGTGAAGGTGTGCCGATTTTAAAGTTTTATGCGGCATATGATGGACAATTTATGACAAATTTTTTTGACGCATAAAAATTTGAAATCACTTGTTTATACCAATTTTTATGCTATATCTACGAAAGTCCCTTATTTTCGTCAAAAATCTTCAATTTATTCTTGTTTTTTTTTGCACATAAATAAGTGTTTATTCGAATCTCCTGATTAAGGTTATCCCTATCAGGTAACCACTGCTTGAAATACAGGTGAAAAATATCAGAATACGCCCATTAAATCCTTAACGTGATCACCGCCCTTCAGATTCACAGTTCCCAACGATGCGCGTGCTCTGGATGTGATTCCTCACGTTTGCTCTCAGCTCAGTGAAAGGTAGCTAGGAGCTTATCAAAACTAAAAATTCCGAGATCCACTGCTTGAAAAAAATTAATATTCATCCAAAACGGAACTAAAAAGCCATATGTCGCTGAAGATTAAGAAGAATTTTGACAAAGTCATCATCCGTTCAATTCAAGTGAGGGGAAATGTGAAAAATCACATGCGCATGGTTTAAAATTGGCATCTGAAGGGGTGGTGATCATGTTGATGATTTAAAAAGCTTATTCTGGTATGCTTCACTTGTATTTCAAGTAGTGGTTACCTGGTTGCGATAACATTAATCAGGAGATTCTAATAAACTGCTATTTATGTGCGAAAAAACTGGAATAAATCGACGATTTTTGGTGAAAAAAAGGTACTTTCGTAGATTCAGCATAAAAATTGGAATAATCATGCGATTTTGAAATTTTATGCGCCGAAAAAAATTGTCATAAATTGTCCATTCTATGTCGCATAAAACTTTGAAATCGGTTCACTTTCACAGAAATTACAGCGAAAACAAAACGTGACTTTTAAATGGGACACCCTGTAGTATTTCTGGAGCTTTAGAATAGTAAAATTGTTTTTAACCAATCAGCGAAGAGGACCAACATACAAACTTGATGAAACTGCCCACAGAGTTACCATAGCTTCGAGATCTTTTTGTCCTGTTCTCTATTTTTTATTTTGTAAACTTTCCGCCCATTGAAAATCAAGTGGCTATTCATTCTGAAACTTTTTGATAGCTTCTGGATCAATGTTACTGCCAATGTCATGATCAGTTCATGGACGATTGAAGTCTGTTCAGACTGTTGGGGACAATTCCGGACATTCGGGACAGGCTGAAGCCATCAATCTACATAAGGACGGTGTTGTGATGGAAGTACTTATTGTATCAAGTAGATAAAGACATATAAGAGAATTTACCAAGTAGATAAAATGCGATGGCAAAATATTTTTGGTTGTCTTTCAAATGTTCATGCCATATGAAAAATTTGAGGCTTGAAACATCAGATTTTTTTCTTTGTTACGTCCATGCCAGTAGTGTGAATTCAAAAGCAGAAAGTTTCGATATCAAAGTTTCTTAAACATGGAAACCGATAGGAACATTGATAACTGGATTGGAACTGATTCTACAACTTCATGCTGCAGTCCATTGTGCAATTTCATAATTTTATGTGTATTTCTGTCTGTGAACAACAGGATTGAGTTACAGAATCAGTTCCAACTAGGGAAAGCCGTAGTTACCCATTAAGGGACTTTTAACTCATTCCAAAGATTCACTTACATGGATAAGCATGTGCTGCGGTGTGATAAACAATCAGGTGTTGAACTATGTACATATGTATGTATGTGTACGCTTTATGCGGATGTCTAATCAACAAGCCAAAACACTACCAGGCGTGCGGAACCAGAAGCATTCTAGGAAACGTTAAAAATTTACATTTGTATATTTTGATAAGCATACTACTTTGACGATTGTTGATATTCTGTAACAACGGTGAAATTCGGACGATTCATTTACCATTAGGGTTTGATTCAATCGACCATGTGACAGCACTCAAGTTTGTGCCATTCAAATCTCGCTCTGAGTTTTTGAAATCATTAAAAAAATTATAAAAGCGGTTGTTTTGGTTTAACTTGAGTTAACGTTAAAACAAGTTAAGTAATTGGAAATTGCAAATTAAAACTTTAAGTGTGAAGAATTTTTGCTCTTGTGAAGCTGGATTTTTCATTCACGGTGATATTTTGTTATACATCTCCTAAAATACCTAGTATTGCTCATCTCCTAACGTTGTAAACCTTCTTTACTTCCATTACAGTGCCCACGGACAGATCCAAAAATATTCAAGACCTTTCGCATCAAACCTAAGGCTACTTAAAAGTTGCCATACTTATTGTACAAGTTATCTCCAAAAACAACTTCCATCTTATCAAGATCGCTAAAGTTTGAGCCAACCTTGTCGTCTCCGACGATTTGTGGGTTTAGTTTTGGCGCATTCCACAAAACAGTAACAGAGTAGCAACATGACGACGAGAATGGAAATGAGCAGACAGCCCATCAGGAAGTATAGGGCCACCCAGTCGCCCGTCTTCATTGTGTACTCGTCTAGCAGTTGTTCGATCTCTCGCTCATCGAGTCCCGGTGAGGCTGAAATAAAGGTCATGAAACAAGTTAATATAGTTCTTTTCATACTGTATTGTGATTAATGGACAAATTAATTATCTGAGAGAATTTTCGGAGGAAAGATAAGTTAATCAAAAAAAATTCATTTTAACGTTTTAATTCAAAGATTTTATTTACCGAATGTAAACAAACACATCACACCGTACCATAAATGTTTGAAACAATTCACGCGGTCAGTCAAAATACACAAATCTTGTGTCTAGATTGCAGAATACCAAGTAATATTTTACAGAGAGAAACATAATCCAGGGACGGACGACAGTTTCTGTGACAGAAGGTTCTAGTTTATGAATTATGATACCTCATGTAGCCAAAGTTTGCATGGTTTTGCAAACACCATGGCTACAACAAGCATATGAATGACTCATGAAGTTTAGTGGGTTTTCTGACTTTGAAAGCAAAACTTAAGCTGACAACTTTCTAATTTAACATGTCCAGTAAACAAGCATACATGAATACATCCGCTTAGTTGAAGCACGGCTTGAATGATCCGACCTTAGAAGCACGTAGTGACATTAGAAAAGTGGAATTGTTTTCATATGTTGAACTACTGAGTTGAACAGGGCTTAAATAAGCTTAAATAAGTAGTAGTCTCAAACAAAAATACTTAAATAAAGTGTCCATTTTGTTAAGTAAAATATTTTAGTAAAACCATGTTTTCACACGTACTGAATGTCGAGAACTAGCGAGAAAAGGAATCGAAATCCGTTGGGAATCCCGCATTTGTGCTGCACAGCTGATAGGCTCGAAGCAAACGAACGGTAATATGTATTTAACTTCAGCGGAAATTTTACAGTGCATGGAACTGAGGAAAGCAACAACAGAATTGTTCAATCAATAAAGAATTGTCAGCTATCTTGCAAAAATATTCTCTATATGAACCTAGAGGATCACTTGACATTGAGCATTAGGTTTTTCTTACCGAGTATCATTACTCCTAAAACTCTCTGAACTCAGCCGACACGGGTTACGTTTGTTACACGGCCTTCGGATCTCTTTTTGAAAAAACAAAACTGAAGCTAAGCCTAACTTTAAAACGATAACATCTTATTGTCTATAACTTTATCTCAACTGAGCTTCATCTGTTAAGTAAACATATCTTAACTCCCTATTTAACCCGAACCAGATGTTTGATTTGAAATGGGTTAGGATCGTCAAAATAGTTGGTGCTGAACTGCTCGTTAAAATATGGAAGTGGACTACTTGTCGGAAACGGCGGTACCACCTTGACGGGTGCACGCACTGTTGTCAAAATAGTGTTCCTCAAACTGGGACCTGACTCTCAAACATGGAAGAACCGGTAAATCGTTTAGCCATGTTTATAAATAAACACGAACAGAAAGCGGTTAACAGTTAACGAAAACATGTAATGGTTTAATGTCTGCTCTAACTCATAGACCAACACAGATTAGCCGAATGAAACAACCACAAATTATTTACTCGAAGTTAAACAGTAAGCTTTTTAGAAGTTTTTTGTTTACTTCTGGCAGATATTTGTTCCTCTTTCTGAAGAGAATTAAATGTAAGATGTAACTTCCAGGTTCTTCAGTTGGTTTGGCATATGGCCATGTTTTATAATCAGATAACCAAATACTGGCCAGTGCCGCCTTGGCATTGCTGCATGGCATTTGATGACCTCAGGCTATTTTTTTGGGACTAATAAAGATAACACAATCACCATATCATCACAGTATCTCATTTTAGTTCCGAAAACATTATGTTAATAAGTAAACAAGTAGTTGTTATGTTCTTCAATTTGTTCTTCGAAAAGAGGCTTGTTATTGCTGCACACATATTGTATTAGCGAAATGTACTTTACTGGGTGTCCTCAAAGTAAATGATTAACATAACGCCAAATGTGGAAAATACTGCATAATGAATGAATGATTCGTCAAAAAGTAATCCAAAAAGAAGGTGTAAGCACAGAGAGGCAGCTCGGTGCAATTTTTGGAGTTAAAAAGTAATTGCATTGAAAGCGATGTCGATGGCACGACTAGAGCCGACGACCTGAAATACAAATGAGATATGCCGAACTTGGCTGTTCTGAATTACAAGCGATAACAGTCGGAAACGATGACCATTCAATGATCTAATTTCCGGTTGCCCTAAAGCATATAATTTTTTTATCATACTGTCATGTTCAAGCTCAACTCCGGTTGACAGTTTGCTGATAAATTATTTGGGATAAAACTCTATAAAATCAAAAAAAAAATTGAGTGGACAACACATGTAACAGATTGACTCGGACGTTAGAGAATCAGCGTGTAATCGAAAATGAGAGAACGTAATTCGGAAACGGACTTTTACAAATGAGACATTTTATGCTGATTTACATAAAAGTCCCTTTCCCCTTCTTCAAACTATTGAAAAGGGTGGATGAAATTCGCTATTTCTCACCCGCTAGCTGTTTATTCAAAAAATCGGTTTGCCGGTGCAATATTTTCTTATGAGAACCGAAAGCCAACATCAAACACGTCCAGGGCACATCAGATGACAAAACTTTTTTTCACTTTGAAATACGAGTTACGAGTTTTCAATCAATTAATGAAGATCAAAATTATTATTCTCTATAAATTCATGGTCGTGATTTGCATTTTGATTGTTCGCATTATAAATTACAATTGATGTAGTCAAAGCCACTGGTTGGCTCATGCGATGGTTCATTGCAAATGTACAGATTCAGATGGTCTGCACTAATGACCTTACCAATGGGTTTTCAATTGAATCTCATAGAAATACATGTGTGGTTTCGAAATTATAGTGGATTGAGAAATAAAGGGATTTTTAGATGACCTCCGGATTTTCTATTCAGCCTCATAAAGTAATCATGAAATTTGCCCTCAATTGTGGCATGTTTTAAGAGATTTTTTATTCCATTTACTTTTGGAGATAACTTTGTGAAAATCGTGTTGAAGAACTGGAACCTTGAATCAATTACAAATTGTTGGTGAAATTTCAACCACAAATTTGTGACTCATTGTGACACATCAACAAGATTGTGTCGAGTTACGTTTGGAAACCTAATCCTTTGGCATTTGAAACAACACATGTACGTAACTTAACTTGTTAAAACGGCAGACAATTTTTTATACAGGTCATCGATAAATTTAAAAGAAAAACTGTTTGCGCCATTATTGAAACAATCATTATTTTTTGCGTCATCAAACAATACTTTTGTGCTGGGAAAGCAGCCAAATGTTATCGAACAAATGTCGGGTTTCGCACCTCTCGATTGAATGATTGGGATGGGAAGCAGTGAATAGATGAAGGCGAAGAACCAACGCACTCGTAAACAACATGGCCTCATCTTGAATTATTATTATGTGGCTAATATTATTAAGTAGCAACTTCTGTTCACAATTAACCAACGTCACTCTCGTGTACTAGAAGACGCGAAGAAATGGGAAAAGTGGAATTCCCCTTTCTTTTGGGGTTTCAGAGAACAAATGACCTGAAATGCCAAGTCATTTCTCTTGGAGCAAATTTCCCTCCCTCTGGAGGATCAGCTCGTCCACCTAGGCTCTCATACTTTCTTACTACGTCAACGACGTTCTGGTTACGCCTGTATTCTAATTGGATTACACGTGTCGAGTTCCGAGTTTATTGAGAACACCCGTCATCATGTTTAATAAAAAGCTTCGACGGTGTGTTCCATCGAGAAACATTTAATGTCTGAAATGTTTCAGCAATTAAAGTAAATAACTATAAGATTTTTCATTACAGAAAAGTACGGAAGCATGAATCAAAATGTGAAGCCAACCTTGTGCAGTCTCCATCATATCGGAAGAACTCACGTTCTGTTCCATGATGGCCAATGTCATCAAATGATCGATGCAAATCAATTAATTCAGAGTCGAAAATTAAATTTTGTTGTCCCGATTAAAGTATTGATGCATTGTTCAGCACCTAAAATACATGAATTAGAAATGCAATAAATTGCATTTGAATCTGGATTATTAAATAAGGAGCTTTGCTATGCAGAATAATTTCCTCGATTAGCGTAGTGACGTATTCTTAAAAATAAAACATTGTTAAGCTAGCATTGAGATTAACCATTAGGGCTTTCAAAAACAAAAGAATAACGCATAATGTAATTTAAAAAAACAATCATACATACAAAAAGTGTCACATTCAACGCACCCCTCATAAGTATTTAATGAAAACAATGATGCATAAATTTCCATCATAAATCATGTCTCGTCATCGTTTTTCATGGATCTCCATCTCAATTGTTGACTGTTACTAAACGTAATTTAAGCACTTAGATTTGTGAGGCCGGATGGAGTTCCGGAAGGTCTGGAGAGAAAGGAAATCTGTAAATATCTGCCGGTAATTGCCATGTATTATTTATGTTATGCATATGGGAGTTTAGATTTAGAAATAACGAATTATTTTCACATTAACGCAAAAATAGTGGTAACTTTCAAAATACAAATTCATTTCAGAATCCTAACCAAAATACATACATAGAAGGACGATAATAATGGGTTTCCTTTCTCGTTGGCTATAATCCTGTAAGGTGGGATTGAATGCTCAGGAAAGTTTCAGTACTTTCATCAAAACCGTTCTCTGGCTTCTGGTCAATTTACTGGCTTCCCAGTGACTAATTTATGTGAGGTAACATTCTTTTTATGTTTTCATGAACTTGCCTGGAAATAGTGGGATATGTACATACAGGGTGGCTCAAAAAAAAGCTTGCGCGTTTGAGCGATTATTGTGAACGTTGTAGACAACCTGTAAGATTGCGGTATAGCTCATTCGATTCGGCATGTCTTTTTCTACAAAATGATGTCATATGATGAGTTTTAGAAGTTTGCAGCAACAGCGGCATATCTTTATTTAAAATGAGCGCCCAACGGATCATGCGCACGTGACCAAAGTGAGATCGTGTTTGTGTGCTCTGTATCGCACACTGCTTGCACGTTTATCGGTTTCAATATTTTAATTCAGTTTTTATTGATGAAGAAGCATTGTTTTTGTCTATCAGCTCCGCTAAAAAGTATCATTTGTAACCGAAAGAACGTTTTGATGGATTTCAGCCACCATGGTTGCTTTCTGTAGTCTGTATTGAGAATTCTGTACTGCTTTCTGTATTTGAGAATAGTTTCGAGCTTTATTAACAATAAATATCACTATAATGTTTGATATTGTTCTGTTTCACAAATGATGGTTGTGTTTCTGGTTTTATATGCACTTATTTTAGTTATTAACCATGTTTTATTGTACACTAAGCCGAAATTTTGCGAAAAATTAGGAATATTTTTTTAATCAACTTGTAAAATCAGAAAAAATTTGAAAAAAACTTAAGTCTCATATTATTTTGTAGGCAAAAACATACTCTTTCGAATGCGCCATACCGCAATTCCACAGCTTGTCTACAACTTTTACAAGAACCGCTCAAACGCGCAAGCTTTTTTTTGAGCCACCCTGTACATACCGTGCTGTACGTCTGTGAATAGGGCGCAGTTCATTCTGAATGTATGGCCGCAAATGACCGTCCCTCTTGCAGGTACACTACATATGTAGAATATATCACCTTATATAGTTTTACCAGCACCGAAAAATGTTTTTGCTTTTTGAGTCAACTATAAATAATATAAATATTTGTTCCAATACGAAAAAACAACAACAAAGAACATTATGTATTGTATGTAAATAGCTGAAACAAGGAACACAAATAAATAAATTGCTGATGATGATTATAAACCATGAAACACACGCTGTATGTAAAAACAGAGATTGAATAGAAAAAGTATATGCAGTACTAGACAAAGTGGTATACTTTTATTGCGCAATGCACTGGCAAATAACGGCTGACATAACACATGGTCAATTATTCCAGCAATAAATCATTGCAGTCCTGCTGCAGTTTGGGTGTTTCGGCCCATTAATAAAGCCCAAATCCTCGAGGTTCTTCGATAAACAAATTATTTATCAGCAAATAGGAATAATAAATAAGTTTTTTTATCAATGAATCATATTTAACTTTAGTTTACTTTTAAAAAAATTAATAAAACCCATCTTTATTCAAAAATAAACTCACGTTGTGATGGCAATCTTGCCCTCGAAACAGAGCAGTTATGGCCAAACAGAGAACCAGAGGACACAAAGACTCTTGAAGAGCTTTGATCTATACTAAAGCTAAAACTCAGCATACAAATTGTGATTTAATCTAGGATAAGTGAGAAGCCTGCTTGGATACGTTTATGTACATTGTGTTTTGTGTTAACAACAACAATGATGGAACGCTCATAAAAGTTAGGGCAATCACAGGTATTTAGCTGTAAGTGCCATGTCAGCTAGCATGGTGGCTTGACACAGCTTGCAACTTAAGTTTGTGGTTGACTATTCAGTACAACGTTTTTCATGTTTTTTATGGTTCGCTTTTTCACAAACCTGGCTTACATTGGTTTTTACTTCATAATTAATTTTCATCAAGTACAGGTACAACAAATACTTTTTTATATAAAAAAATATAGAAAGAAAAAAAACTTCAATGCTAGAATGGTCACGGATGCTTGATTACAGACCCCACAGATTTTTCGAAGGCACTATGTTGTAGAGAGCATGCGAGCGTAGCGAGCCAGTTATAGTCGGGTTTATGCCGCTTAGTTGCATCGGCTCAGTAGCACAGCGCAAGAGCGCTTGCGTAGCATGCGAGCGGCCCGGGTTCGTTTCCCAGATTTTTGATAAAAACTGTAAACTTTCGAAAAATCTGTGGGGTCTGTAAAATTGCGTCACGGATGGCTCGTTTCTGATGATGAAGTCGTAGAGAGGCGTTTAGACAACTTTACTCCATGCTGCTTCTTTGGAAACTCATTTCGGTATGATGACGACTGAAAACGCGGAAGAGGTCTCCGCACTAACACGTAATCTTGCTTAGTAAAAAGTAAAACAGGCATTGGATTACAAAATGATTTGTAGAAGTTTTATAAAGCTAAAATATTATAGATTGACTAAATTATAAAAGTGTATCAAAAATTGACTACGTGTATGTCGCTCCCTGGAGAAGTTATGTTGTATGTGGTCCACGCACTTACTGACGACCCAAACTTCCAAAATGCGGGGAATTTCGTCAAAGAAGGGGAATTAGCAGTTTTCAGGCCAATTAAACAACATCTTAGATAACAAAGTCTACTTCTTGAAAATGCCAAAGAGGGGGGATTTTCACTTTTGCCACTCCTCCTCGTGCGCTGGTGCTTCCTGGTGAAAGTAATTTCGGTCTGTGGTCTAGGCGGGCCCTCCTTTTCGGGGTCACTTTACGCACCACCGGGTCAGTCAGTTCCCGATACAAGTGGCTGCACTACTAGCGGAAGAGGGGAAATTCCCCTCTTTGGGAATTTCAAAAAGAATGATTTGTTTATATGGTGTTGGTAAAATGGCCTCAAAACTGCTCATTCTACCTCTTGAAGAAATGCTGCTTTCTTTGAAGGATTGACTCGTCCGCCAGTGCTGCTGCACATATATTTTTGCGAGATTGACATGTCGTTAAAACACGATGATTGCCTATTTAACAACTGAAACGGAAACATTTAGGAGTTTGGAAGACCCTAACTTACTCTTACTGGGAATTATCGTGAGCACTAAAGCTTATAGAAAATTATAATGTAAAACAATCTTACAAAACTACTTACTGTATTTTATAAATTGAAATCTGTACAAGTCTAATTTGTTATTTAACAAAAATACTAGAAAATAACGTATTAAAATTAGTATTATTTACCGGTTGTCTGTCCGTATGGATAACCGTTGCTGGATTATTAGCAGAAAATATTACATTTACATTAGCAAATTATGTAGATCACACAGCGATATTTGTGTATGTATTTACAGGTACCTACGGTATACAAATAGCCGTATCAACAGGTGCAAAAATATGTTTGATTTAATTCATTAATGGCTACTTATTTATTAATCGTTTTGCTTACGTACTGAAACATAAACAATGTAATCATTACGATGGCTCATTAATTAGTCAGAGTTATGATTCGCTTATGAAATGAAAAAAAACGTATTTATTGCCTTGTTCCTTTTAACTACATACAAAATTTCACTGACTGTGACTGACGAGTTTCCCAGCAGAGTTTGCCTTTCGCAAACAAGTTTTTTCTTTCATTTTTGACGGCACATTCTGCCAGTCGTGCAAAACAGGAAGGAAAGTTCATAGGTCGAATCGTGGATCGTCGACAAAAAAAATCATAAAAAACGTTTTTTTTTTTCAAAAAATCCAAGCAATTATTTTTAAGATGTAAAAAGGATAAAAAGGCGTAACACCTTATTCTTGAGAATAGTTTACTGTTTTAGATATGCTCGTCCGCCTCTTAGCTGACACCGCATCTGCACACATGGAAAGAAACCATAAAGGCACACAGACTTATGGTGGTTTTTATGCCAGTCAAAAAAATTCGTGACACTTCACTGCCAGAACGTCCTTGTTTTTGTGCTTAACTAAGACTTTAAGTGATGATGAAAAAATTAAGCGTATGAAGTCTAACAAGTACATACTGTATCTTAACCAAACCACGAGTTTTCGTCGTCATTCATGAATAATAAACTCGTGTTTATTTAAAACAGAAAGTATGCTTCACTCATACATGTAGCTTAACAACACCACGGTATAATCAGAGGAGCGGTGATTTTTAAAGAAACAGCAACCACGAGGTAATTCTTAGAAAAAATTATAACCATGTAAGTAAAAAACGTGACCGCCAGTTTCTATAACTACATAATGTACATAGCAGGTTGAAAACAACCCCGATTTTAGCCGAGATTTTTTCATTAATAAATGCATTACGTCACAGTTATATTCATGCATATATTATAGCGTGTGCGATATGTAGGTTATGCAAATTTGAATACTGTTTTCACAAAATATGATTTCCATGAATTATGCATGGATTGAGAAAAATATTTGTGATTCAACTTTTCATGTTGTGCAATAACATTATTCCGTTCTACAAATACGTCTTCATCGTGATGAGTTAGAAAGGCTTTAATTGGAGAAAACATGATAAGCAAAACAAGTAAACGAGCATGAGAATAAATAATAAATATTGCAAGCGGGCATTAATTTCACGGCGAAGTAGGGGAAAACTGTCTAACTTATAATAAAATAAGTTGCATTGCAAGGATATTCTCCAAAAATTCATGGCCTCTTACGAACCGTCGCTCATATTTGGCAGTCTGTTTCACGACCATCCACTAGCGGGCTAGAAGGAATAGGAAGAGTGGAATTTCCTCTCTTTAGCGTTTTCATGAAGGTGAATTTGTTCCCCAAGATGTAGATTAGATAGCCTGAAAACTGCAGATTCCCCCTCTTTGACGAAATTCCTCTCCCTTGGGAGGATTAGCCCGTCTGCCAGTGCCCTCCCATCAAAACTTAGTCCCGGACGTTGCAGTTTGCTTCAATGAGCCGCTGATTGAATACTCGCAGTTCAGTGGCTTGAAAATGGAACGAACGAAAACTTAAAAAACACTTCAGACTGTTCATACTCGAACTTATTATATTCCATAACGGAAATTACTTATACATGTAGTTTCCTGACAATAGTCGTCTGCCAAACTATGTTGTTTCAACAGCAAACATTGTGGTTTGGTTTTTGATGGAAATGTCGTCGGGGTACACCACGAGAAGGTTCCGACTAAGTTTCATCTAATGTTTTCAACGACAGCAGCATATGTAAAACACATGCCGTATAGTGGAAGACTACGAGTTGGATGAGTTTGGATGTAAAATTATATAATTTTAAATTGGGGTTACCTGATGTACCCAACGAGTCTGAAGTGTGTACTTGAGAAGTACTGTATGCAGCATGATCAGTGTCACTTGAACTCATTGAATTTCGGGGAATTTGGGGATATAATTCTCGGAGAGCTTAACGGTACCCTACATGATCAATGATCTGGGAAATTCCAGATATTTGACGGGATGGGTCAACCATCGCCGAAACACATGAACCCAACTCATTAACCGACGAACATCAATGTAGAACAAATGGATTATACTCAACAATGTATGAGTGTTCAGTTTATTTTCGAACCTAACTTACTGACTGCCTACATACTTGACTACTGTGAGTGCTGACGAGTTCCAGAAAAATACACCAACATGAACCATAATGGAGTAATAAGGGAATAACAAACGAAAAATGTGTGTAGGAGACAAGCAGGTGAAAAAACGTACGGTTCAATTAATTATCGAAAGCACAACTGATTGTTTGACATTTTCATGTCGCCGGTATCAAAATAGTCCAAGTCATTGTTGTTAGTACCACTAGCGGACGAGCACGGGTGGGAAAAGTGGAATCCCCCCTCTTTGGTAATTTCAACAAGCAGAATTGATTCCCTAAAGGGTAGATAAAGTGTCTTAAAACTGCCGACTCCTCGTTCTTTGACAAAATGTCCCTCCCCTCGGAGATTTAGCTCGTCCGCCAGTGGTACTATAGTATACTCAACCATAATGTAGCTGTTTGTTGTGAACAAACTCAGATAGAATACATACATAAATCTCGTAATTCTCCCATGGTCAAATCAAACAATGGGCAAGTCAGTATATGGCACTTGGTTACCTCGGTGACGGCATGGTCAGGTTTTGTTGTAATTTAAGTCACGCAACTGTCAGATCGGCAAAAGAATCTCCAGCTGTTACCATTAAACAAAAATTTACCTTTGTGTGAATGTTTGGTCACGTGGAGGCATTTAGCAGTTAAACCCCTTAAGTTGTTTCTGCAAGTAAAACTATTTCCCAAACGTCTGATAATGAAACATCAATAGCCTCAACTCAACACAGTTCACACCATCGTTTCGTTTAACACAGTGCATAAATGTAGCATAGGGTGATGATGATTTATGATTGATGTGTGTGTGTTAAAATTGATTGTCGGATGTTTCATTATCAGAAATTTTGAACAATATTTTTGCTTGCAGAAACAACATACGGGCTTCAGTCATTTTGAAGAGGATGGTTGTGTGCCACCCCATCCAACTACGTTTAACTTACAGTAATGCTGATAAGCAGAAGCGTTCGTTCTTACGAAACTTAGCCTGATGAGTGAAAATGTATGTCCAGTACGTATCGAAAGTCAGTATATGCTGGAGGAAATCAAATAGAACGAACAGCGTACCTTGAGGCAGGTACATACATATTCACGTTCTATCGAAAACCAAATGCAAAAATATGAGCTCAATAAGACACA
The DNA here is from genome assembly GCA_964036265.1 of Daptonema setosum. Lineage (NCBI taxonomy): Eukaryota > Metazoa > Nematoda > Chromadorea > Monhysterida > Xyalidae > Daptonema > Daptonema setosum. Next base: position 17,186,162 of record OZ038448.1, read on the forward strand.
GCTACAAGCAACCGATTGCGTGCCGCACATGTTGGTCGAACATACAGGACCAGCTACATACACATTTTGGCGATACCTCTCACTTACATTATATGTAAAATATGGGTTCGCACCGTCGGCGAAGCATGTTTAGGAAATCAGTACATGTCTGAATGTATTGGAAGTATGTAGTTACGCCACTCGACCTTGACTCATGATTTCCAGTCCCAAAGTCAGTACAGCAAGAGCCTGCAAGTCCATACGATTCAACCGGAAGAGGTATGTTCGTACGTACCCCAATGGAAAACAAACACCTGTCACATATTATCAGTGATAAGTATAAGGATATGTAAACACGTTCGGCTGGTTGGTATGATAGTGAACTTTGGCTGGAAGGAACGGCCTTCAGTTGAAGTAGCCAGCTGACAAATTACTCGGGACAGTCGTGCCGTGACTCCTACCAGAGTCATGGGTGTCAGTCAGTAAGATATCACGAAAACTACATTTTTAGACTTCGATGACTTAGTACAAAGCAGAATATTTTTTAAACTTTTCTGTCCATCATAAATACATACTTTCACATTTGAGTGTACAAATATGTACATACTGTACATGAAAAACCGAAATCGGTCATGCTGGCGGTCAATTCAGCGTAGTTCTTAACGGAGCCGTGTCGTGCAAGAGTCAAGGCTGTCAGCCAGGATCAGGAAGTTACATTTTACATATCATGCACGTGTTGGTATCATGGTATCACTTATTTCATTCACACTTCAAGTGGTAAAGGACAAAGTTGTCTGAGTAAAAAAAATAAAAACTATTAAGAACGATGATTTGAACAATTGACGACTCGATGAAAAGCAATCATACATACAAGAATTGTATCCATCCAAACTACAGTATGTACTTATGTTCTGGAAGAACCGAAATGGATTATGCTGACAGCCAATTCGGTGTATTTCGAATCTGCATTGGTTCCAAGTTACTTCTTGCTTGGAACTTCAGATGGTACCATTGAAAGCTTTCTACTGTCATACGGGTTTAACCAGTTTATTCATGGTTCATGTTGTGAAGTATTCCATTGTAACAATTTTTTTAAATGAAGTTATCATCTCCAAACTTGCATATTTGGTAATCAACCGAGTGGCACTCGTTCCATTACATCGAGGCCGAATATTGAATTTGGATAGTCACATGAAACCATTACCGGCGATCGTCTTGGTAATAGGACCAGTACCTAAACTGGCGGACGAATTAAACATACAGTTTGGACGAACTGTACATAGTGAGGGAAAGTTCGCCAAAGAGGGAAATCGGCAGTTTTAAAGTCATTTTACCTGTTTCTTAGGGGACAAATTCAGCGTTTTGAAAACGCCAATGCGGGGGAATTCCGGTTTTGCCACTATTTCTCGTCCGATTGTGATAGATTAGAAAGATACAGATACATATGTATGTATACACGCACAGTTTGGGGATAGTTTCTTGTTGCTGAAATTGTCGCCTGAAAGTGCGTATGATGCCAGCCTCAATAACTGCTGGTCCTGGTTCGAAAACTGGCTTGAGACTAAGAACCTGAGTCGTTTCTTTGGGGTTTCAACCATTGCCAATCTGTTCAGTCATCTTCTCTGGACACTAAAAAACATCACCCTGATAGGTTATAAGCCTTGATGGCTCAGTGAGGAAGAAGACAGTAAACATCCATTAAAACAGTATTCACACCTAAAAACTACAAACAACTGTTTAAATGCAACCCTGAGAATAACACAAATTCATTTTTACCGTAGATTAGTTTTATTTGAACCAGAATGAACGATAAAATGAACACAATTTTGGTTATCCAAACTGGTTGTTGTACATTGCTTTTTATAGGGAAAAACATCTCTGGGTTACAGGCAATGATTGTTTTTTGGAAAAGCATGCACATCAGTCATGCTTCAGTGACAGTTCATGTTGATAAACGCCGGAAAACCATTCAATTGTGTACAGTTAATGTACATGCCGAATGGATCGCTATAGAAACACAATATTTCTGGAACCATAAAAACAGAATTTTTTTAAACCACAAAGCATCATTTATCTATGATATGATTTCCGCATCAGTGGAGTTGAGATGTGTTCAATGTGTCTTTAATACAAAAAATTAAGCCCAGGCAACCTTATTCTTCAAAAATAAAGACCAAGACATGCACATCGCTTACAAATCCAGTCCCGCAATCCGTTATAAACGCCACAAATTTATGATATAATTTTCACTTTTATTAAGAAAAAAGCAAGATTTACAGTAAAAATTTCGCCATGGAAGATGTAAATACACACTGGTTAATTAGATCAGATTGAACATAACGAGCGTGGAATTTTTTCGATTTTCTGCCAAATGAAGGAGAACATGAAAACCGGAAAATTGAATCATGAATGTGTGTAGAATACATTCAGAGATGCATGGAAGGGAACTCGCGGCCCAGAGAACAAAAAAAGTATGTTGTGTCATGATGGATGCATTTCATTTTGGAATTGTTTGGTCTGAAAATGGTGTTCATAACCGATATGCTGTATTTTGAGATGTAAACAACAAGTTTGTTAGTGAAAATATATATTAGCAACACAAAATAGAAGTTCATAAACTGACTAGGCTTTCAACATTTTCCCATATTCCTGTTCGTATGTACTTCACCAAAATTATCAAAATTTTCTACATTCCTTTACAATAGTAGCCACGAATTCAATGTCGGACTGTTGAATCTGCAAAAATAGCGTTCTGTAACACAACAATGATAATCAATTAGCGGGTTGTGTAACACCTTCACCTTGCACTGTAATGTTTATATTGATATAACAAGTGTGCCGCAAACGATCAAAAAAAACGACTGGCGACTGCAATGAATGAAAGAAACTCCAGCTTCGTAAAGCTTGACGGGCTTCATTTTCAATATAAATGTTGCATATCGAATCACAAAAAATATCAGTCAATAAATCGATCACTCTCTCATTGTTTCCTTCATTGATTCAGACTTTCAGCTAGTGGATCAAATCTTCAGTCAGTCAGTCAGTCAGTCAGTCAGTCAGTCAGTCAGTCAGTCAGTCAGTCAGTCAGTTAGTCAGTCAGTCAGTCAGTCAGTCAGTCAGTCAGTCAGTCAGTCAGTCAGTCAGTCAGTCAGTCAGTCAGTCAGTCAGTCAGTCAGTCAGTCAGTCAGTCAGTCAGTCAGTCAGTCAGTCAGTCAGTCAGTCAGTCAGTCAGTCAGTCAGTCAGTCAGTCAGTCAGTCAGTCAGTCAGTCAGTCAGTCAGTCAGTCAGTCAGTCAGTCAGTCAGTCAGTCAGTCAGTCAGTCAGTCAGTCAGTCAGTCAGTCAGTCAGTCAGTCAGTCAGTCAGTCAGTCAGTCAGTCAGTCAGTCAGTCAGTCAGTCAGTCAGTCAGTCAGACAGTCAGTCAGTCAGTCAGTCAGTCAGTCAGTCTCAGTCAGGCAGTCAATCAGTCATCCTGCGAATTCAAATCTACCCCAGCTGGTATTATGAAACGCGAGATCATTTGCAAACCACACAGCTGAAAACGTACACTTCAAGTGCCGCGCATCCTCAATACTGCAACTGCAACAACAAAAAATACTTCGTATTCTCACTGTATTATTCACCGCGTATGTCCTACACTGTCACTGATGTTATAATTATGGTTAAACTGAGTATAATGTAATAAATTTTGCTGGAAAAATTTTTGATAAAAAATAAATGATGTTAAAAGGTTCATAGGTTTTATAAACGTTAAATGTGAATCACCATTAGATGCCGATAAAACCCTTTTTCTTGTCGTTAGAAGACATCGTTTCAAGACGTGCAGTGGTGATCCAGTTAAAAAGTTTTAACCTCTCTAACAGATCTATGTAGATTTTCCACAGCCTAACAGATGAATTCAATTGAGAAATGCCGCGTAACTTTCGGTATGGTTCCACATCAGTACTCTGTACTCTGTGCTTCAGTGGTGAGAACTGAAAAAAATTTCTTCATCATTATTTTTTGTTTTTACTTTCTATTTTTCTTTTCTCAGTTTCTACATGTTGTTTTAGAGAGCACATGAAACTACCAGTCAAAAGGAACGCACATCATCCATGCTTTTTGTCCATTTCACCGTTAGAAGGACAATTTTCCCATAAATAACCGTTGGCGAAACTCGATTATCGGTTGCCGTTACGGGGTGAGGAGCAAATCAACTCGTTAAAAACTCTAGAGGTTATCGTGAGCTTTCGAGGATGAGCCGATCCTCCGAAGGGAGGGAATTTTTCAAAGAGGGGGAATCAGAAAACTTCGAACCATCTTACCTACACGAGAAAGAACAAATTTTACGTTTCGGAATTGCCAAACAGTGGGGAATTCCACTCTTTTGTTAAAACTTCGTCCGCTAGTGATCGCCACGCCAGTCAAGGTTATCACAACATAAGGAGGGCTTTGAAGGCGAAAACCGCAAACATGGTTGATTCGATTGTCACGCTGTTTAGCAGTTGATTGCATTTGTAAAATATTATTTTAGAGCTATTGTAGTAGTACAAAATATATTATTATTGTTATAAACTATGTATTGTAATGTATTAAGACTTGACCGTCAAGGTAAAATATTATTTATCATACTACCGGGTGGATTAAGCGACTAAGTTTGAATATTGTTTTTATTTCATGAAACTTAGCTGAAGGTAGATATGGAAAACTTTTCCAGAAGTTAGTTTCGAAATTACAGCAGGTAGGACTCTTTTGTTACTTCTCTTTTGTTAAATCTGATTTCCAACGCCAAAATAACTAAAGTTTATGCCACTCTGTATAATAATCAATTACATTTGTGCTTATTTATATCCAGGAAATACATCAAAGTGAAATCTGTGTCAAACAAGAGATTGTTTGTAAATCAGTATAATAAATTAATTTGATCGTTGATTTATGAACATCGCTTATTTTTCGATAGTGTTGGAATAAATTCCTGAATTTTACGTTCTGCATTCTTATTTCATGTTCTGTGTTATGAAATTTTGCGTGTTTTGTGTTTTGAAATCTGAGCGGAAACCGCGTTGTATCGTTGTTTTCTCCAAACGTTGTTCGCCCACTTTTTACTTTCTACATGAATACTGTATTAATCAACGCCTACATACATTTAGAACTTTCAAACATTTACGTTAGCCATGCATAAATCTTATCAACAACAATACAAAACAACAACAACAACAACAACAACAACAACAACAACAACAACAACAACAACAACAACAACAACAACAACAACAACAACAACAACAACAACAACAACAACAACAACAACAACAACAACAACAACAACAACAACAACATCATCATCATCAACAACAACAACAACAACAACAGCGCATAATTCACACCTATGGGATGTTATCCGATATCGTATCTATCATCTGATCGTAATACCGCTCGTAAATGTTCACCTTTATTTGTATACATGTTGTCACGTCGGTTAGTACGCATTCAACGTTAGTCATCAATGGTCGAGTCAACAAACAATAGTGTACAGTTGATGTTTGTTGTAAATGTAACAAATAACTTTTTTAAGTAGCAAAATGTTAACTGCAGGTAAAACCTGGATATTTTTTGTTTCGAAAGATTCCGAAAAACGTCATCATCTCTTCTCAATGCTCTATTATTCTTACTCATGTCCGCCTTTTTATCTATAGTTTTTTCCACAGGTTTCGTCTTCATGTTCTTCCCCGTTATCTTTTTATAACTGGATGCGAGCCAACAATTTCGAGCATCGCACGTGCTTCATGAAAGTGAGTTGTATATGCAACAACAATAGTAAACTTGAACAAATATCAAGATAACAAACATTAGAGCTACACCGGATTGTTACGCGTGCTGCGTTATTGTTGTTACGGCGTAACAATACGTGCGTCAAGATGTTCTAGCTAAATATTTGTCGTTACACGCCGACGAACGCTCGTAAAAACGGAACGACATCGCATGAATCCCGTTTCGTAGTATGATATAGTAATAAAATATGTTACGTTACGTTATGGAATACGACATTATGTTACGCTATAATAAACAGTGCGCCGCAACATGGAGTTCATACTGTTGCGCGACTTTACGCGGTCCAGACGCGTTAAATTCACGGTTTATAGCGTTTTACATGATTGTTGGAGACGTTTACACGGCTAAGGGCGTGGCGTTCACAGTTCTGTTGGTATTGCTGTTGTTGTTGTTGTTGTTGTTGTTGTTGTTGTTGTTGTTGTTGTTGTTGTTGTTGTTGTTGTTGTTGTTGTTGTTGTTGTTGTTATTTTTGTTGTTGTTGTTGTTGTTTGTTGTTGTCGTTGTTATTGTTGTTGTTGTTGTTGTTGTTGTTGTTGTTGTTGTTGTTGTTGTTGTTGTTGTCGTTGTACATGATGATCGCAACGCGGCCATGCTCTTTGGAACCGTACTATTACAATCATCTAAAGTGAAAGCGCGACCTTGCAACATGTTGCATACGTTTGCCTTTTAATCGAATGTGATTTACTTAAAACCGATTAACTGAACTTTGCAGTTATCTGATACACGCATTCTTTGATATCTGCGATCAACAGATTCAACTGGAATTCAAATATTGCATGCGTTAGTATTCATGGATTAATCATGATTATGACTACAAAGTTGGATGACTTTTTGGTGGTCTCTTAGTTATGTTCGGCTAGTTTGTACTGTTGTCTCCGAAGATGAATGACATTAACGCACTGAACATGTTGTTTCTGTCAGAGCAAACTATATCGTCCATTAGTCATTAAATTTCAGTAATTAGAACATCTCTACTTTGTAATGGGTGCCACTAAAAACTGATAGCTCATAAAACGAAGACTGGCTGAAGCGTTTTATTAGACGTTTTGCTTTACAGAAAACACTTTTACTTTCTGGTAGATTTGTTTGATCAACTCATTCAGTGATTCCCTTAGTCAATCAGTCAATCAGTCCGAGAGTCTTCTCCTCAATCGTTGATTCCCTCAGTTGATCAGTCAGTCAGTCAGTCAGTCAGTCAGTCAGTCAGTCAGTCAGTCAGTCAGTCAGTCAGACAGTCAGTCAGTCAGTCAGTCAGTCATTCACTCCGTCAGTCAGTCAGTCAGTCAGTTAGTCAGTCAGTTAGTCAGTCAGTCAGTCAGTCAGTCAGTCATTCACTCCGTCAGTCAGTCAGTCAGTCAGTTAGTCAGTCAGTTAGTCAGTCAGTCAGTCAGTCAGTATGTCAGCAGGTCATGCATGCGTCACCATGACAGGTGTTCAATCATAACCTGCCGATTCACGTGTGAGAAAGCAGCAAACTGATTTCAAGAGTGTAATTCTTTTTTTTTTCAAAAGGCCGGCTTTAGAATTTGAAAATTTATGTACACGAGTGGTTATACATAATTCCATTATTAGCTTCAAAAATTTATTGCCAAGGCAACACGCATGGAAATAGAGCAGTTTCGTTCTTTTCCTCATTCGTTCTTTTATAATTTCATTTGTTCATAAAATTTTTTATCATTCATTCATGCATTAGAATATGCGTTTGAATAAAAAGGGTTAAACTGAACTTTTCTGTTTGAGTTCAGAACAACGACTGGGGATTGCAAAAATAGCCTGTTTGCTTTCTTCATTTGTTCTACCAGCGATCATGCTGAATAATGCCTAGTTTGAATACTATTACGGTATATAATGATTGTGCAAATAAAACGGTAAAAATGCGCGCAATATTCGCAAACAAACCGGGCGTCGACCCACCACATATGGTTTTAGTGAATTCAGTAGGTTTTATACCGTTTATAACTCGATTATTATTTATTTTAAAGATTGTTATAAAGAGTACGTGTGCGTTTTTTTATCAACAACCCTAATTTTATTTCAAAAAACTACAGTTATTTGTTCGTAATAAACCGATCAACGTTTTATTCCATTATAGTGATGGCTTTCTCATATTGACCGTATGTATTTGTGTTTGGTATTACCGTTTACTTTTATAAGAGGATTTCAACTGTATTACTCTTTATTATTTATTTGATTTTAAGAGGTGTTCAACAGCTGAAGATATTGTTGACAGTTCTTTCTTCACAGTTTTTTCATGTTGGCAAACACTAAAATGTAGCTCAGTTTTTCTTCTATGGATGGATAAAAAAACGTACTGCGAGAAATTCTTTTTTTGCTCAAGGCTACAATACTGGTAATAATTTATATACATACGATAATCAAATTTTAGTAAACAATAAGACGAAACTCTATAGTTTTTTAATATTGTATATTTTCCCAAGAATACCAATAACTCATCCATGAACGTGTTTGTCTTCCCAAAATAAGCGATCCATGATTTGTTAGTCGACGGTATAAATTGATCGTTAATCGTTAGATCCTACCGAATCACCTGAATTTGCTCGATTCGGCTGAGTAATCATGGTGTTGCCATGTCACATCACTGGCGGACGAGCAAAACCTCTAAAGGGAGGGAATCTTTCCAAAGAGGGGTCATAAAATTGGCATGAAATTTCGAAAAAACCTACATTTTAACAAACTATACTCCTTGAAACCGCAGAAGGGAGAAAGAATTTCACTGTGCCCTTCCCATCTCATCCGCTAATGTGTAACATACCTGTATCACACACTGGTCACAATTTCACATGAATGATCACCAGATATCAATATATTAGATTGGTAATGAATGGATTCACATTACGACACCAATTTTCATCATAAGCTTCAGATTCATCTTTGTGAGAGTGTAATACTGTATTTTTGTCTGAAAATACGATTTTTTTCGCATTCACTAGAGAGAGTTGAAAATTGAAGAAATTAATAGTTTTGTGGAGAACTTTCAGAACAGTGGTTTCTAAAGTCTCCAAATGAGTCAGTCGGCTTCGATTCATTCCAGTAGACACATTACAAGCAGTAAGTATCTGAGCTAAGGCAAGATAATCAGTGTACCATTATTGAAACTCCATATCAAATCAATTGACATGCTCAATAATAACTTCTAACATTTTGAGTGGCCGATCGCAACAGATAAAACGCCCTAATCTACATGTATCACACTTTAATGACATTCATCTAGAGTATGGAGGTAAAGATTGTTTCTTTATTGTACGAGTTAAAAGTGATTTTGCCATAATGTTATCGCAAATTCGAATTCAGATGTTTGCGTCGCTTATCGGTTTTATGGGCGGTAAGTTGAAA
>OZ038448.1:17201699-17246699 GCA_964036265.1 Daptonema setosum
TTTTCGCTAAAGTTTCGTGGCTAAAGTTTCGAATCAGATTTTAAACGCTCAAACTCAAATCTTAGGATAGTCGAAACATTATTCACGTATACAATGTCCTTGGTTGCTGCTATTGTTTTTTTATCAAAGTATTTTTCCGGTTTAAATGTTTTCCAAACATCAGCATTGCTAACAAAATAAATAGATAAGAGTTTTAGTGTTACGTTGTGTCGATGTTTATGTTTGCGTTTAGTTTGCAGAACTGCACTGCACGGTTTTTAGATATTAATATTTTGATATTTTTTTATATACAATAGAATGCGTATTTCATTAGTTTACCATTTAACTGTTCTGAATTAACTTCGAAAATACATACTATATGCTTGTCATTTAGATTGTTCAGTTTCATAAATAACAGTGAGTTTTTAATTGAATTAATTTTTCTTAACTGAAAGAGCAGCACTGTGAATGCTTTATGAATATTAAAATTCATCGGTTTCAACATTGCATCCGATAATGAGTTCACAAGTTTTACTCAGTTTGCAGGTGAATAATGAATATCAGAGACGAATGATTCAATTTAAAGCCTTTCTCGTTTATAATATTCGCACATTGTTAGATAAAAATCATAGAAAAAAGGGCTGTTCCTTGAAAATTCAAATATTAAATGGTGAGCAAACAACGAGAAATATGAGAGCAAATGAGTTGATATTTTGACATATGTACAATATGTAGATAGTTCAAAGACATGCGTTTCGATCGCGTCACAAATTCAATCTTTCTCAATCATACCTTTTCTAAACAGGGAAAACTGAACATAAAAAGCCATGTAAAAATAATTTTTGATCACTAAAATGTGTACAGAAACTATTTTATCAGTTGTCAACTGTTCGGGTTTCCCTTGTTCTTAAAAACATCGTAAGTACAAAGGATTGACTCATTAAACAAACGCCCAGGTTGACTATCCAGGTTCTCTACTAATCAAAATAACTTTTTTTCAAAGTAAAAACGTATATAAAAAGTATTAGTTTCCCCCGGACAATTTATTTAAATCAGCAGGTTTCCGTTCACTCGTGGTTTCTCAAAGTTCATCATACATATTTTGTCTGAAAAATTAAAACATTACAAAATCAAAGTTTCCTCCGTTAATCATCTGGCGACTGGTCAATCATAATATAAATGCCGGCTGTGCTGCCGTTTCTGTCAACAGTAGCTGGTTGAAGAGGCAGAGGCAGACTTTGGTGGCGAATCAGTACCGTCGACTTTAATCGGCATCCAACGGCGTTCAGATCTAATTCCGATCCCAGCGATGTCAGTGAGCGTTCAGGCATTTTAGATTTGGTAAACATTGAGGTTTTCGTTGCAAAAAATAATGTTCTAATAGTAGCTGTTTTTGTTGTTGTTGTTGCTGATGTTGTTGTTGTTGTTGTTGTTGTTGCTGAGATGCCACAGATGGGTGCTGTTCGTGAGCGTGTGAAAAGCAGGGGTAACAGTGGCTTTCTGAGCGAACATGAATCATTCGACGTATCATGGCCAGCTGAGTTCTGGTGTATGACGGCCAGACTGATCATGGAACGACTCATGGCACCAAAAGTTATTCCATCAGATGCTATGTTTCCATCGATTCGCGGTTCCTCGCGAATTATTGTCGGATGACTGAGTTTCTTGCGGTGTTGTCGTCGTCGTTGTGCCGAGTCGGTCCTTGGTGAGTTCGGAGGCGGATCGCTGCCCGACGTGGCCGATAATCGGCGTTTGGCGCCGCACTCAAACGATAGCGTACGGAAGGCGGCCGCTGAAACATTGAAAAAAGAACAAAGTTTTAGAATACGGATATATTTTACTTTATGTGTTGTACATAATCTACAACACAAACATCTAAGTAACGTTAAGTCAGCTCAGGATTAACGGCAACGAACTATGTACATAATTTAGTAGGTACATATGTAAATATTATCGAAGTCATATGTATTGTTTCTGATTTAGCCTTTAAAGGTAAAAAACGAACTTAGTTCCATTCTTAGTTTCCCCTTGATTGTACTTACACTTCTTGGAGGTCATAGGTGGCGACGACTGGCTGACTTCGATCATCGACCGCAGTCGTCGTTCGGATGGTCGGACACTTGACAGATCGTAGCGGAATTGCGGATGTGAAAGAGACATGGGACGACGGCTGATTCTGCAATAAGCTGATTGTCATGTTTTATATACGTCAGTTTTTGACTGGACTTCTTCATTACAAAAGTCATCACGCCACACTAATACCATATCACGGCCACGTGGCTCAGTTGGTTAACGCGCTTCGTAAAGTAGCGTGGGGTCGTGAGTTCAAAATTCACACCTCTCTAGGTTTGACTACAAAGCTGCCCTGTTGCTGAGGGGCCTTAAAGACATCGCACTCTGTCGAAGTAGGACGAAAATGGAGGAAAATCTCCAAACGAAACAGGAAAAGGTTTACAGAAAAGTTCCAAAATCAAATTGCAACTCCGACCCTGAAGGCACATTTATGATTAAAATGGTAAAATCATCCAGACGTTAAATGTCACCCACCTGACGTTGCGATTCTGATCGACGAAATTGGTTGGCATATCGCGACAGCACAGGCAGTAGAGCAACGAATCCTTCATGTCGGCATGTCGAAGGGTGTAGGTGGCTGCGTTGATCAGACTGTTAAGACAGTGGCACATCCAAACGTACACCGCTGCCGATGGTCTGAACCGATATGGTATTGGATACAATTGAGGACGAGAAGATGTGGGAATTCCCCCCCCCCTCTTTCGTGGTTTTGAAGGCCTAGTTGATTCTTCAAGGTGTGGGAAAACTGCTTGAAAACTGCCCATTCCACCCTCTTTGACGTAATGTTCCACCTTTTAGAGGTTTGGCTTCTGATCATTGCTTGGATTATAATAAGGTGAATCCAGACAAGTATTTATTTATACTGTACATTTTAGCATCTTAATTTTTTTACTTGAAATCCTTGATTTCTGAAGCCACCAAAGCACCCTAATACCACATTCGAATGGTGGTTCCGTAGTGGCCAGAGAAGTTAAATAAACCGGCGGGTAGGTTTCGAACCAGGATCACCAGCTTTCAAGGCTGGCGCCCTATGCACTAGACTAGACAGGCGACGAAGAATTCTCTGAATAAACACTTATATTTTCAAATACTAACGTGTACCACTTGTCACTGGCGAACGTCTTGACGCCCATATTGAGGATAATCGGTATGATATAGAGCAATGTCGTAAATGTACAAGTAAAGCCAACGGTCTTGTTGAGATTACGCTGACGACGACGATACTGTGCGGAGGAGAAGAGATTCCCAGATGATGACGTATCACGACAGGTCTGAATTGATTTTGGATCAGATTATGAAAAATCTATAAATTGGAACTTGCTATAAAAGCGTGGATTAATATAAGATAGAAAATAATAAAAACAAGATACATATTTCAAAAAGCGTGAAAAATTGCAGAATTTATCAGTTGATGCTAAACTTCTCAGTCTAGAGAACTAAAAAGTTCGGCTAGAACTTTATTTATGAAAAATATACTGCACCTTCCTACTGTGCCACGCGTAGATGATGAGCACAAGAATGTAGGTCAACACTCCGGAGATGGCAAAGAAAAGACGAGTGTAAAACAGCCATCGGAATGATCGGTTATCAATGATAACGAAGGCCACGCAGTAAACGTTCACTGAGTCGTTCGCATCCGAGTTGGACATCAGACGAAAGATAGCCAGAAAAGTTAGACTGGCCGACATGGAGTAGCCGATTAGCACCATCGTAAGACTGAGTGAGTGAGTGAGTGAGTGAGTGAGTGAGTGAGTGAGTGAGTGAGTGAGTGAGTGAGTGAATGAGTGAGTGAATGAGTGATTGAGTGAGTGAGTAAGTGAGTGAGTGAGTGAGTGAGTAAGTGATTGAGTGAGTGAATGAGTGATTGAGTGAGTGAGTAAGTGAGTGAGTGAGTGAGTGAATGAGTGAGTGAGTGAGTGAGTGAGTGAGTGAGTGAGTGAGTGAGTGAGTGAGTGAGTGAGTGAGTGAGTGAGTGCGTGAGTGAGTGAGTGAGTGAGTGAGTGAGTGAGTGAGTGAGTGAGTGAGTGAGTGAGTGAGTGAGTGAGTGAGTGAGTGAGTGAGTGAGTGAGTGAGTGAGTGAGTGAGTGAGTGAGTGAGTGAGTGAGTGAGTGAGTGAGTGAGTGAGTGAGTGAGTGAATGAATAGGTGAACGAGTTTTTCTACAATACCTATAAGCCGGTCCGAACACAAAGTACTTGACGGGAACCAGCATGGCTATCAACCGATCCAAGCTTACCATGAAGATACTGATTGCCTGAAATTTACTTTTTACCTATTTTTTATTATCAAGTATCAAATCCATTGTTGTAAAAAAACAATACAAAACATTGTAAACATTTTCCACACTTGTGTTACTGAAACTACATACAATACAAGACAAAAAGATGTGACAAAATCGCCGAAACTATGGCAACCGTAGTCGCAGTTTCAGCTAGTAGGTCTTCTTCACTGATTTTTAGAAAGCGTAATAACTAACTGACGGGCGAATTTCCCGAATTACCACGCTCCCAACCAATCAGCAGTCAGCACAAAAGCACCCACGACGAAAAATTGTGACAAAATCATCAAAGCTTTGGCAAGTGTCTGAACAGCTTTAGCAAGTGGGTCCTCATCGCTGATTGTTTAAGAGCGTAAATCCTAGCCGAAGCTTCGGCGACTACCACGCACTCAGCCAATCAGCGAAGAGGACACAGATATTGAAGCTTCGCAAACACTCTTCACAGCAATTTGTCACATCTTTTTGTCCCGTGCTGCACATACATCGTGAAACATCGTTTCCCAAATGAAACATAACTTTTTTTTGTGATTTGGTGACCAACTTGAGCAGGTGAGGCGAATAGAAACAACCAAGTGTGCGGTATCAAAGCGCATTCTGAACGTCGCATGTTGGCTTTGGTGTCGACGAGTAAACGATAGACGCCGGCCTCCGTCGTTGCCACGCCCGCCAACAGATCGGATAAGGCCAGACCTGTTAATATGTACGGGTTCACTTAATTTTACCGAAAATTATCTCCCCGAACGTCAACTTGATGAAAAACATAATACTGAAAGCCAACTCGCCAAAATTTATCTAACCGAATGTCAAATCACCGATAAACTGTAACTCAATGAGGGGATTTACGATGCCTTGACATTTCTAGGTAAATTTCGGTGAGGTAAACGGTACCCATAACAATAGTGTGATATTATACATACACTAACTACATATGTGGTATGTTAAAAGTTATGATTTAACAAAACAACGTGGAACAATGTAACACAAATTTTCATTCATCAATTAGTCAAATACTAAATCAGTATACATACCTGCAAATATGATGTACTCTTTTCGCTGGCGCAATACTTTATATTTGAGTACGGTTATAACGATGGGCGCATTCACAATAATCATGATGGAGCCTATTACGACGTAGAGACCCTGTTGTTCGATAGACATTCTGTAACGGAAACACCTTCAACTGATCTTTTAACACAAAATTTACAAAATATTATATGATACATATGTGGACAACAACAACAACAACAACAACAACAACAACAACAACAACAACAACAACAACAACAACAACAACAACAACAACAACAACAACAACAACAACAACAACAACAACAACAACAACAACAACAACAACAACAACAACAACAACGACAACAACAACAACAACAACAACAACAACAACAACAACAACAACAACAACAACAACAACAACAACAACAACAACAACAACAACAACAACAACAACAACAACAACAACAACAACAACAACAACAACAACAACAACAACAACAACAACAACAACAACAGCAACAACAACAACTACAACAACAACAACAACAACAACAACAACAACAACAACAACAACAACAACAACAACAACAACAACAACAACAACAACAACAACAACAACAACAACAACAACAACAACAACAACAACAACAACAACAACAACAACAACAATAACAACAACGGTTTTTACTCGGCCCATGAACTTCAGGGCCCCGTGTGACGGAGCCATAAATCATGTACCACATGGAGTTTATTACAAACGGAAACTTACAAATGGCAGTTCGGCATTTTGAATGACCGTCTGCAAACAAAATCGCTACATAAATACATAAGTCAGGGTTTTATGTTTTATCTCGTATTGAAACATGAAACTTTTTTAAACTGCATGAAATAGAGCAGCCATGTAATTTTGAAAAAAAAAGATTGTAATGTTTTTTTGGCATAAAAATTTTCAGTGTTAAAAACAAAAATACTTTGTCTTTATATTTATTTGATTTTATAGCTATAAATAACTAGCTGTATGTAGCTTTTTTCAACAGTAACTTACGTCATCGTATCTGTGTTAGTAAATGGCGAGGTGGACCGGTGTCATCTCAGATCTAATTAGGCAGAGTAGCAGGTTTCAGTAGCGAATTGATGGAATGGCAAAAAACAGTACATTTTTTACAAATACCAGTTTATCATGGGAAAATGCAACGTTCACTAACATAAATGTTACTCAATTAAAATCGTCAGGTGCACAGTTTTTGTTACCGGAACTTTGCGGTCCGCTTCTGACTGCTATTAACATATTTTAATGCATCTGATTTATACATCTGCTCAGTCGAATGCAATGTTTCCGATTACAGAACCTCTGTTCTTATTAGGGTTAGTAAGGTCGCAGAGGATACAGCACTGAGTGTTCAGGAAATCAAGGTTTTCTGCAACTTACCATACCATACATCTGTCTGATTCACAATAAGGCTGATATGACTAAAAAAACGATCATTTTTCAAGTTCTTCAGTTTATTCCAGCCGTGCCAATTGATCTCACTGATAAACATAAAAAAACTAAATTTAGATTTGGGATTGCATATGAGAGAGTTAAAGATCCGTTCACAATTACATTTGATAGAGATAACGGACTATTGGTCTGCTCGATTTGGCATCATGCCACTAACTAGAACCACTATCTATCATTTGTCGGAGACGTACAGAAGGTGGGGGGGGGGGAATTTCAATGTGCGGTAACAAAGAAAATGGGAACTTTTATTTACTTTTTCGAAAACATCGCAGACATCTGTTTAACAATGGAACGTGGAGGTGTCAACACTCACCCGTGTCACAAACATTTGTACAACACTGCGTAGTTAAAGTGAACAGTACTTATGTTTATGTTGAAAGCACTACCGGCAGAAAAGTGAAAATCTTGCTTTTTGGCTGTAAAAACAGTTTATCCCTGGAGGTACTAGTAAAATGACCTTTGTAATAACTGCCGATTCTCCCTGGTTTGGAAAAATTCTCCTTCAAATGATTGGCTCGTCCACCAGTGGTTCAAAGAATGAGCCAGAACTACCCGTCACTGCATGTCGACGACTCGATTTCATTAACGCAGTTTTTCTCCGGTCGCACCACCTCATATCACTAACAGGCGAGAAGGAGTGGGAAAGATTAAAAACCCCCCTCTTTGGCGGTTTCAAAAAAGCAGAGTTTGTTGCTCGAGGTGCAGGATTAAAATGACCTTATTTTCGTTAATTCACCCTGTTTCGAACGATTGCCCACCCTTTGGAAGACAGGCTCCTCCGCCCGTGCATGGAACGGAAGCCGTGGTCCCAGTTTCATTGGCGAAAGTGCCGCGCGCACAGGCGTTTCTCGAAACAGTCAAAGTCTATATTTATAGACAAGACCGAAGATTCACGTTTTTCACGTACAACCTCAGTCGCCATGGAAAACTCAATTCGGCGGAACCACGAAATTGTATTATTGATATAGACGGTACGACACCAAATCTGTTTATTTATGCGGCTGACCAAACGACGGCAGCGTCTGTGTACCCGGCGATAATTGACCCGGGTTGGCACACGAATTACACCAGGGTAAACCTCATACATACACGATTCCTCAAAGGGAGGGGAATCTCACCGAATAGGGGAAAATCGGCGGAATCGTAGACCATTTTACCAACACCTTGAGGAACGACCTCCACTCTTTGAAGCCGCTAAATAGTTGGGGGAACTCAACTTTCCCTCCTCTTCTCGTCCGCTAGTACAAAGACGTGTGTTTAGCCAATGTCGCGTTATTATTATGGGGATAACTTGATATTGATGCCCCAAAGACTAGATGAGATTGCGTGATGGCTCTTTACCGAAAAAAGATGGGATATTCGTGCAATTCGACTAACCACTAGCGGACGATGGAGAATGAAAAAGTGGAATTCTCCCCTCTTTGGCAGTTTCAAAAAATATAATTTTTTTCTTTGGGTGTGGGTAAAATGGCCTCAAAACCGCTAATTTCTTTCCTCTTGGAAGTATTTCCCTCCCTTTGGAGGATCCGCCTTCGAGACTAAGCACTGTTCTGCAGATAAACTGCTATACAGCGGGGCCGGGGGCATTGTGTAGAGAATCGCTGTTGTTTTCCCCGTTTCTAAGGTAAGAAAGCGAATTGAACACATGGACACTGGTTCGACAGGTTATGTCGATATATGTTACCTTTCCACCGGCGCCCAATAATGAGAATAAATTGATGGCAGGTAGCACAGCGGGCCAGAAATAGTGGGAAAAGTGGATTTCACCCTCTTTGGCGTTTTCAAAAAGTAGATTTTGTTCCCTACGGTGTACGTAAAATGACCTTAAAATGCCAATTCCCCCTTCTTTGACAAAGTTTCTCTCCCTTTGGAGGATAAGCTCGTCCGCCAGTGACTGGTGTAAAATAAAAAAAAAATATGACACAAATATTAAAATAAAAAAATTGAAGCTACGAATAACTCAATCGGTAATTTCAAACACTGATGGTTTGGTTCATCAGAACGGCGTGGGAAAGAAATCATCCGTATTAATCGCACTGGCGGATGAGCCAACATTTCAAAGAGAGGGAATTTTACCAAAAAGAGGGGAGTCAGCAATCTTGAGGTCATTTCACTTACGTCTTACAGTCAATTTTCTACTTCTTGGAATCCCACTTTTTTCAGTTTTCCCAGTCCCTCGACTCGTCTGCTAGAGACCGTATTTACTGTAATAAAGATACACGAGATGACGGTGACATTATACGCTGGGTAAACTGCACAAGTGCCTTCCATACTCCAACGTTTTTCGCGATATCAATAATTGGAATCGAGCTACATACATATTGTACATTTATGCTCAATTATGCCACAATTAGATCTGATCGTCAGAATTTTGACTGGATATAGAAAAAGTTTCAGAATATGTCGGTAAGTTTAATAGAATAATAGAAGCTTTTTGAAACCACATATACAAAAAGTTCATGACCTTCTTACAATTATATAATAAACCATTTTCGAACTTCGGAGAAGCGAATTCGGCTGATGGTTTCTCAAATTAGTCGTTCCATTGTGACCATAATTACAAGCTGTATTTGTATGCCGCTACCACTGGCGAAGAAGCTAATTCTCCAAACGGAGGGAAATTTCGTCAAGGAGGGGGAATTTATAGATTTATTACCATTTTACCTACACCTTAGGGAACAAATTAAACCTTTTCCGCCCTTGATTAGTTACCCCTTCTCGTCCGCTAGTGGCTAGTACGCCAGCAGCAACTGTTATTTTTGTCTTCGGATGTTATTGGGATGATGATGATCAAATTAGTGTTAGTGATATCAGTGAATGGTAAGGTCAGTAATCAAATTACATGCTTGCTTAACAACACACAATAAACACAGACTCTGTATTGTTGTCGCCTTCTTCCTTAGGCAATTTGGGGGCGTGTCACAGATTTGTCGGTGTCACCGTCCGGCCTACGACATATATGTATACTGTCTAATATACCTGCTAAACATTCATACTCTCCTTTTCACGGTAATAACAAGCTGCAACTGAAAGCAATTCTTAGATAATTGCGAGACATAAATACTCTATGGTTGCTTGAATTGGTCATGTTAATGGGTATGTTTTGAATACGTATGTTGCCTTGAAAATCTGGCCCATACAATTGTGTTACTTTCATTAAACAAACGTACATGTGTTTTGCGGATACAAATTAGGATGACTGACCACCACCGACTGGAATTTCTCCAAAGAGGGGGAATTGGCAGAAAATAGATAATTTTACCCACTTGTTAAGGAACACATTATAATTTTTGGTACTGCCAAAGAGGGGGGAATTCCAGTTTTCCGTTCTTCCCTCGTCCGCTAGTGTTAACCACATATGGTGCAGAAGTAGTCATACCGATATCAAATGCCCGTGACCACTAGCGGACGAGAAGAAAACTAGAAATCCCTCTCTTTGGGCAGTTTCTACCAGTACAATTCGTTCCTCATGGCTCATCGTGTAGATAAAACGGCCTCGAAACAGCCGATTCCCCCTCTTTGACGAAACTCCCCTCCCTTTGGAGAATTGGCTCGTCCGCCAGTGGCACAGTTGGCTGTTGATCTGAGCCGTGGCTAATTATGTGCATCCGATTTCCATTCTATGCTACAGTTCACTAGCGGATGAGAAGGATTGAAAAACCACATTTTATCCCCCTCTTTGGCGGTTTCAAAAAGTTGCCTCTGTTACTGAAGGTGTAGATCAAAAAACTCAATTTCTGACACCCTTTTTTGAAAATCCTCCCCCCCCCCCTCTTTGGTGCATGAGCTGATCCGCCAGTGCTATACAGTTGGCTGTTGATCTGACTCGACATGACTGAATGTGAGCTGGCATTGTGCTGCGAATCGAGAGGTGGCTGCGACACACGCTGTTATTACCGGAAGGGGAGGGATAAGTGGAATTACCCTTTCTTTGGCCGATTGAAAAAATTTAATTTCGTAACTTAAGGCAAATTAGCCTAACTTCTGTCAATTCCCACCTATTTGGAGAAACTCTCCTCCTTTTGGAAGCTCGGTAAGAACACAAATGTTCATTAGTTACAAACTATATTTTTTTAAATTCGTACACGTGCTCTTTCTTCGTATTCACCATATGTTTGTAAATTCTCTATAAACGTTTTTTCAGTTTTTCAAGTGTACATAAAATTAATTAATCGAAGAAAAAATAAAAATGTAATGATTAACACATCATATTACATACTGTATATGTATGCCTGTACTCTGGGTGATTGTTCACAATCGGTAACAAAACTCGAAAAGCTTACAAAAGACGATTGCGTTAATTTGCGTGATTGCTTTGTCAGATTTTTGAATGGATGCATTAGCGGACGAGAAGAGGAGAGAAATGTGAAATTCCCCCTTCTTTGGTGGCTTCAAAAAGTAGAGTTTGTTCCCTAAGTTGTAGGTAAAACGGCCTGAAACTGCGAATTCCGCCTCCTCGATGAAGTTCCCCTTCCTTTGGAGGATTATCTCGTCCGCCCGTGGTTTGAATGGATGCAGTGTTTGAACAATTGCCGCTAAATGAATCTACGTAAAAATACGAAAACACGAAATTGTACTCGTGACGTTATTCTGTGCAGCGGCCGAATTGATTACCAGAGCGGTATTTTCCCGTAAGAAAGCGGTTCACCGTCTAAGGGATTCTCTTTGGTCTTCAACAATTATGTACTTCCGATCGCTGGCCGACGAACCAAACCTCCATTGGGAGGGGAATCATTCCAAAGAGGAGAGAATTGACAGAAACGGTAAGGAGGTAATTTTACTCACACCGTATGGAACAAACTCCACTTTTTTGAAAGCGCCAAGGAGGGGGAAGTTCTACTTTTCCCTTCCCTTCTCGTCCGCCAGTGCCTCCGATCATCACGAGTTAATCACACTAATGCCAAACAATATCTGACGTTGGATCGTAATTTTGAAATGCATTCAATGAACGTGTTTACGTGAAAATGTAAAGCAGGTGTGTCACAAATTTACATGAAATCATTAACGGACGAAATTGGAGGGAAAGCTAAGTTCTCCTTCTTTGGCAATTTCAAAAAGTGCAGTTTGGTCCCTAAGGAGTAGATAAAACAACCGGAAAACTGCGAAATCCCACACTCTCTGACGAAATTTCCCTTCCATTGGAGGTTTGGCTCGTCCGCCGGTGCATGAAATACTACACTCTTTCATGTTACATTCGAAACTTGATATCTGACTGACTTAGTTGAAAAATCCTTTATATGGACAAACATGTGACAAATATTTATTTCATAGAACGTCATATATGAATAGGGAATTAGTTCCATGATATAACGTTTGATCAGCAGTCCACAAACTGGGAGTCATTTTAATACATGTAAATCTTTAACATGGGTAATCACGGAATTTTGTAACTGCAAAACTTATACGAAGTGTGAAAATTCTCATTTCATCAGTATGGGTTGCGTCTTTTATGAAAAAAGTCTTCAATCAAAAATCTGCTTCTCAGTATAAACATTGGTTTGCTGATCTTCATGCTTGAATTACCTAGTAACTCCGGTGATCCCAACGCTGCACTGAACACTGTCTTTCTGCTAAAATTACGGTGCTCAGTATTCTACACAAAGCATATTCAAACAGCTAGGTGTAGAACCTATACTTATCTTTTGAGTACTGTAATTGACGTTAGACTAAAATACTGTGCTCTCAAGAAACCGACTTGACAAAACATAAAAACATTGTTGTCGTGTGTGATAATGTACTGATTGACATTACGAAGTAACGATCGCGTGACTCGTGTATTTGTTTACATATTTACAGCGACAATTCAATAGCTACAAATTGTTGTATTTGGGGAATAAGCAGCCGATGCAGAATACATGCACATAAATCATCCATTTATTTCTCAAGGTCAAATAATATTAAATTAAATCAATTAAAAATCATTTACTTCACATCACAATATTGTTTGATTTATGGAACACTTTTGATTGGCCTCCGGTGATTTTCCCTTTTAGTAAAGATACTTCGACACATTGAGTATTCAAGTACCAGACGACACATAACACTTCAACGAATGTCAATATGTACCAGATGAGGTTTATACCTAGGATCGCTTCCAATACCATATAGGCGTACAAATCTCCATCATCCATCTCGATCTAAAAGTTTAAGTAGAATGTGGTGGTAAATCCGGTGAGTGAATGCCGATTCAATCTTATTAAATCAATTAAAGATAGGTTAAAGAATATGCTGCACTGAGTGAAAATGAAACTTAACCGAGTATTGTTCATTAAAGCAATATCGCATTGTTCGACAATAAAGGTTTCTCACGCTGTACAAGAACATATGTATAAATATCCTAAGTTGGGTGTTGATATAACATACCGATCTCAATCGAACGCTGAAGTGTACAATTGGATAGATGTTCACTACGAGTCGGAGGACCAGCCAAGCCAGTGTTGGCAGCATCCATAAAGGCTTCGAGTAGCGCCATGACGTCCACGCCCGTTCGAAACAGATGAACATCAGTATGAAATTTGCAACTGAAATTGGTAAACGTTGATTGAATATTCAATAAATGTCATATTATTTTTGTAATTATAAAAGCTTATGATTAACTTGATAGCACCAGAACAGCCACCCATTCTGATCCAGCCGCGGCCACCATGGCGACTGTCACGCAAATATTCATCCAGGCCGTAAGGAACTCGTAAACGCATATCGCCTTGATTATTGTCTGAAAATAAAGAAAACATTTTCTTATTTGTATTTTTCACATAATTTTTTCTACTAACCTTGTTATCGATACAATTTCTACCGATCCAGCTTTCGGAGTCATTGGGTTTTCCCTGCGGCTTTACAATGTCATGTGCGAGCACAGACACCCGAGATGACGACGCACCTGGAAAAAAACTTCACAAAAATTCCTCTATGTAGGTACAGGTTGGGGAGAATAAACGAGTTTGTATGTTATTAACTCGAGCTATAAATAACCGATTTAATCGCGCTTGTTTTTATTTGAAAACGCACGAAAAACAAGTACAACAACGAATACAAGTCAGAAAGAATGAAGTCCCAGTGAAAAAGGTACACTTAAATGACACAAAAAGACACTTAAATGTTTGTCTTAAAAATCTGTGGTAAACCAGGTGAACCAGGAAACGCCTTTTTATTGCCAGTGTGCGTTTTTATTTTTCAAGTGTACCATGACATGATGCATACGTACGTAACCTCAAATTTGTTATGCTAACAACAGTAAACATCAAAAGCGTTTTTGTTGCCCCAGTGTTCATAGAATGCCTTCTAACCGAGATGACTGTTCATTTCATGGGTACAGTCGACGGCTCTTTCCTCGGAAACTTTGTCATAATCAATCGGACTGCCGGAAAGCTTTGAATGAGCCGTTTCGGAAACTACAAGGATGAAATTAGTTAGATTGATTGTTGAACAATAGCTCATGATTACTTATTGCATTTTAAAATTCGCAACTTGATGCGTTTTTTTTTGGCGTGCACTTCTTATATTCTGAATAAAAGTTCGAAGAATCTTCAGAGCAGACTTCCGAAGCTAACGAAGGTTTTGATCTTATAATTAACGTTTTGATCTTTCTAACTTGTTAGCGAAGTACTGCTGCTTCCATCGTCTTTTGCTGCCATCGTCTTTTGCTTCCTGCTGCTTTTGTCGTTTTCGGCCATATTTTGGCCGCTAGTGAGTAGAACAAATAATGAAAACATGAATAGTTTATTTTCAAAAGCGATTGAACGACAGTTGTTTCAACGGCTTGTAGACAAGTTTCATATCAGCTGAGTTGTTGTTGTAGTATGCTGATATTGTCAGTTGACTCGTTCAACATGCTAAATGCACGTCGGTTTTGCATTTAGTTGCCTACCTATGTACGTAGCAAACATAACTGTTAACCAACGCGCATAATATTGCATGTCATCTGAGTTTAACTTAACGTGCAATGCGCTGTTTAAACGATTGCAAGATTCAACTAACAAGACAACTTGAATGAGTGAGTAAACTGTCATTGACAACCCGCAATTTTTGCTATGATTACCAAGACTTTTTTGAGTCTGAAGTAAAGTTGATTAAGTAAAAAAATCAAGGTCTTCGGTACCTATCAATCGCTACTTCAAGTGCTAAGGCTTGCATGTGAAGATCGTGCGTGTTGTACAGTTGCTCGTTTGTTTCTCAATCGCGGATGATGAAAAATACATGTGTTTCAATTGTTTTTATTAGTGAAAAACCATTGGTGCTAATCAACAACCAACTGTGTTTCCTATTCGTGCTATGTTACCTTGCATTTTCTTGCGTTATTATAAACTATGCTTTTTCACTAAACTATTAATTTCAATTGACGAATGGAGTTTTAGTTTTTACGTCGTTATAGTCAAACAAAATGTACACATCACAATTTTTTTCGTAATACATATTCTTTTATATATACATATTGGTTAAATAACAGACTGAATACTGTACATGTGAGTATAAAATGAACTGCGATGAGTGCATGCATCTTGAGAGAATCAAAATATAGAAATAAGCGATCATATACAGGGTGGGCCAAAAAAAACTCCGCGATTTTGTGAGACCATAACTTTTGCAGTGGACCATGAATTTCTTTGAAATTTGCAGGTTATTTCAACAACATATTAACTTAATTTTCTCTAAAATTTCAATGAGATATCTAACACACACCGGCCACACCATCAAGATACATGAAAATTTCAGTTTTTCCTTTAAACCGCGTCATTGTTTCGAAGAGAAATCATGTGTATACATTAGTTTTAGGTATTAATCTATTATTGAATCGAACGAGTGAAATAACTAGTAACACAAGAATTAAAATAAACTTTTTTAAATAGCAATTCGGTTTAAATTCAGTTTCAATTTTAATGGAAAACTCTTACAGTAGGATGCTTGCTTTTTGTTCCCTTGTCTGATGTACGGCATTACCTTAGAGTTGGTTTTTATTGATGAATTTGAATGAAATTCTCAGAATATCTCATTGATTTAATATTTTTTATTGTCTTGAAATTTCAAAGACATGCAATGCTTATAAGCATGAAACTTGCGTAATAAACAACCACGGTAGGTGGAAAACTCAACATTTGCCATACCCACCTTTAACAAGCTTGAACCGCGCCGACTAACGTTCCCCAAAAAAACATTGACGTATTGACAGAAAGAGCATGTTTTTCATTAATCTTGAACTTTTGTTAATTGAACTTGAAGTTTTGAGGAAAAAATTATCCTATTTGAAACGAAATGTCGCTGAGGAGGAACGCAAAACCGGTAACAGACATGAAAAACAGTTTAGCACCGGAACTATCGCGTTATTGTAAGAAAGGTTCAGAAATAAAACTTTTTTACTTGTTAACCAATTAACTTTTATTTTTTAAGCCATTATTTAATTCATTCGTTTAATTCATAAATAAATTGATGCTTATAAACTACGTATGCACATGATTTCTCTTCGAAACAATGACGCGGTTTAAAGGAAAAACTGAAATTTTCATGTATCTTGATGGTGTGGCCGGTGTGTGTTAGATATCTCATTGAAATTTTGGATAAAATTAAGTTAATATGTTATTGAAATAACCTGCAAATTTCAAAGAAATTCATGGTCCACTGCAAAAGTTATGGTCTAACAAAATCGCGGAGTTTTTTTTGGCCCACCCTGTATAACATTGATAAAACAGATATGGGATTAATACACAATTTTCGGAGTTTAGTTCCATTCTAGCGACCTAGCAGCATGGTGCACTATGATTACGGTTGATGTGATGCGAGGTTTGAAACTATTGGCAAATCTCTTAATCACTCCCTTGTTCCAGCAAGTGTAAAATGCAGTGCTGCCTGCAATTTCGTGGGATGGCAGAAGAACGTTTGGGTAACTATCTTGGGAAATCCTTAAAAATTACATGTTCATCAGATAACCACCATAGCTGTGTGCCTTACTACTATGTATAAACATCTCACTGCCACGTGTAATTACAAATCTTTATATATATCAAAATTTGAAACTATAAAATTGATCCATAAGCGGATGCACCCTTGCACACGCCGAATATAAAGACACAAAATACTGTCCGGACGTGTTAGGTTGGTAGCACACTGCGCTGTTGCAACCTGTAACGAGTGTCAGATAATATAAAAGCACAACAAGCGGTCTTTTAATCAGGTAATTGTCAGTCCAGTTAGTTCAAACAATTTTTGGTAAACCAACGCTAATCTTTGAATACTACTATCAGTCACTTAAGCCGATAAACGTAAAAATCTGAGGCTACAGTGCAGGACAAAATGATGTGAAGAAATCGACGAAGCGATGGCAACCGTGAGTTCAACTTCAGCAAGTAGGTCCGCGTTACGGATTTCGGCTGGAAGCGCGGCAGTCGCCGAAGCTTGTACTACATGTGTAGTATTTTCGCTTCCAACCAATCAGCGAAGAGGAACGGAGCGGGGCGGTCGCCGAAGCTTCAGCTAGTTTTCTCGCTTCTAACCAATCAGCGATAAAGACCTTTTACATAGCTGAAGCTGCGCACACAATGTCTATACATTGCTTCGGTGATTTTGTCTCATCTTTTTGTCCTGTGCTGCCACTCACCTCCGCAGAAACCCTTGTAGTCGGTGGGGGCGGTGCTGGTCAACGAACAGGCCAGTCCAGTCCACCCCTTGGCCGTCGATGGTCGCCAACAAACCGACGAAAACCATCATCCACACCAACGATGCAGCCACTACGGTCTTCATGTTGATTTAAAAGTTGTTGTTACAATTATGTAAAAAAATCGGCGTCTTGATTTTTTTTCTCACTGACATTCCGCTTTTTATACCCGTTTCAGACACCCGGCTATGCAAATTTTACAGTTTTTTTCTGTCTGTCATTTCGTTTTCAGGCATACACTTTTGCTTCATACACTTAGTTTCTGATTTCCATTAGTGCCATTCACTACTTTGTACAGTTTTTATTTGCTTAACTAATAACTGAATACTGTATTTGATTGCAGGTTGTTCCATGGTACGGGGGTTCCTTCTACTAAAATCTTGACTGTTTGCGTATTCATGTTGTGTTTGTATTACTTTGCAATTTGTATTTGCTTGCGTTTGTATTTGTATTTTTGCAGGTGGTTGAAATAAAAATGCCTGGCACTGTTGGCTATGGTAAATTAAGGTTGAAGTGGGGTCACGGTATTTGTGATGAGCAGCACCATTGAATTTGATTAAGTTTATTTTTGATTTGCGATTAGTTGTACACTTGATGAACCTGTAAAAAGATCATGCATTTACAGTTTTAACCGAAATTTCGCTGTTTTAGTTATGAAATGGAGACTTAATCAAGACAAAATCATCGAAGCTATGGCAACTGTGCGCCTAGCCTCAGCTACATGTATAACTGAGATTCGAATATTTCGCGACAAAGGCGACAAATTCACGGATTTTTTATAAGACTCTTGCCACACACCCTAAATAAAAAAATTGAAATTAATGTGCTTGTTGAAATGTTACAAAAAAAACAAACAAAAAATAGTGTGCTTGAAATCTTTTTACAAAAAAACTGTCCAGACAATGTCCCGGAAAACTGTCGCGAAATATTCGAACCTCAGTTATATCTACATGTTAGGTCTTCTTCGCAGATTGTCTGAGAGCGTGGGAATTTGGGAAAGTCGCTGAAGCTTCAGCTAGTGTTTTCCCCTCCAACCAATCAATGGATAGAATCTATGAACTGCGGATCCACGCACAGTCACCGTATAATAACATATTATACATAGTTTAACTTGACAAAGTTAACTCAACATAATTTCATAGAGCTTCTAGAGCGGAAAGTAACACTGTTTCGATCACTGAAATTTTACCAGTACATTAAAATCTTCTCGTTAGAATACATTAGGTTATTTTTATCAGTAATCGTGCGGTTAATAGAAATCGTGTAGTATGGGGTTTATGTAACAAGACGAATTAA
Organism: Daptonema setosum; assembly: GCA_964036265.1. Classification (NCBI taxonomy): domain Eukaryota; kingdom Metazoa; phylum Nematoda; class Chromadorea; order Monhysterida; family Xyalidae; genus Daptonema; species Daptonema setosum. Next base: position 17,220,482 of record OZ038448.1, read on the forward strand.
TTTTTTAGAAAACTCTCCAACTTTTTCGTAAATTCAAACGTTGTTTCTAAGAATGATTCTCTTAAAGAACTGAAATATTTAGACTACATAAACAATGACAACGCACAATTATGTACGTTCGTCATCGTTGTGGACAAGTTTGCGTTCCAATCAGTCTCCTTTTATACAAACAATTCGTTGAAAAAAGTTCCTATGCAGTTTCTTTTGCATAGTTTCAGTCGGATTTGTTGGCACACCTGTCACAAATGTCCCAGTCTACTGTACGCACTGTTTATTCAAAAATACTGAGGTGAGGAATACGAGGGGGACTTTGTCAAAGAGGGGGATATTATAAATTTCGAGTCTTTCAACTTATGTACCTTAGAGAAAAAGTTCGTATTTTTGAAAATGTCAAAGAGGGGCAATTCAGCTTTTCCCACCCCTTCTCGTCCGCTAGTGTGTTTACTGACTGACTGTATTGTATGTATGTTTTGTGGCCAGGCGGTAAACAGCGAACGAGTATTACTGTAGTCAGCTTCCCGTTATTTCAAAATTATGGTTCATAAGAGTGAGTGAGTGAGTGAGTGAGTGAGTGAGTGAGTGAGTGAGTGAGTGAGTGAGTGAGTGAGTGAGTGAGTGAGTGAGTGAGCGAGTGAGTGAGTGAGTGAGTGAGTGAGTGAGTGAGTGAGTGAGTGAGTGAGTGAGTGAGTGAGTGAGTGAGTGAGTGAGTGAGTGAGTGAGTGAGTGAGTGAGTGAGTGAGTGAGTGAGTGAGTGAGTGAGTGAGTGAGTGAGTGAGTGAGTGAGTGAGTGAGTGAGTGAGTGAGTGAGTGAGTGAGTGAGTGAGTGAGTGAGTGAGTGAGTGAGTGAGTGAGTGAGTGAGTTAGTGAATGAGTGAGTGAGTGAGTGAGTGAGTGAGTGAGTGAGTGAGTGAGTGAGTGAGTGAGTGAGTGAGTGAGTGAGTGAGTGAGTGAGTGAATGAGTGAGTGAGTGAGTGAGTGAGTGAGTGAGTGAGTGAGTGAGTGAGTGAGTGAGTGAGTGAGTGAGTGAGTGAGTGAGTGAGTGAGTGAGTGAGTGAGTGAGTGAGTGAGTGAGTGAATGAGTGAGTGAGTGAGTGAGTGAGTGATTAAGTGAGTGAGTGAGTGAGTGAGTGAGTGAGTGAGTGAGTGAGTGAGTGAGTGAGTGAGTGAGTGAGTGAGTGAGTGAGTGAGTGAGTGAGTGAGTAAGTGAGTGAGTGAGTAAGTGAGTGTATGTACATTTCCAGCACTGAAAAATCACCGACCAGTAGATAAAACTAGAAAACAATAAATATACTACGGTATGAATGACTACTGAAACTGTTCAGTGAAATGAAAGTTTAGGATCAAAGTTGGCCCGGGAGTTGAAAACAACAACAACAACAACAACAACAACAACAACAACAACAACAACAACAACAACAACAACAACAACAACAACAACACCTACACATGGATATGAAAGCCAGTGTGACCGTGGAACTCATACGGTATATGGCTTATATTATGGGGTGCTGGCACGCGCTTTATACCCCATCCCCTAGTTTTTCTCAACAGACGGATCCTAACAGTAGAGGACGAGAAGCTTGGATTTCAAATTTTTCAATCCGCTGAAACAAATTTCAATTTTTTTTAGATTTATGGACACATTTAATGATAGGATTAATTTTTCCGGTTCCCTGTACCAGTGTACCTCTTCGTACCCGCCACTGTCATTTGGTCGTTATACACGCCCGTATATGGGCATATGTACCCACTGAATGGCGGGCGAGTCAATCGTACAGAGGTAGGGGGGAAACGTTGTCGAAGAAAGGATAATGAACAGTTTTTAGGTCATTTTACCATTACCATGAGGTTCGAGATTTCATTTTTTAGAACCGAAAGAGGGGGAATTCCACCTCTTCATTGTTCTCTCGTCCGCCAGTGTACCCACTTGTAGTAGAGGATAGTACATGGATGGAGTCGAGTGTCGACGTGTCGGGCGGCGGTGGCGGCGGATGAGCTAATCACAAAAACTTTACGAAAATTTTGTTTTTGATTTGCTTTTATTTTTATTTTTTTTGCTCAAAAAGTAGTTTTTTACGCATTTTTATCAAGAATGAAGAAATGTTCTTACTGATTCATCGGTGGTACAGTCAATGGTACGGTCGAGTTGGACATAGAATACATATGTACGCAGTTATGCCACCAAATGAATGTGTGTCCTATAGTATACACACATTCATATGTATGTACGTACGTTCTCGTGGTCATGAGTTGACGACTGTCAAAGTTTGCGAAAAGTCTGCCAAGTCTTTTTGTACTCAATGACCCGAGTGTGCCACATTTGGCGACAAGAACGTCCGATTTTGAGGGTGTCAAGTGAGAGACGCTTTATTTATTGGTCCGGCTTTTGATGGCATCGTCCGGTTTTTTATTTGTTTTTTTTGGGAACTTGTCACCCTCATGTCATGTTTGACCAGACTGCGTATTGACATAAACTATAAAGTTCATACACTTAAAGAAGAATATGTATATGTAGTTTGAGTGTACTCATCAGTCAGATTGGTGTATTGGTTACCGTGTACGGTTTTGAATCGGGTTCGAATGTTGTTGAATAATTCACCTACCGGTCGTTAACCTCCGATAACCTATCGGGAGACTGACTTTTCCGCGCGATAGTTTGAGCAAGCGCTTTAGCATTCCATCTTTTTGCCCTTCTGTAGGAGCCATATTTGGACATATAAAACTAATGGACGTTAGTAAAAAGTTTCAAATCTAAAGAAACACGTTCGCTTCATCCTAAACTTCATGTATCTACAAAAAAAAACACTGAGTACCCAAAATCGGGATACAAAATATACGTCATATATTTTAGTTATTAAAGTATGGAACCCAAAATGTCAATTACAGAGGTAAGATCTCCATGGACTGTGGCTGTTGCTAGGCATGGTTTATGGCTTCATTTTTATATTGCAATAATGAGATACGAGATCTAATTAATGCCCATAATGTTTATAAATATATGTATTACCTTTGCATGAATGTAAAATTGCCATTTATTATAGGTTGATAAAGTGTAGGATCCTGACACACTCAGTGCTATTCGTTTGTACAGGGTGTCCCATCCTTAACCGCCGATGTTGACAGCTTCGTGTTTGAGTTGTACTGGGTCTTTATAACTGAAATTTCATTTTCAAATAAAGAGTTTTTTGGCAATTTGTTTGACCCCAACCAGAAGTTAATTGGACTTATGTAGCTATTTTTATAAACAATCGAAAACATGTCCATTTTTTGACAATTTTTTCTTCCTTAAGTAAATTTTTTTAAGAAATTTAATAAAAAGGAAATACAAGAGCAGAACATGACATGAAGTAGCACAACCCTGAATAAAACAGAACAAAATTCAGAAGGGATTCACTCAATTTTCGACTCAGACATCGTTTCCAGCGGCGTGGCACAGCTTCCACTTCACGGCTCCATAACCTGAGTCCATGAAAATTGCACCCATCTTTTCAAAGATACAGAGACGTGGCTGTCCCGTTTCTACTGAACTTCTTGGATATACGTGCTTTTTCAAATCATCCTGAAGCCAGGATTTCAGGGGGGTCAGGTCTGGAGACCTGTCAGGCCACATAAGTTGTCCTCCGCTAAGTATCCAGGAATCAGGAAAGGTCTCATTGAGCCAAGCTCGGGTGATGCAGTCATACCGAACCGTCCTGGCTTTCTTGCAAAAGTGGCTGTTACCTCGTCTAACGCAGGTATAAGACTTTGGGAAGGCGACTTGTTGTTCCTACAATACGGTGCTCCGGCTCATTAAGCCAGTATCACCCGTGATCGGCTCAATGAAACCTTTCCTGGTTCATGAACCTTTACTGGCAGAGATTCTGAAACCAAGAAAGGTTCTGTGGCCTGCCAGGTCGCCAGACGTAACCCATCTGGAATTATGGCTCCAAGGTGATTTGAAAGAGCGCGTATATCTCTCTATCATTGAAAATATGGTGAAAATTTCATGGAAAAGAAAGAAAATATAGTCCAAAAGTTGACCTTTTTTCGATTGCTTGTAAAATAAGCTACATACGTCCGATTAACTTTTGGTAGGTGTCAAACAAATTGCCAAAGACTCCTTTATTTGAAAATGAAGTTTCAGTTATAAAGACCCAGTACAACTCAAACGCGAGGCTGTCAACATCGGCGGTTAAGGATGGGACACCCTGTACTATGCTTATTAACATTATACAACATTAACATTAAAAAAGGTAAAAAGAGTCAAAAGGAAGGGATGACAAAATCTTGCAACATTCAAGTTACCAGGATTAACAAATATACTTTTGAAATGTTCAAGCTTGGTAAGAGTGCGAAAGAACGTTAAACATGGGGTTCAACTCCTATGTATGTATATTATTTCACGAAACTTCCTTTGTTTATGTATTATGCTTGAACTTTTTCGTCGGTGCAGGTTTCCGAAAAAAAAAAGTATCCAACTCTTTGTATGAGGTCCACCTACAGAAAATTCAGTTTCAATCAATCTTTCAATGCCGTAAAATGTTGAAAGCTTCAAGTCCGTGTTGTCAACTATTAGGCTTTTTATAATTGAACCGCCTACACAATGAACAAATTAACAATATTAGGCTAGTCCTCAGGTTATATGTTCCATTTATCTGTATCCTATGTATGCATCTATCCAAATTTACCAGATGTGAACCCACATGTCACTTTGAATCAGCTGAAATTTCTGTTATACGGTGTCCCGCAGTGATAACGTTGGGATCGATGTACCGTATGTATATTTTTTTAAGTTATGTATAGTTGACGTTGAGTTTCCGCAGTAGAGTTTCTTTTTAAAAAGTTTGTTGTGCACCATTATGCTCTATTTTTTCGGCACCAGCCAGTAGTAACCATTCATAAAGGTTGAATATATCTTGATCCGATTATTTTTCACGGCAAAAAATCATTCTGCAGAAACTCATCTTTGACTGTAGCTGCCTGAATTGCATGGATGTCTATCCGGGAAACTTCCCGGATAGCTGAACTCCGACTTTTGTTCTTTCCGAATACAATTTCGATATACATTCTACATATGTACTAACGCAGTTCAATCGTAATAAAAATAATATGTTTCCTCAAAGCAACAGTAACTTTGAACCAAATCAAACGCAATAATCTTGCAATTACGAACTTTCTTATTCGTCTGTTTACGCTGAGTATTCAGCTTTCACATACGTAAGTACGTTTCCAGGCCATTTACACACCATTGTCACTATGTACGTTCTTACGAGAGAAACGATCAAAATAAATGATTTGTAAATAATTGTAATGTGATCGACGGCAAACTACACATGTTATAACCATTCATAGGCATTTGCATATGCACACTCACACACACAGATCACCACAATAGCCGATCATGCAGTAGAAAAATAATCTCATTTTTACTACATTTCAAAAAATTTAAGTTTTTTTCGCTACAGAATTCAACAATTTTTTTACTCCCTAGCTGAGTGCAGTCATGATTGTTTCTGATTAATTCAAACATTATAAAAGACCAATTCTTAAAAATTTACACTATTCCCATAACTTTTTGTTGTGATACATTTTGTGATCTCGATTTTGAATCCTTTACTTAACATTTTGCATATTTATCCACTGATTTTGGGATTAATGTTACATTCCTCGTTTTGGAGAATAAACTAAATTGGAGAACTTGACTCGTCCGCCACCTGAATTCACACATTGTTTGTTTTCACATTTCAATTTTATTAATGTGCATCAACAGGGCATCATAGTCATGACGAACGTGGTGATATTCTATGTATGTACAGGGTGGCTCGATGAAAAATACTATTTTTTGCAGATTTTTTTAAGTTGTAGAAAAGCTATGTCAATGCGGTAGAAAACATTCGAACAAACATTTAATAACCCAAAAAATACGTTTTTGCACAAGCGGACGGATAGAGCAAATAAAGGAATGACCCATAAAACTTGACAGTCGAGATATGGTGTTCGTTTATATGGTCCAGGTCATTGTTAAACTAGCAATTACCCGATTCATTTCTTTGCGAAGTTGCCTTGCTCTTCAGACCATTTGCAGGTCGGCCACTGAACAGATGGTCGGGAAACCATAAAGCTCCATCTTCATTGACGGTTTGCAGAAGAGAAATCTCTGTTTTAACAATTCTATGTTTTAAACATCCGAAGAGGGGGTATTCCACTTCACCCTTTCCTTCTCATCCGCTAGTAGTCAGTTCACTCGATACCCTGTGGACAACGGCGGACGAACTAATACTTCAGAGGGATGGGAATTTTGTCAAAGAAAGGGGAGTCGGCAGTTTTCAGTCTACCTACACCTTAGGAAACAAAGTTCACTTTTTAAAAATGCAAAAGGAGGGTCTTTAAATTTTTATTTCCCTTATCATCCGCTGGTGGTCAGTTCATTCGATACCCAGTGGGCGACTGTTTTGGCTGAATTCGGGATCATTTTACACATCTCAGAAGCCGACGACCGATCGTGTCGAATTTTGTTTTTGCTTCGTTTGGACACAATTTTCGGTTTCCAGAAGTTTCCAACGAAAGCAATGTTTAATTTTTTAGTTGGAATACAAGGAAACATTCACGACCTTCTTACCGTACAATAGTTCATGGTCAATGTATGACGTAAAGTTTATTGGTTCTGCATTATTTATTATGTACCTATACTTTTACCTATATGTACATGTTCCTGTATTCAAAATTTACTCTTAACTTATTTTGTTTTTTTATTCGTTTGTTATTTGTTATCTTCCGCAAAAACAGTATCTCTGTAGGCCAACACCTCTCGTCTCTGAAACCTTTTCAAATGGTTTAGGTTTTTTTTAAATAGTATAATCGGATTGTCAGAATTTTATGAAACGGCCGTTAACGATATAACACTGTAATAATCCTGGATCAGAAAAGAATCAGGAACACAAGCCGGCTTCGTTACGCATGGTCATGACAATGCGAACGCAGTTTTGTTGTCACGATGACAACATTCTGTCACACCGCTGGCGGACGAGACAGATTTCTGAAGGGAGGGGAATCTTCCCAAAGAAGGGTATTTGCCTGAAATTTGATTATTTTACCAATCCCTTAAGGAACAATGTCCACTTTTGAAACAGCCATAGAGGGGGGAATTCTACTTTTCCCTCCCCATCTCGTCCGCTAGTGTGTCACACCACACACACACACTTGTGTTCGAACTTGTATTGAATTAACGTTTCCGTGATGTACTGTATGTACATAGCTTGATCAGGGTAATTTGTGTCAAGTATTCTTATAAATCCTTCAAAACACAAAGAAAGATTTAGATTTTGCCACGTTCCTATATATGTATGTTGTCAAAATATCATGTGCAAAAAACTTGATTTTCTTTCGGAAACTTGGATTAAATAGCACGTCCAACAACTTTCCTTAGTAACAAGAAACCATGAACCTGCTATATCAATGGTTGTCTATCCAATCAAAACAACAATCTATAATAATGTTTAGAAATAAACTTTTACCTTCTTTAATATTGGGTGGACCGAATAAAACTGACAATAAATAGAGTTTCTCACCCTTCTGTTGAGAACCAGTTCTGTATAATTGAATATTACAAGGGAGGTGTTTGATCAAAGATGACTCGCTTTTTACTTCATCAGTCTAGATACATCATACTTCACCGATTTCCATTTTCACTATTTGTATGTATGTATAGTCGTCGATATCGGGTTGAAACTTTTTCGAACCCATATAAAACCTTTCCATCATCCCAATATAAAAAACTTAATCAGCGATTGAAGCCAATGAAGCAGTCGAATCCCTGAAAAAAAGAAAACTTGGTGTTATTTGAATGGTTTACACGAAACAAAATGAAGCTTCAGTGGATTTCAGAAAATCTTAACTCCTTACATACGTACATACATACCAATACGTACATCATGCATCTGAAGCCGCCCTGCATTAAAAAAATAAACCAAAATACTCAACCTGAATGGAATCACACCTGAAGTTTGAGGAAGTATCGGGGCGTGCACGCACTGTGAAAACTCACACAGTGCCTATCGATTTTGAAAAGGCGCGCGCTTGCTCGTGTGTACGTGTGGTCTATCTGGCTCGGGCTCATTTCGGTCAGTGGCACATGCATGTGCTTGTAAGCCCGTGTTTTCTGTTTGTATGTAGGCACTAGCGGACAATAAGTGATGCAAAACGTGGAATTCCTCCCACTTTGGTGTTTTTTAAGTAGAATTTGTTCTCCAAGGTGTAGGTAAAATAGCCTGAAAGCTGACTATTCCGCCATCTTTGAGGGAATTCCGCGCCCATTGGAGGTTTGATTCGTCCGCCGTATGTGTGTGTGTGTGAGTATATGTCAGCTGCGAACCAGAACCATGAAATAATCATGAACTCCACACAGCCATACTACTTTGGTTGAGTGCAAAACGCTAACGTTGTTTTGTAACATTGCCAATATCGTTTTTATCTTTGTGGTTTGTATCCGTCCGCTATCCGTTTATACGCGTTTGCATTTGGACAATTTATTGTGCCGTTGAATACCTAACCAAGTGATACAAACCACATCAGTTCACGTTGGCACATCGTGCCGGTCGGTCCCCCGAATGATTACGTTTCTGCGCTTCAATGTTCCTCGTACTTTTCATTATGACGTGCCTCATTTAAATCATCATTAGTTTTTATTTTGCCGTCTATTTTATCGGCTCATAACTGTAAGCGTATGCGTATATTGAGCACTTTTTCGCCACACACTTGGCACTGATGGCAATTAATTTTGCTGTAAATCAATACGCATACTCCCTGTGCCGTATGGGAGGGCATGCTTTCGATTTATTTTATAACCCGGTCACTGGCGGACGAACTAACCCTCCAAAGGGAGGGGAATTTCGTCAAAGAGAATTGGCAGTTGTCGAACCCTTTTCCCTACACCTTAGGGATCAAATTTTACTTTTTGAAAAAGCCAAAGGGTGGAATTCCATTTTTCCCTCCCATTCTCGTCCGGTAGTGAACCCAGTTATCTGTGCGCGCAGGTGTGTGCGTACGCAACATCGACACATTACCAGTTGCGGACCAGGGAAAACTAAAAAGCGGAATTCCCGTATCTTTCGCAGCTCCAAAAACTAGAGTGGCCTCTAAACGGCTAATTCCCCACTCTTTGAAAAAATTCACCTCACTTTGGAGGATTGACTTGCCGGCCAGTGAGCGCATTACCAAACAGTGCACCGCCAAGCAATCTTTCATTCTAAACTCCTTTGTGTCACTAAAGTGTCATATTAGCAAGATCACTCAATTCGAGAGTACGTCCCTGTCAACACGCACCTTTGATTAAATGCCATACGGTCTAGCCACCCTCCCAAACAAAATTGTGTCAATTGAGTCCACTGGCGGACGAGTCGAACCTTCAAAAGGGAGGGAGTCTTTCAAAAGAGGGGAATTGGCGAAATTACGCTATATTACGTACACCTTAAGAAAAACAAACTACACTTTTAGAAACTGTCAAATAGGGTAAAAACTAATTTTCCTCACTCTTCTGGTTCGCTAGTGAATGAGTCGATCGTCGTGTTCCAGTGCTCGAGCGTGTTTTAGTGGCTCGACTCGATGAGACAGGCAACCACGCTCACTTGAGCCAACAAAGTTCGTCCCCTCTGCCCAGGCAGTATCAGTGGCTTGGCATGGCTCCATTTAAGCCCCGCGGGCACCCCCGAGCACGCAGCGGGGGAGATTACTCAGTGGCAATCGCCGTTGTGTGTCCCTATGTTGAGTTCATGGCATTATGCAATGATTAGAGTTTGATGTCAAATGAAAAGAATGAGAAAAATTTGTCGAAATGTTTTTCGTGAGTTTACGTCGCAAGAAAATCCGCAAACGCGTGGACCAGGACAAAACCGAGTTGTTTCCCTGATCCCCGCAGTGTCAATGGAGCCTGCTTAAGTACCATTACGGTGTTACAGTAAAAAAGGGCACCAGCCTGTTCATGACAAAGTTTTTGGTCACTGCATAATCAAAAGAACTCGGCTTTTACAAAAATTCGTTCTAAACCCCGATTAAGAATGGCCGTTCATTGAAATCCGTTTGAACTTTCTGGAATGATTTTACGTTATGACTTTTTTTTACCCCTTAACAGGACCGCGAATTGCGAAATCTCAGACTATTCTATCAAATTAGTCCTATTGTTTTGTTGCCAAAAACAATGCTGACCAGTTCCATTGTGTACTAATTGGAAACCCGACACACTTCGCCAATTATAGTATCATTTAAGACACAAGCTGTGCCGTGTCCAGCCAACAAAAGTTGTCTGCAATCTGCCTGTCATGCGGTGCCATTTCTGTGGATTTGCATTCATATCTGTATTTGCAATTGTATCTGTAATTGCGTTTGAACCTGTATTTGCATTTGTAACAACATTTTTTTCTGTATCTATATTTTTATTTTTGTCTATATTTTGTTTTATATCTATATTTTATTTGTATCTATTACTTGTACATATCTATATTTTCATTTCTATCTGTATTTTTATTTGAATATGTCTTTGCGTTTGTATCTGCATTTAAATCTAGGTATATCTGTCTTTGCAATTATTTCTGTCTTTGTATTGTATCTGTCTGTGCATTTGTATCTGTCTGTGCATTTTGTATCTGTATTTTGATTTGTATCTGAGTTTTCATTTGTACATATCTGTCTTTGCATGTGTACCTGTATGTGCATTTGTATCTGTATTTGCTTTTGTATCTGTATTTGCATTGTTAGCCCCACATGGAGCCAGATGCATATACATATACTTATTTTAAGTAAGTAATTTCCGGCGAACAACCAATAACAATAGTCTAGTTATTATGGGCAGGTGGCGTAACTTTAGCCTCTACGGCATAATGGAATAGCACAAAAAAATCCACACTGAGAAATCCTTGCCATGTTAGTAGTGAACGTGTATCGTTTCGGCTTCTTTACGTTTTGGTCTTTATTGTATATTTCCTAATTTACGTTTTGGTCTTCATTGTATATTTCCTATTAAACCACACCTGCTTAACTTGAAAGTAAATAAGCACAAAAATTGCAATGGCACGGCACGCCTATCAAATTATGTTCATAAATCATGTCAATACATACTCACACTGTTCGATTCAAGTATTTACATACGTGTTGCTGTGACAAAATGTTATTCTGATTCATCGGAATTCAATTCCATTACTTTGATGAAAAAGCAGAGTTTCGTTAAGTAGAATGTTTTAAGAAAATTTTGCTCAAGTGCCTGAATGCCCGTCACTTGTTATTCGGTATTTCAGACACCCAACAGAGTGGCCAACGAAAATGGCAACAATTACCAAATAATGTCGCCCGGTTTAACGGATCACATTCTGGAACAGCTAATTCTAACCAGAAATATCCGTTTCGAACAAGAACAGTTTGCGAAGTATTTCGAATGAAAATGGTTGCGAAGCACGTTTATATACCTGCGCCACTGTTGGACACGGATGACGAGGATGCGGCCCGCAGACAACCGCTTCTGCAGCAGATATCTGCATCCACGTCGCCCGTCACTCGCAACGGCACCGTCCACCATGCACATCTTACAGTCAGAATTGACTCACCTAAAAGTTGGTTTTTTGACAAAGTTTTTTTCCTTTTTTAGATTCTATTTAGTTTTAGTTTTATTACACTTAAAGATTATGAATTTAAAGAGAATTTGCTATCACGCAGAGTTATGTATTTGCTTTGCTATCACGCATTTCGAGTGCTATCCAATACAAGTTTTGATTTGTGGCAAAGCGGTCCAACTATATAAGTGTTGGCTAAATGGGTAATGGCATGCGAGCTAGGAAACTACACATGTAGAGCGTCTTTGTAATTGTTTCGATGCTGATTTTATCAGTGTTCGTGCGTACACGTTTTGAAACTAATTCTACTTTTTGAAACCGCCAAAGAGGGAGAAATTCAATTTTTCTGTTCTTCCGTCCGCTAGTGCATTCATCTGACGAAGAAGAAATAAAACCTCATGTGGAAACACAACAGTCGCCATGTGCAGCATTCCGGTGATATAAATGTCAGCAATCAGCGTCCATTCACATAAGTGATAATTACGACACGATCACGGCCGGCGGGTTTAACATTCATGGTTGCTGCCACTAGCGGACGAGAAAGGGTGAGAAAAGCGGAATCCTTCCTTTTTGGCATTTACAGAGAGTTTGCTCCTTGAGGTGAAGATAAAATGGACTAAATTTTGCCAATTCCCTTTTTTGACGAAATTCCCCTCTCTTTGGATGATTAGCTCGTCCGCTCGTGCATGACTGCACCAACATCGTTACAATTGGAATTTACACTTAAGAGTATAAGAGAAGCATTTTCAGTTCCACAGCTGTTAAGCCTATCTAGAAGTTGAAATAACCAGAGAACGACTCATTCTTCACCATTGTCCATCCGACACTTGCTCAATGAACAACGGAATTTTATGTTTCACTGGCGGAAGAGCCCATCCTTTAAAACGGGATTTTTATAAATTATGTGGAATTAGTAGTGTTGAGGCCATGTAATCTATTCCTTAAGGAACAACTATACAACTTGGAACTGCTAAAAAGAAGTGAATTTCATTTAATCCATCTCCTATCGCCCACTAGCATGCATGTTCATCACATGACAACCATGTTCATTAATAATCGTAGTGTTCAGTTAATGTAACCATTATGCCATTATCCATTATTGCGTACATCCGCCCGGCTGTTCATTATGGGAGGTGATTAGGCTTTACGATATGTGTGGGAGGTGATTAGGCTTTACGATATGTGTAAACGTGACTGGCGTTTGATTGATGGCTTCTCTAATTGACTCAATTTTTGACACCGAATTGAACTGGGCAGTGTTCAGTGGTGTGTACATAAAACTGAAAAATATATCTGTATTTGTTTTGAATTTTCATAAAACAACGGTATACATTGATGACAATTTTCAAGCTCTAAAAGATTGATTAAATGCTAAATTTGAGTTAAACTCTGATGGCGATGACATTATTTTGGTTCCATGTGGAAATTTGCTGCGGATTTAATCAATAAAATGTTTTGCTTGACACGTAGAGAACGGTATATAACACACTTCATCTGCCATTTATTTCCAGGTCCCATAGTGTACGTAGAACACTTACATTTCTGCTTCGGATTAAACGGATGTATATTTAGTGGACCCAGTGTCTCTGGGGTCAACGCGTCTGGTGTAGGGTCTCGTCCGTATAATCTTGTTTGACTGCTAGTGAGTCTCTAAATTGTAATTTGATATTGGCAACCATGGAGAACTCTGCGGATGAGGAGGACTAAAATACATGTCATTATGAACTGAAAAAATTCAAACTGTGTTCAGACCAAATAATTAATTTGGAAAAACATGCAAGTAGATCAACAAGAGTCAATTTCCAAACGATAATACATCCGATCCTCCAAAGGGAGGAGAATTTCTTCAAACATGTGAAACTATCAGTTTTGAGGCTACTTTACCCAAATCTTAATGAACAATTTCTTCTTTTTACTCACAAATGACGAACTCCACTTTTCTGTTATTGCATTCAAAATATCGGCGGAAGTCCCAATTTCGTTCCCCGTTCCATTCTTGGTATACATACATATGTGCTTGGCACACGGCCATGGTGCTCGGCTAAATAACATTAGTTCCTTACCACCGGTCACTAGCGGACAATAATGGGATAGGCAAAGCTGCACTTCTCCCTCTTTGATGGTTTCAGAATGTTTACTTTATTCTCTTAGGTGTTGTAGGTAAAAATGCCTCAAAACTGTCGATTTCCCATCTTTGACGAAGTTCCTCTAACTTTAAAGATTTGGCTCGTCCACAAGTTCCACCAGTCATCCCTTTTTCGGCAACCATGTGGCACTTGTGACCTTTGAGAAACGTCAATATCGATTTACTGCGTCAACTTCCTCTCTTGCTTTCGACGTTGCCGTTTTTTCGGGACTGGTGACCTTTTTTCTTTAGCAGCTGTTGCCTTTAACCGGGTCGCTTTGGTCATAACAAATGTTGCTCAGCTCCACTGTTATGTAATCAGCCAATTGGTTCCACGGTCATACTTTGCATGTGCCAATGAAAAGCACCATTGCCAATATACCCGGACGAAATTTGTTATGTATGCGTCTCATTGCACGACTGGAACCGCGGAGCACGCGCGTCACATTTCTGCGGAGTGTATAGTGTATAACCCCTCCGACAGCACACAATATATGGCTTACATTGTGCGCGCGTATTCGCCACAGCACGCAGGTGTCTCAATGGTCGCGCACGCGGTCACGTATTAAACGTATATTATGTACGGTCTGGTGGAGCAACGCTGGAGTGAAGAATCGTTGTTTAATCATATAGCCGAGAGCAGTCCTTGGTCAAGATGGATAGCCCGCTTAAACTCAGCGATCAAGATGGAGGTTCGTGGTTTACTTGGGCCACGAGCCAGCCAGACGGTGATGGCCACCCGAATGCGCTATCCCAAGCGCGCGCGCGCCCCTGAGTAGTCAGCAGCCAGCATCCAACACAGGCACACCCACTGGCGGACGAGCCAAACCTCCGAAGGGAGGATTATTTTGCTGAAGAGGGGAGAATTCGCAGTTTTTAGGCCGTTTTATTTATACCTTATGGAATAAAATGCACTTTTTCAACCCGCCAAAGAGGGGGAGTTGCACTTTTCCCACCACTTCTCGTCCGCTAGAGGGCACACACACACACGGATACCCCGGCAATGCGTGCAGTATAGTATGTATAACATGTTGTCAGTATGTTAGTAGCCACACTCTGTTGTTCTGTGTTCTGTTTTGACGGGCGCTGGAGCGCTAAGGCCAGATAATTAGAATCTTGGTTGATAAGTTCGAGACGGTGAGGGACGCCAATACCAGTCCTTGTTGTCCATGTACACTATTTATGATGCATGATAGAGTTTTAACGAGTTAAAATGGTTCCGTGTTGTTTTGCATCACCACTTCAGTTTATGTTTTTTTAAAGTACTGGTAAAAAAATTTACAAACCCACCAAAATGTGCTCGTGCACAGAAAAATAGCATAAGCAAATGGAAAGCCAGTCGCCGCCGAAAAGCGAATGCTCGTAAAAGTCGGCAGTGGTGCTTACGATTTATGATCCCACAGTTTCGAGTTGTCAATGTCATGTATAAGGCTGGCACACTTTTTATCCCACAATGTTGCATGAGTTGTGATATTTTAATCACGGTGACAAAAATGTATTATTTGGTAAAAGTAATTCGCAATTTTTATAACAGGTCAATGTCGGCAGGTGGCAATAGCACATTTCTTAGAACTTGTAACGATTGAGCGCGTCCACCTGTCTCGGTGTTACGTTTTCTTTTCCTGTTCTGATCTAATCGGCTTCCTATTTTACAGCAAACGTTTTTATAGAAATCATTAGGATAATGTTGGCTGTCAAGTTAACACTTGAGGTTATGTTTGCATCTTATTCTCGAAACAGGCTTTCTTTCAAATAACTTCCAAATATTCCACTTTTGAACAGATTCCTGAGAATCCCAATGAAACATTCAGCGCATGTTGTTTATCAATTCAGAAAAAAATTTGAGCGAGAATTTGTGATAATAGTTTACGCACCGAGGGTATATAATTGCCATACGAATTTCGTTAGCAACTATGTATCAAACCAACTCTTTTTTGTTTTTCGTGTTCACGTTCACGTCTCCCCAATGATAGGATGTTTTTGCCATTGTTTGTTTAATCTTCGGTCTTATCCGGTTAGCCTAGACACTTCCTCAATAACAACAAAACAATTTTTGTCTTTGAGTAAAATATCAAATACACGTGAATTTAACGTTTCGCAAACTTTTAGATCACCATCATTCTCAAGTTGGCAAATGTGTCAGTCAACACGTTTTAATATGTGCAGTTATAATACATCGCGCCTACATGCAGAAGTATGAGTGGTGGACATTTCTTGGCAGTGTAATAATAAGTGCGAGCAGCCATATAACACTGCAGAACATCTGAAATTTGTCGCATCAACTTCGCTCCCTTCTTGAACGCATCACAGCACAACGACGACAACCACGTTCAGCGATCAATTTAATACTGACGCTTTCACTTCACTACAGTCGTCATTTGTTGTCGCAACTTCAACGACATGCAGTTTCGATTAGACAATCAGTGTTAAATATAAACGTCAAAGTTCCGTTTCTCCGATAGACATCAAGTACCTGTTATAAATAATTTGTATTCTCCGGTATCGCACTACTAAAAGTGTGTACATCAAGGTCAGAAAAACGGTGCGAGACATATCAACTAAACAGATCGCCCGATACAGTGAACATCAATCTTAACACGGCGCACAAGAAAACCGGTCTGCAGGATAGCTTTAATATCCTCGTTGAACGCTAAAATAAATGCCAGCGATGCCAATGAGTTTATTCGGCCTGGATACCAGCAGACCGCAAGAGGAAGGCCTCTTAGAGGCATGGAGTGTCGATCAGGGCCAACCCAACACGGTGACTCCTGGCATCGTTAATGAGAGAGCAGTCAGTCCCACTGAATCAGCGTTGGCTGCCGGTGCCGTCACACCGTCGAGTACACATTCGCAGAGGTTGGAACTGTTAAATGTGATGTCCGAAGTTTTAGACAACAGTATAGCTTTTCTGCGATTTTACTCAGTAATTAAAAAACTGCAATAAGAAATTTTTTTCCAAAATAATGTTATTTGCATATTTTCCAAAGATTTCCAATTCAAGCTCCTCATAAACTTTTCTGAAACTTCTCACATTCGATGTTGTGTGTGCCCAATCTCAAGTACAAGGAATCAATCTGTCCCTTTCTCACGCCAACAGCAGCTCAACACATGACAGATCCATGTCGATGACGCTCACCGACTACGTCAACGCTGGGGGTCTGCGTCCACCACGGCTGCCGCGGAAGCTTACGCGCAGCTACCAGAGGATGGTCAGTCAGATCACCGGCGGGCAGCTGGAGGAACCCGAAGACGAGGAACAAGAAGAGATTCAAGATGACTTAACCGATGTTTCGGAAGGTTGGTTGTTAGCGTTTTTTTGTGAGCATAATGTTTTCTTCTGTGTATACTCTGTGGGTCTTTGATATCTGAAACAACGTGATAATTGTAGTTTAATAAGAGCTATCCAACTTTATCATTCACGTATCACCTTCCGGGTCGACACATGGTATGCATTCTTAATTTTACGCATTCTACATGCATTCTTAAGCAAAAGCCACCGAACCGCAAACGTTGTTTACCACGTGCTTGATGACTCATTCGAATTGCATGTGCTCTGCTTCTTCAACGGAAGCATGCAACATTAGTACCAAACATGAGTCACTACCAACTGTCTTACACTTGTGCAAGTTCATTGGTTTCTTGAACAACCAAGAATTCCCAGATTCATCGTCAGCATTGTCGCATACTGATTTATCGTTTAGACGAAAACAATACTTCAGAAGTGGAACAGGTTCTCAGTCATAATCGGAGTGACATCAGTTGAGTGACAGCACTGATGGCGGAATAATGGTGATCTGTATTGAGTGATTGCCAATATAACGATAGCTCAGTGAGGATGTCCTATTCTTCATCAAATTACTGAGAATCGCTGCATCCAAAAAACCTACTGAGGTTTTTCAACTGAACTTTTATTCAAAATGCTCGAATCCGCCACCGATACGTGCATCGTAGAATCGGCCCGATCGAACGTGATAAGCTTAATGCTAACTAAGGTCGCCGTATAGTTTATTCTGGTAGCGTTTCGCGGTTTGATGCTTATGTTCTTGATTTATTTCGAGCTTACAGAAAAGGTCATTATAATATCCTCAAAAGTTAATGTGTTCCTTCAGTTGAATTTCTGAAATCAGCTGCCATGAAAGCTCTCACATTCTGAAATGTATATGTTTATGTCAGACTCTTGCGTATATATTCGATGACGATCTTCGTCGAGTCCGCTTTTTAATGCCGATATAATGCAAAAACGACCTTCCCAATCGACGGCGATGGGTCGTCCACAGTTTCACAGTATAACGTCATAAATATAAAAATATTTACTGCTTGTCTTAATCTTCTATTTAATTTTTAAACTAATTTATATTACACTGGATTGAATAAATGTGTAAGCTGATCAAAATAACATTTTCGCCATCAGAACACAAATCATTGAAATCTGACAAGGTCTCTAATGTAAACAGTGCGATGAATTTGATCTGTGTTATTGTTTGGATGACTCGGTACCCGAAAATGTTTTTGTTAGATGCCGTCTTTTTGCACAAGTAATGTTTACACGAGTTTATTGATTGTTGTGGTCAATTAGTGTGATGTGTACACAGGTATTACTGCCAATGGTCATAAAGGAACTTCGACTATTTTTGACTATTCATTTATAAATGGTAATAAAACTATAACTTAGTAGCACTTTATTTTTACGGTAAATGTTAAAGTCAGATCAAACATCCACGACCAATTTACTGGAGCTACCGATTTCCTCTCATCAAATTTTATGTATATTTGAATAACAACGAAAAGTCAAACGCTGATTCGTCGCTTTTCAACCAAAAATCTACCACCACTTCGACCAATATATCTCATCACAACCGATCATCGAAATGGCAACCAGTCGATATCAACCTATCAGACCGTTCGGTTAGTGACTCATTCTTTTACTTTGTAACAATCCAACAATCATGCTATTAACATTTGTGATTTCAATTCAATCGATGTAGTAGAAGAAAAAATTATTATGATTATATTCATCTCACGGCCATCCAAACATTATACATCATTCTACAACGAGTAGAATTTTTATTATTCAATTTGACACTTGATGCATCGGTTTGTATTGAGTGCCCGCACTTGCATGTTTTGTGAGTTACACGCGTAAAATAAACTTCTATTTGCTCCAATCTACACTGCAGCACTAGGCGCGTGCAACTAGAGGATTCTCAATGCACACATGTTTCGCACTACCACACGTTGCAGCTGCTATGAGGTATAGCGTGGATCAACGAACTTGATTTGATAAACCTGGTTAAGTCTTCCCAATCAAAAACATCTGATCTACTTGGCAACTTCAATAATCCCAACAAAACTTGTGTAGGATTTTTTTTCCTGAATTTCTCATGAAGAAATCAGTTTTTGTTTCTCTCGTCCGCCACTGCACTGGAATTGGTGGACGTCTGCAAATTTATTGAACATGTGTGAACTCGCATGTGCTCATACTGATCCATGCCTAACTCAGCCAGCGCATCCTTAAATTTATTTATCAACTCTCACAATTTATATAAAACATACAAACATCTGGGAATAATCATTGCAAACGAAAATTCCAACTACATATTTCCATGTATTTCCATGTTATTGTTAAATGCCTTTAACGAAATTCGCATAGACCACATGCGTGGTTAGCCTCCACCTACGTTGGTAAAACCACCATACAGAAGGTTCCTTTAATTGTAGCACATGCATGCCAACCCTCATTCGTTCTTTGGAGTCTAATTTCTTTCATTGTTCCTAATTATCCACATTGCCAAACGTAGTCAAACAACCTTCAATACATCCTTTCACAGAACAAGTTCAATACATAAATTTTAGCTTGCCTGTACCACCAGCTGATGTACCACTTTGATCATTGGCATAATGAAAATGCAGCAAACGTGGAAGACTTCTATAATGTTAGATGTCATCGCGTGTTCGAAAACGCTAAGCCTTAAAAGCCATAACCATAATGGAACGCCCCTAGTCTGACCATGTACCACGGCACTAGACCATACCACTGCGATGTACCGGTGTGTTTGCCGATGTTCATGTCAGTTTGCTTTTCCAGATTCTCTGTTTCTTGACTTTCTGAATTTTAATGTCTGAATTTTGATACACCTATTTTACTAAGATACAAGTGATTACTTCAGATTTTGTTTACTACACTCTTAAGTAGTTATTAGAGTTTTCTGAAAATTATAAAATTTGACATCCTCAGGAGAATTATTTTTGCAAATTTTGTTTTAGCGACTTCCAGTAAAATCTAAAACACTTCGTCTTCTTGCTGAAACTGTTGTTGCCTTGTATTTGTTGTCATGAACAGCGCAATTTTCCCATACCATTGCACGCACTGTTGTTCAATAAAACTTCAGTTTGCACCCGACTGATCTAGTGGGCGGACTCCATTTCCTGATTTTGGGTTCCGCGACTAGTTTTAGGTTCCGTGGCTAGTATTGGGTTCCGAGTTCGTGAGGATGGTACTCATGGAGTGCGTCAATCTCTCGGTCGCACGCGCGAGAGTAACGTAAGTGAACAGCGCTTAGACAGCCTTAGCGTACAACATTGCACACTGTCATGTATTGATTTTCGCCCGTGGGCTCTCCACAGACCGCCGACGAGCACTAGCGCACAAAAAGCGGGGGTAAAAGTAAAATCCCCCTCTCCTTGGCGGTTTCAAAAAGTAGAGTTTTTTCTTTAAGGTGCAAATAAAGTAACCTAACTTCTGCCAATTCCCTCTTTTTGGATAGATTCCCCTGTCTCGTCCGCCTTTGACCACGAGGCCATCTCCCTTCACCTCCCTCGCCCGTCCCTTAGACACCCTCTGACCCGGGCGTGCAACGTACGCCGTTAAGAATAAGTGTAGTGAGTACGGCGCACAGGCAGACATCCCTTACATGAAACAGGCATACATACATGTTGTACATACAGATAATTACTGTTTATGTAAAACGTAAACTTAGTTTTATATGTATAATGCCATATGTCGTGCTCAATTTGCTTTAAAAAACTGTTTCACTAAAAGTAATCTTGGATTGTTTGGGTTGCATAATATTCAAAAGGGAAAAAAATTATAGTTGTCATTCATAACCTCTCCATGCTCTGAATAACATTCATTGTTGTAGTCAACAGCTGTTTATAGTTCAGGAAAAGTTGTCTTCATCGGACTCGTCTATTGTGATAGCTGACAAGCAGCCACTTGGCAAAGCTACCCAAAGTTCCTACTTGTTGGGAAACACGGAAACCCTTCGTAGGCCGTAGCTCAAAAACGTATTGTATGTACATACTTCGTCAGTATCGGTCACTGTCATCTTTTCGACGTTTCGATGTAGTGAGCCATCTGTTAAATATTAAATCATGGATACTTCAATTGTTCTAATGATTAAAAGATGTTTTGTGATAATTCGATTGTTCTAATAAGACTATTATTTTACAAAATATTTAAATCAATTAAGATTTTGTTTCTAATGCCGGATGTCTACTGTGTTATACGAACAGTTGGCCAGACGGATATTGTTGGCAACACTGACCAGCACATGTTTATACTGTAGGCTGTGTCAGGCCTAACAAGACAATAATTGTGTTGCTGGCTTGTACGGTGAGCGGACATGCGGTGAGCAAGACAATAACTGTGTTTTTGTTGTAAGCGCGCCGAGATGGCTCACCATTTTTTGAGATACGTATTTTCAGGCAAGGCTTGATCTTTATTTATGGTGTAGATGGTTATTATAAAGAGTGTTCTCACAAGCCCATGAAATATGCTGAGAATAAAATTACTTAGCTTTTATCTATTGATCTTCCACAATGGATTTCACAGTAAGAACGTTTCCTTATTTTGATGACTTCATGTTGTTCGTCAACATGACGGAAAACATAAACTTTAACTATTGAACACCTGACACAAAATCAAATTTTGAAAATTTTTCAGCTCTGTTTGTAATCAAAAAATGAACTAATCCTGAATGACGGTATGCAGTTTTCTTTTCATACATAGTTATTAAACGTCCTTTGGCTAACTATTCTAAAAATTTGAAAAAGTTCAAACTGAATTATGACTATAATTTGCTAAATACACTTCAGTAATCTGTCATTTAAGCATGGAAGTCTGGGTTTATCCCAACGGGCCACTCCTCTTTGTTTATCTGACATCACAAAGAAAGCCTTGTTATGCTTGTCGACTTCCAAAACGTTTTACCCGATGTAATACTAGATACTTCCCAGTGAAAACGGATGTCTGTCACTCAAAAGTATTTCTGAAAAAAATCACCACCACCGTCTTTGGTGTTGTTAGGATAAATTATGATGAAACACCAGACGACGAAAATCTAGAAAAAGCTTCAAGCTTGTCGCGTTTGATGGTCCGGTTAAGATGAGGCAAAAGTTTGGCTCGAAAATAACTCTGACAGCTGCGTCAACTTTGTCTAACAGGCGAATTTGTTTTCCGCATTGCTCGGCCGATGCACTGGCGGACGAGCTATGTAACTCTCCAATGGGAGGGAAATCCTTTCAAAGAAAAGGAACTTGCTGAAACTAGACAATTCTACATACACCTTAAAAACAAACTGTACTGTTTGAAACTGCTAAAAGGGGCAATTCCTTTTTCCCTTTCTTTTCTCGTTCTATAGTGAGCCGATGTCAACTGTCGCTTTTTGAACGTTTTCAACAATTATGAAGCAACGCGTTTGTCTGTTGCTTTACTCCTTTTCAGTCGGAAGAACCTAATCCCACATTTGTTTATGATTTAGTATATTATGTAGAGGAAGGCAATGGTTCAGCTGTTGCGTAATGTTAAATGATGTGGTTATTTATAAAACGGACTTGTCATTTTTCAGCTCAAGGAAACTTAGTTTGATTGATGCGTTGAAGGATTAGTTTGTGAGCCACTATCTTCAGCATCCTTTATTCTGTGAATCGCTCAAACATTAGATACTGTATGGAAAGTCATTTGAAGTGGGAACACCTGTCAAATGGTAAAAGTAATTACCGAGATCCGAATACATATGTCAGTACATCTATGTATGTATGTCCATAAGCCAAACGTAGTGTTGAAGTACAGGTATTCATTCGACGTCAGCCCGTGAATGTGTTACCGTGACAACCATACATACGATATCATCTTTTACTGGCGCACAATTGGCACTCAGGTACCCTTCATCTAATCAACCACCCGAATCTAATCCATTTAGCTGGCGGCTTCAGTCGCAATGCAGACTGTTCACTTTTACTGAGAAATTCAGACACATTGTTTAATAAATTTGTTGGGTTTCCAGTTGTTTTACAAAACTTCGTTGAGTTCTGTAAATTAGCCCAAATATGTTTTACGAAAAATTATAACAGTATTAAGACTTTGATGTATTATTCTGTATCATTGGTACATACATATGTCAGCAAAATTATATAATATCGTGACTACATAGAAGCCCAGAAATAAACTGTCTACGTCACACTTTATAGACTAATATTTAGTGAAAACCGCAGTATCATATACGGATAATTTTTTATCCCTTTGCTCTGTATTTTGTCGTTGTACTGCTCGACCAGCAACCATGTCAATGGAAAAAGGCAACAAAACCACCAGCTGCTGGTTAGTATTTTCCTCGTCCTTCTAATTCAGTTGGTTAAATGTTCATTGAGGTATAACATTTATCTTTTCTTTAGCTGTATAAATGCAAAGGCACATCTACATACATACAGTACGTAGTAAATTTTAAATTTTTTTTATCGGTTCCACCCGAGATTCATTATGTGTAATCCGCATTTTGTTTGTTGATCGCCCATGCAAATCTTCATTCGTACATGTAATCATATAAATAGTAGGCATACAAAACAACACATACATACTCCACAAAAAAAAATTAGTAGACTCCATTTGGTGACCAGACAATGTCCCATGAGCCAAACGAATAAGGCGTGCAATTTCCTCTGTACTTATGGTCTTTTGTATTCATGGATGGTACGTGTGCCCGACGCTCCAATGGCATATCCCTAATACATAAGCCATGTGCCTTACAGATGCGGCTGATGTACCCGCATGAGCGCACTTTTGGTCTCCAGTTGTCCGGCGAGCTCGTCTGGAACATTAGCGGACGAGGGAAGAGCGAAATAGTGGGCTTTCCTACTCTTTGGCAATTCCGAAAAGTAGAGTTTCCTCTTCAAGTCGTCGAAACGGCTAATTCTCAGTTTTTAAAGAGTTTTCCTCCCTTTGGAGCATCGGTTCGTCCGCCAGTGGTCTAGAATGCATCTGGATCGGGCAGTTAATAAAAGACTGAAACGATGAGTCGCATGAACTGTCTATAACTGTCTGTCTGTCTGAGCAGTAGATCGAACTTCTCCATAAACTTCATCATCTCTTATAAAGTTCCGAGCGGGAAATCCGGCTCAGTGTAGCTTTAAATGCACTGTAACCCAGCCAAGTCATAGAGGTTGGTCAACCACCCACAGTGTTCCCATGCTGAACATCGGCGGATGTTGCCAACGTATGGCCATCTACACAAAAGGAGAGCAACACACCACATATGCATAGGCACAAAAAACTCTCCATCCGTGAAGAAGACCATAACTATTAGCGTGGTGACTGAGACACGCGGAAAATTGGCACAAAACTGGAGAGTTTTCACGAACTGAAATTGCATATCTTATTGAAGTGAAATTTATTGTTGCACGCTTCGAAATATCGCAAGGAATGGACCATTAATGTTCTCACCCGCCGCAACCAGCGAACGAAGAGGATCAGTAACCTGCCCTCGGGACACCGACCAGAAGCACCCTATTAGCAATGCATCGGACTTAGTGCCGTGACGTGGGCACGTTGGACCCAACCGACCGACATGATTCCTTCAATGACGGTCTGTGGCAACTCAGCTATCTGCAGGTGCTGAGTCATATTATGTGTGATGATCGTCGCCCAGAGCGTTTCGTGGCAAAACAATCGGCTTACTTGACTTACTTACACTGTGATCCACATTCAATTTATGCGTTTTGGTGTCAGCTAAGCCTAAAAAGCGACCTTACCGCCTGCAACCGGTTCCGTATTCACCGACAATACTTTAACTTTTCTGATCAGCCAGAAAGCGAATGGTGATATCTGAGTAATCGCCGCACAGTTCTGATTGCCCCGCAAACTCCATAAGCTCTGCCGCTTCTTCAGTGTGGTATTATTCAACCAGACATCTATCAACAATGCAGAAGAAGATTCGGAAACGGACAGCTGGTGGTGAATCCACACACGCACTGAGACCATCCTCGAGTGAACCTGCGCTGGTTTCCAGCTCGAACCATTTAGATGTGATGGACAAGGGCCGAGAAAACGAGGGATGCCTTACAACAGATACCAACCGTAGACCCAGTAAATTGTTGTTTGCGAAGGAATACGCTTTTGGCGATACACATGCCGGTATGGATGGTTAGGGTCTTGTGAGCTGAGGTACCGGATTAGTTATATCTCAACATGAACTATGTTCAGATGATTCTCATCATCTGGAGATAACTGATTATTTTTAGACTTGCTACCGTAAACCGGAAATTTTTTTTGCTCTTTATGCCACCTGTTCGATGCCATGTAACTCTAGCCAGTTAATTAGATTTTCTCTTGAATGTCACTCGGCCGGGCCGGTACGATCATCAACCGATGTGCGCAAATCAGTGACCTAGCAGATATTGCACCTGTTATTCTATCGTTACAAGAACAATCATTAGAATCACGATACGTGTTCACAGACGTCGCGGAATCTATCATAAATCAATCGTTGCCGACGATCAACTCAGTACGTAGATATATGGAGAATTACATATTAACGTCTTCAAAAAGCTCAAAATAAGATTTTAAAAAGATCTTATTCCTTTTTAGTTATAGTTTTTCTCCTGGCAATAGGCTACAGAAGGTGAATAGGGGATCAATTAACCTTATCATATTGTTGCTTTGATGCAATCATGATGAAAACCTTTCGTATCTTGGCCGGTTATTCATGATTGAGTGAGCAGGCTGATGTAAACTGTCCATCTGTACATCTACCTACGTACATTTGTAGTTGCATTACGGTTGGATCGCTTTGCCCTATTAAATTATGAAGGATCTAGAATGTTATCCATTTGATGCGACCGAGGTGCGTCAGTGATACAGTATGTATGTATGTACATACGTAGTTGAGACTGTAATGTATCATAAGAACTTTAGCCACACAAAGAATACGGTTGTTTTAGTACTTTATATTAGAGAAAGTGTTTTTTAATAAATGAAATTCAAAAATAATTAGGAAAATAAAAAAAATAAAAAATATTGACTAAAACTTTTTTTGCAGAGATGCGCAAGACGGACAGTGGTATGCCACTGACGTTCGGCGACAACGTAAGCCAGGCCGGCGTCAACGATCAGCAGGCGAATCGAGCATATAAACGCGTTAGTTCACATTTACTCACTCACTCTCTAACTCACTTACTCACTCACTCACTCTCTCACTCACTCACTTACTTATCAAACTAACTTATCCACCTCCAGGTACGCTAC
>OZ038448.1:17248650-17278650 GCA_964036265.1 Daptonema setosum
TAGCTGCTGTTGTTGTTGCTGCTGTTGTTGTTGCTGTTGTTGTTGCTGTTGTTGTTGCTGTTGTTGTTGCTGTTGTTGCATGGTGCTAACCACCTGCTGTTGGAGCTCCTGTAATGTGAGTTGATTGAAGAAGCTGGCTAGTAAAACTCACTCACTCACTCACTCACTCACTCACTCACTCACTCACTCACTCACTCACTCACTCACTCACTCACTCACTCACTCACTCACTCACTCACTCACTCACTCACTCACCACTCACTCACTCACTCACTCACTCACTCACTCACTCACTCACTCACTCACTCTTTCACTCACTCACTCACTCACTCACTCACTCACTCACTCACTCACTGACTTACTCACTCACTCACTCACTCACGCACTCTCTCACTCACTCACTCACTCACTCATCCACTCACTCCCTCACTCACTCACTCACTCACTCACTCACTCACTCACTCACTCACTCACTCACTCACTCACTCACTCACTCACTCACTCACTCACTCACTCACTCACTCACTCACTCACTCACTCACTCACTCACTCACTCACTCACTCACTCACTCACTCACTCACTCACTCACTCACTCACTCACTCACTCACTCACTCACTCACTCACTCACTCACTCACAAACCAGATCGAGTTGCCTCAACGCCATGTCATCCAGGAAGGACTCATGCCAAGACAATGGTCGCGCTGGCGGTGTCACAGATTGTCGTTGAATATTCAATGGTGGTGGAAGCAGGGGTGGTGGCTGGATCGGCCTGTCTCGAGCGGCGGCAGCAGCCTGAAACTTTATATGGTTAATAAAATTTTCGGTAGATAAAGTAAAAAAATGTTTTTTTCGACAAAATTTTCGTTAAAAATAAAAATTATCCAAGGATACAAGACAGTTTGTCACACATTGTTGCTAGTTACATTGTACCGTTACTAGTTTCCTATTATAGAATACAACTGTACTCCCCACCGATAGGTTATGAAAAGCATGCAATAACAACATAAATAAATGAACAAACTATTTCAAACGTTACTTGAAATCACAACTGAGTTTCAAAATGATATTGAGTCAGGGATACGTATGAATCCGAACTATTTATTTATCATCACCACAAGGTGCACCTTGAGAAAATCTGCAAATTAATTCGTGTTGAATTTAGGGTTGCACATCACATATTTCAACGAGGACTTGCCATAAGTATTTAACGAAAGAAGTTGTATGAGACATATGTATGTATGTACTTACGAAATTATCACTACAATACGTCTTACAGTAAAAATGCATACACAAACGACTCACATACATTTATACTACAAAACGTATGTAAAACCTATCAGTTATCACATTACAACACTCGAACACCACTTTAACACCACTTTAACACCACTTTAACATCACTTTAACACCACTTTAACATCACTTTAACACCACTTTAACACCACTTTAACACCACATGACAATATTTATACACAACTATCTAATCAGATATGAATATTTACAAGTGAGTGACCGAGGAAATTCAACCTGACTGACGTTTGTAAATTTTCAACTGCTATTGCAGTTGTTATAGTTTTTGTCACTGTCAAAATTGAACACTTGTCACAAACTTCTAGAGGTAAACCAGTTTTTCCCATTGTCACTCCTACAGGGTTTCCAAGAAATCATTATCTGTTACCTTTGCATGCCTATCTTTGTCGAGCATATCGGCTATAGCATACCAAGCAAACGGGTACAGGCTTTCGGGCAATGTTGCTGGGTCCTGCACACAATTATGGAACTCCCGGTAATAACAGATCAAAGCATAGAGGGTGTATTGGCCCATCGGTTTTTACGTACAAAAAAGCATAACTCTTTTTAATTACATAAAAAGCCATCACAATGACTAAACATCAAATGTCCATTCAAAATTATCCTTTATCTCACGTTCATACCGAGACATCAAACATCACAATAACCATTCCATTAGAGCTAACATCCAATGTTTTTTCACAAATGTTTTTCACCCCGTATTTCAACTGCAACTCTTAACTATGTAGCTAGAGTTTGTATCTAACGTCTTACTTTTTCCTAAAAAAAGTTTACCCAACATCCAATATGCCCAGAATATTCCATCCAACATCTTACGCTTCTTACAACTCAGAAATGAATAAGTTAAACAATTTTCAACAAGCGATGTTTTGACAAAAAAATAATGAACTGCTTCCAACCTGTTGCTGTTGGTGTTGTTCGTACAGATGATGAACGCAAAGCTGATCGGTCGTCGTACCATGAATCGGATTCATTTGTGAATCTCTGCCACCTGGTTGAAGTACTGCCGATCCACGGCACGGCAGACTGCCTGTATCGGATACAGCTGATGATGGTGACTGAGAGTCGGCGGCACCTGAATCAGATGATTACTGTGGTGATTTATGTACAGATCAACAGGTTCGAGTGAAGAATGCGATAAAATTAGGTCAGAGCTCACTAAAAAGTCGGGTGAAGAATATTCATTCTGTGGGAAATACTCAATCAGAACTGTCAAAAAAAGTTTCAAAACACTATCGGACTCACATGATTCCGGCTCCGATATGAAAGCTAAAATATTCATGTATCAAGTCGGACGTAAAAGTCAGAGGTCCAAAAACAGCAGTATATCCTGATGAGTCTCACCTGATTCTCGCAATAAAGAGTGGATGAATGGAAGTTTCTGCTTTTGTTGCTTGACCACATTGAAGATCTGCGCCATAGACGACCTCAGAGTTGGATCTCTTTGATGTTGGGAAAGAGCTCGACATTCCGGACAATTTGACATTGAAGGTGAGGTTTGTTGGTTTGCGATTCCGTGACCACTGCAGTTAGTCAGTAAGTAAGTCAGTGAGTGAGTCAGCCAGTAAGTAAGTCAGTCAGTCAGTCTGGCAATCAGTCAATCAGTCAGTAAGGCGTCATTAATCAGTCACTGACCTCACAGCCATGTTCGACGTATAGGCACTATCACTATAGGCACCACCATCATTCGGATGTGAAAAGGTGGTAGCCCGAGAAGTACGTTTCAGTTGATGGAGCTGTTGTTCTTGCTGATGCTGCTGTTGCGGAACCTGCTGCTGGTGTTGTTGACGTTGTTGTTGTTGATGCTGTTGTGGATGTTGATGGTGTTGCTGTTGCTGCTGCTGTTGTTGTTGTTCAAACTGAGTCAGCAAACCCTCTATAGGTGCGTTGGAATGTTGTTGTGACAGAGAGGTGATGGCCTGATCGTAGCTGGGCAGTGCTCGTGTTGGCAGATTTCTTTGCGATGACGTCTGAAATGAAATGGATAGAAATTGGAACATCAAAGGATAAACTAGAGGTACATTGTATATCCTATATTTAAATGCGTTTCGATTATTCGCGTTTATAAAAAGGTTAAGCCAGAGTAGTGATTTCTTGGAGAGCCTGTGGAAGAGCCGGATCTCTCGTCTTCCAACTTTGCAAACTTAGCATCAATCATAGTTATGTGTTTCACATGAGTCTAGACTGTAATTGGAACCTCATTGTCAAACGATATCTTTGTCATTTGTACAACTCATAATTTCGTACATACATATGCCCTAGTTTCACCATATCGAATTAGAATGAAATGAAAGTAAATTAAATTGAAATAAACCAACCATGTGCTGATGTCGAGCGTGCAGATCACCATAACCGTACATGGACTGAACACGGCCGACCTTCTTTGAGGGAGATGTCGCTCCGCTGGAGCCGAGTGGTTGAGTTCGGGCACCGGGACTGCATGGTAACGTGAGTGAGTGAGTGAGTGAGTCAGTCAGTCAGTAAGTCAGCCAGTCAGGCAGTCAATTAATCCAACCTGTACTTTTTGTTGTAGATACCGCTGGCAGCCATTGTTGGAGCTTGTGGACCAGCGCTTGTCGAAGGGGTAACATTTTCGTAATTGTGATATCGGGGTTCCCTCGGTAGCAGAGGTTTGCCACCGATTTTCCCGGTTTTCTGCAAAACATTCAGTTAATTTATAAAATTTCACTTTCGCTCTTTCCTTGGCTCATTAACTCACTCTATTTGCTCACTATTCTATTTGCTCACTAACCTTCGCCACCAGCAGTTGCTCCAATACATCCTGACGCTGATCCTCGTCCATGGAATGCAGTAAGGAAGTGATTTGATTCGTCGATAATGACAGGCCTGAGGGTGGAGGCGGCGAAACTCGATCACACAATTGACCTCTAGAGTCCACCGTTAAGAGACTCTCGCCGTACTGGGGCGGTGGATGAATAGCTGTTGTTTGACCCGCGGTGGATGGCTGCAATGATGCTATGTATTTTAGTGAATGGATTAGTAAGGAAGGAAGGTACAATACAGGATGTGATAAAATCGCCGAAGTTATGGCAACTGAGCGCACAGCGTCAGCTAGTATGTATGTCATCTTCACTGATTAGTTGGAGGCGTTCGTTTTTACACTTTCAACCAATCGTGATAGCTTCGGTAATTTTGCCATATCTTTTTGTCCTGTGGGAACGCAGTAAAAGCAGTCTTTGAAGTTAGTTGACGATTTACTTACCAGTGATGTGACGCATAATCTGGGTTCACTGTTGGCTTGTGTGACTGTACCGCCATGTCGTAATGGCATATTAACATTATTACCCAATTGGGCCAGTGCGTTTGGATCAACGCCTCCAACTGTTGTCCAACGAGGTCTACCTCCAGTCTGAAAGATAACCTCTTCTTGTTATAAATTTTGAGGCAAACTCGCAGTTTATTTTTGTTTTCGGTTAAATTTAAACGTTTTTTGCATTTACGGAGATTTCGTATTCATCAAGTAAATTTAGGATTATAGTAACTAGGGAAACAACGGGACAGGGCTCACTTAAATACTTGTAAAAAATATGATTCAAACATTGGGGTCCCGGGTGGAACTGAATTCAAAATACCGAAGTCGGCGGGAGCAACTAACGGTCAGAAAAGCACTCACAACAATCAAAGACACAGAATAAATTGATCACTCCCAAACTCCTAGCTCTATCAGCACTGAACGATATACTTCCCGAAGATCACACCAGGCAAAAAGTCACAATGTCACACTTGGCAAAAACAGCAAATCGATTACCCTTTCAGTAGTTCTGAAAGAAGCCAGCGTACCTGATGGTGACCGACACCATGGGTTCCGGTATCATGGTGACGTCTCGTTGGTGTTCCCCTCACCGGATCCCCATACGCCGGAGGGTCACGCAACGGTGTTTGTTGGTGATGTCCCGATATCGTCAAGTTCTGCAGTGAATACGCCTGCTGTTGTTGTTGTTGAAGATGTTGTTGTTGTTCGTGTTGTTGTTGTTGTTTCTGCTGCTGACGGCCGTGGTGTTGCGGAGTAGACCAACGATCACCGGGTACACCAGCGTCACCATGGTGATTTGTGGCACCCGTCGTATGGCCGTAGGGTGCCGACATTCGATGTGCACCGTACGGGTACTGTAAATACTGCAAAAATGCACCCAGTTGAGTGACCGCACCCATAACCGGTTTGGTGTGAAATAAGCTTTAACTTAATTTTCCGCGAAAACCCACTAAGCTTACATGATACTATTCAAGTTCATACTGGTTCACTTCACTTTTGTATAGTTTAAATTTATGGTTTATGGTTTTAATAGTTTCCTTTTGTCCTGATGAATGAAGAATCTACAGATAGTCTTCTGAAAATTTTTGAAGATCGAGGACAATATGTCAGCATGCACTACTAAGTTTCATACGCAAT
The DNA here is from genome assembly GCA_964036265.1 of Daptonema setosum. Lineage (NCBI taxonomy): Eukaryota > Metazoa > Nematoda > Chromadorea > Monhysterida > Xyalidae > Daptonema > Daptonema setosum. The sequence goes on from OZ038448.1 coordinate 17,254,376, forward strand.
GCACTATACAATCATGACAGCCCGCTGGGAAAGAATTATGAGAACAATACGGCGTGCGAAGACGATGAAAACTCCCGAGGTTACCGCAAGACACCATTACTAATGAAAGCACGTCTTGCCGCCTTTTCAGAAATAAGATAAGGATGCTGGTTGCATTCAATACGCTTGTCTGACATTATTCTGTACATGGCAGAGATTCGCGAGCGTTCTTGTTTGAGGGAGTTTTTTTTGTTATAGTGTATGACACATGCACGCTAAAAAATCCACAATGAAAACGCTCTGCAAAATGGAATTGGTCAGAGAAAACTTGGCATGGTCCTATCAAAACAATCGGCATTTCAAACGCATGCACTTATTGGTAAAATGCAAGACACACACACATCTGTCATAAAACATCACTCTAATATTTTCAATCGTTAGACATTTTCAAATGTTTATGAACCACACAAAACGACGTAACAAATACAGTAGAAATCGCTGCAATTCCTCTGAGAGAAATTGCTGTAAGGTTGATATGAAAAGGTCCATGCGATGTTTGAGCAGTCTACAAAACATACATACCCAACATGACTTGCCATACAACATATTCAAATTTTACCATTTTTACACGTTCACAACCACCATGAAACACCATGAGACACCATCGAACACCATTAAACAACATCTAACACTCAGGCACAACATCAAAGCTTCACTTACAGGCATCTGACCAAACGCGTGTTCACGTTCGGCGAATCCTTCGTTCAACGACGATCGGTGGTTGACATTGGACTGTGGCTGACTCCGTGACATGTCCGGCTGATGGTTCGGATCTGCTGGCAGATGCGCATGAGGAGAGTTCGTCGAGTTGGAAGCCGTCGACATGACCACTCGGTAAGCGCGCTGAATATGAGGGGTTATTCAGTGAACACAATATTTAGAAAGTGTGCGATTTTATAAGATGAACCGACAGTACAGGTATTACAATATCACCGAATCTATGGCAACTGTGCGTGCAGCTTTAGTTGGTATGTTCTCTTTGCTGATTGATTGAAAGCAAAGAGACTAGCTGAAGCTTCGGCGACTCTTCCTAACCACCACGATAACATCGGTGTACAGGACCTACTTATTGAAGCTGCACTCAATTTTGCTATAGTTTCGCCGAATTTGTTATACCTTTCTTGTATGTACTGCAAGTGGGTTAGTGAGTGTTTCTATATAAAATGAATGAATCCATCCAGAGGTCAACCTCTTTCATGTCAGTCCATTTCTCAGCGACCAAATTGTCAGTCACAGTATCAGTCACAGTATCAGCCACATTTACTGCCTTCTGACGAAAAGCGGACAGAAAGGCAGATGCCTTTTCTGTTAATGGCGGGAAACTCTGGGTTCGGTTCCTTTTATACGTTTTGCCATGCCGGCTACACATTTCTTACCGATCTTTCTAATTGGTTCACTTAAGTTGGTCCCTTGTTATTCGATTACCAAACAATCTTAATTAAAGGTTCTTTGAGTTGTCTATAAAATAAAAATACAAAAAGGATCTAACGGACGGATGGACTGAGTTATGTAAGCCTTTACATTATCTGTCATTTCGAGAGGGTTGAAAACTTGTACAGCGTTAACAAGTTAACGAGTAGACATAACTAAGATGCTTGTTGAGTCTGTAATAGACAAACACGAGTGTAGTAAGCACACAAAATTATGGCTGCCGTCAATCAATAAATACCTGAGTGACTGGCCCACCAATCTGCCCTGCCATTTTACTCGTTATTGTTCTAAATATAAAAGACTGCAATCATACTATTGTGCCGTGTAGTAAAAATATTTGAGAAGATTTTCTGAACAATCAGAAACGATAACTATGACAAAAACGTTTGAAAATCCATTCAACTGTTAACTAGATAATAAGTAGGGGTTTATCTCTGTACAATAGAGCGGACTAGCTATCATCAATAAATGTCTAGACTTCAAGATTCTTGAATCTTGAGTTTTAACTCTTTCATACTGAAGACTTAAATAATTTGACAAAATCTTTGTTTGAAATAGTTAGAAAGAATTTTTAGTTTCAGGTTATATAAACATATATACATACAGGGTGGGCCAAAAAAACGTGTCGCGTTTGAGCGGATATTGTGAAAGTTATACACACGCTGCGAGAATGCGGTAAAAATCATTCGATTAGGCATGTTTTGGCCTATAAAATGATGTGATACTGAAATTGAATCTCTTTTTTCTTAGTTGTTACACGCGATTATTGAAAATACACCGAATTTCACATCGAAAAGTTCATATTTTGTGGTAAAATTATATAAATATTCAGTTTTACGACAAAATTACTGCATGAAGTTTTCATAAGATAACCAACACATACAAGCAATCTGGAGCTTAATGTGTTTTCAAAAAAATGCTCTAATAATCACGCAAAAAGTGTGTTCGGTTTGGCCTTTTTCGAAAGCAATGAAGACACGCACGCACGCGTCTAACTGCTCAATGGTCGACTATAAACAACAATGTTTTTTCGAAACAAACCAAAATATTTAACCTTATATAAACTGAAATACTTTATTTGAATATAAAAAATCAACAAATCCTAGAAACCGGCAACCAAGCAATATTTTGAGTATTCAGTTTTACCACATAATAAGAACTTGTCGATGGAAATTTTGGTGTTTTTTATAATCGCGTGTAACCACAGTTAAGAAATTAGAGATTGATCTTTAGTATGACATCATTTTGTGGGCCAAAACACGCCTGATCGAATGCTTTTTACCGCAGTCTCACAGCGTGTATATAACTCTTGCAATAACCGCTCAAACGCGACACGTTTTTTTTGGCCCACCCTGTATATGTACGTCTCAAAATTTATAAGTAATTTTACGTACCTACAATGGACATGTTGTCAAAATACTAACCTCTGGAGTATTACCGTGCACCAACGATGCCGTTTCAGCTGAGGTTGACGCTTTTTGTGCTTGCATCCAGTCGTTAACGTGCTGCTGTGACGTGCCTCCATTATTGATTTGAACCGACGTTCGGGTTGGCTGTTCGGTGACCGGTGACGTTTGCGTCGACTGTGTCGTTGACGTTGAGGCTCGCGACTTGTGATGACGTGGGGTTACCGGTGGCCCGTGGTTGAAATCGGACGTGTTCAGATCCTGGAACAAAGTAAAAGTTGGTTAAAAATGTCGCTTGTTTTATCACTATTTTGTTAAGCTGTTAATATTTTTCTAGATCTGGGAGATTATTTTTTTCAGCGATTTTTTTTTCACCTGTGAGAGCTCTCGTATAAATAGAAAGACGGTAGCTACAACCTGTGGTTAAGAAAATTTTCAGTTATAGTCCAAGACATGTGATTGTACCTGATCCTGTCCAGTGATAGGTAACTGATGGCAACAAATGCCCGGTCCACTGCAACTGGTAGTTGCCGCATCAATATCAGGGTGGCATGACAAAGACATTAACATAGGCACGATATCTGCGTCATTGTGCAGCGACGGCATCTGACGTCGTTGCACCTGTGGTGAACTCCTCAGTCGATGCTCACGTCTACGAAGTTTGTTCTCGATTAATCGTTGTTGGTAGGTCGGTTTCAATCTCAGGATGTAGCCGGAATCTGACAGTTTTCCCGTCGACGCCATTTCCGAGTCCGTTTCTGACGAGTTTCCGCCATCCGCCATGGCTGAGCTCCCCGCCGCTCCGTCACTGTTGAAACCGTTCTCAATACCGGACATGATTTCCAGATGGAAGACATCAAATTTGAATGGTGGAGGACCGGAGAGATTGATGGAAGACGAAGGTTCTGTTGTAGCAGAGGAAGATGTGGTTGACGAAGGCGTTGTTGTAGGGGTGGCGGGGAGTTTGGCTGATTTGAGGGATTTCCGTCGTTGCTGCTGTTGAAGAGGTTGTTTTGTATGTGGACTGATGACTGATTTGTGCAAAGTAGGTGGTGTTGGTAGTGAAACGGGCATAGTGGCATGGCGGCTTCATTGGAAAGGATGGTATTTTAATTTGATCTTGAATTTTGATTGGAGTTACTAATGTTTTTGGAAATTATATTTAGGAATACAAATTAAAAATTAATAAATAGAAACCATGATCATAAGAAAGGATTTACGTGCATCTTGTTGGTATCGATCCTTGTTTCCGTCCAACACCAACACAACGCATAAAAAACTCAGCACTTCTTTCTACTTGGACAGAACTGCGGTAAGTTAATTATGGCGCACACAAGTAGTTCAGCCTTCGAATGTCAACTGACCACATTTGGCTATAAATTTTGGTCAGAATGCGACCAGAGAAATATCACTTGGAAATGTCGACAGACCGTCAGCCACTGCCGTTCGCACTGTTGAGGTGCACTTTGCATAATGTAAAGTGCCATGTTTGACATCGCTCGTTATTCAGACTGATTGACGAGTGAAGCGAGAGTAAAGAAGAAAAAAAAAATCCATTGTTATGGTGCAGTAGCCTTGCTCTTATTCAGTAGACAGCTATGTAAGCTGAGAAGTAATTTATAAAACTTTTTACGCGGTCTGCAAATATTGTTCTTGCTTTCCGATGCGAAAAATACACTGAACACGGATGAATTACAAAACGAATGATGGTTTATCTGAATGGTTTATTTAGTATAATAAAACATAACCCCACATTTTTGAGAAGTTAGGCGCATAAAATGTGACCATTAAAATGCATAATACCGCAGTCGCACATCTAGTCTACAACTTCCTCAGTTATTGCTCAACGTTGACACGTTTTTATTGAGCCACACTGTGAGTTCGGTTGTCGCTTGTGAGGGTGTTTACGATAAGTGCCATGCAAGAGTTCAGTACGGATTAAGTTGTCAGAAGTGTGTCTAAGATGTGCGTACGAACAGCTCAGTAAATGAATGATTGTGTATAATTGTATACTGTAATTGCCGACCAAAGATGCTTCGGCCCCCAAGTAACTCAAAACAGAATAACAATACAATCGTTTTTTTTTCTAAAAAATCTAGACAACAAATTCAGGGTTTTTGGTAATGAGGATTAATTGTTAATAAATTGCAACATTCAACTTGATAGTCTTGAAACCAAGACAACTAAACAACAATGACTATCGTCAATCTAAGTATGATGGTCTGTGCTTTTTTTCAATTTTCCCGAGAAAGCGATAAGACTCTATTGACTGCGCATATGAACCGTTGAGGGTATCTGCTCGACTCGTCACTTCTCGATGGCGCCCAACCAAAGCCATCGAACCACATGCTCATATATACTGTGGCCATTGTTTGCTGGTCCCTCAAGACTCCCAAGACTTGAGGCTCAACAAACACATGCCCCAAAAAGCTCCAACCATCCTTGGTCAGAAAATATGTTCGGGCGAAACTTCGCATGATCAGAGTGGGTTGGTTGGAACACACATTGTCTGGGAAGCTGGTTGGTCCGGACTAAGACTTATACCAACAATGGACGATGGTTGCTTAAGGCATACGCTTCGCACCCATATGAACAGTCTAGAAGTTGCCTTGAAGGTTTCATGGCTTGCCGTACCGTGCTACCAGCCAGGCAAAAGACACATATAGATACTACAAGCTTAGGCAACTGTGACGGATATGTGTTTGGCACACCATACTCCGGTGCCACCGACACCCGTATGTCATTTCACCGTTAAGGGTTATGCGGTTACCGTTTCGGGGTTACCTAATACGTCTCATGCGCACATGTTCCATATTACCGGATATGACCAGTTTTAGGTGCCCGGCTGTTGTAACAGGGAACTAGGATAAAAACAAAACAACGCGGAATATAAAATTTTCAACGATTATTGAGAAAAATAATCTGGTCCTTGAAATAAGTTAAATTGAAACACAAGTAAACGATGATCATCGACGTTAAGACATTCCGGGGAAACATAAGGTGTGTAGATTTGTCTTTCAAACACCATGGTTGATCTGCAGCCTTACGGCTATGGTATACCTTTCGTAAGACAGCGCAAACTGCCAGTCTGGTTTTAGCAAACGTATGTATCTGTCAGTTGGAACGGAATGCGTGTTAACGTAACGTACGCATCCATAACCCAGGCACATACACTGACAGACAAGCCGAAATAAATATGTCTCTCTATCAAACGTTGCACTGCCAGCAAACGCCGTGCCATGCGTGAGACCACTGGATGACAAACCAATTTATCAGACAAACCAAAGAAGGAGAATTAGAAGTTTTGACGCCAATTTACATACATCTTATGGAACAAATTTAGTTTTTTGGAACAGCTTATAATAGGAAAGTTCCACTATTTCGTTCTCCCCTCGTTTGCCAGTGGGTGAGACCGCCATGAACCTCGAACCCCATCTACCCCATGCGCATTACTTGCATGGTCCGGACCATTTCCACTACGAAAACGCATGTTTTGTAACCCCTCAAACATCGTGCCCTCATTTATAGTAGCCGCTTGGTGGGAGGCCCACCAAAACGTTTGACAAAGTCGACGACTTAGTGAGTTCGTCGGGACGAGGGAGGGCTGAAGGGTTTAAGTAGCCCAATTTTGGGAGGGCCGGTATGTCATGAACCACATACCATGACCAACCGAGGCCTCGGTGTGGACACTCCTATAGAGAACTACTTGATTTAGTGGCCACTCTTTGGAGGTAAGATGGAAAGGCAAGAGTAATGACTTTTTGTTCAGTCGGCGTATTGGTTCTGCAAGATGAAGTTCATGTCAGAACTCACCGTGGTCTGGTCAGCCATCATTTTGTTTTTGAAAAATCTTTTTGTTGTTATATTTATAAATAATACCCAAGTTTAGTCCAAGTTTTTTTTGCATCTCAAACAGACATGAACCTACTTCAAGTTATATCTGGCACACACAGTGAACAGCCTCGGATATCAGTGGAAGCGTCATTTCAGTAGTAAAGTGAGTGGAATACCAGAAGGAATTCAGGCTCATATGACTGGTACACATATAGCAGAACAAACAAACTGATTCAATAGCTAGATAAACTGAATAACTACCGGACATGTAAAGTGTATGCGCAAATAAGTGGCGTGAAGCATATGTTCAGGCTATGGAGCACATGGCTCAGATATACCAAATGTACAGCGCAGAGTGTCCCTTAAACGTAGAATATTTAATTAGCGAAGGGATGTTGACTTGTCCATCGCAATCACAGGAACTTGTTATATCTGTTAAACAAGATAAGTTTGATGAATACCATTTTGAGTTTAAACAAACTACATTTCTGGTTGATATTTAAAATAGCAGATTTTTGAAACACCCTGTAGGTATCGGTTCTAAACTGCAACTTGAATGCGCCCCGTGTTAAATGGCACTGAATGTACACATGCAATGCCATTACATATATGGCATGGTGTCGCTTACAAAGGCGACTTTGAGTTCCTTCCGGGATAAACTTTACTCATTATCGCAATATCATGTTATATTTATATATTTGCCTAGAACTTCGCAATGGTACGATGTACTTTCCCAAAGAACCGTCTTACATAAACCCTTAGGTACATTACATCTATTTAATGCGCGTTACAGCCGTAATATACTTTACGGTAATACGAGTCGGATATTTATTCCCTGACACTGTAGGCACAGCCTCGTAGTGAAAAATTAGGAACCATCAGAGCGTGTAACAGTGTCTGATGAAGAAACAGGCCACCATCAAAATGGGCTTTAGACTCGACAGGTTTTAGATCGTCTCGGTTCAAATTCTGTTGTTGAGCTTCTTCTGGATAACTTGGATAATTAGAGATGTGAGTCTGACGTAAAACTTCAAGCAAGCAATCAAGTTATCTCATATTCGTACAGCGTGACCCAGATGGTTGTTGTGAAGCTCCGGTTGCATTATCTGTTCAATGAAAACATCATAATCAAATGATAACTAATATCATTTGTATGGGGTGATATCACTATACTAAAATGACACACACCTATAGCAAACAATACATCAAACAAAAACTCGTACCGGTAAGTTTCCAATTGTATTCAGACAAGCACGGCGGATATCGATATCAAAACATCAAAACATCCAAACAAATGTTAAACATCTACACATCAAAACGTCTAAACATCAAAACATAATGTTTCTATCAAAACAACGAGTGACGGCTGACTTGAATTTCAGGTTTCATCATGACACTAGCGGACGAGAAGGGGTGGGAAAAGCGGAACTTTTTTTCTTTGGCAGTTTCGAAAAGTAGAGTTGGCTCTTTAACGCGTAGGTAAAAGAAGGAAATTTCTCCTAATTCCCCTTTCATAGAAAAATGTCCCCTCCTTTGGAAAATTGGCTTGTCCGCCAGTGCAACATTACAAGTGTCAGATTGATATGGCGGCCCCATGACATATGACCAACGGCACATGAGGTCTCGATGGTTCCATAATATCAGAGACCATTGTAATAAGACCGACTGCCAACGATCAAGTCTTAATGAATTCGATGGCACATGCGTAACATATAACATGTACTTCTGCAATACAGGAGAAGACTTGATTGCAGTTTGTTCTCCAACAATGACCGCAAAGCAACATCATGCTCGGATATCTAACGTTTACACAGACAATTAACTGCGGCTGCCAAAAATGATCGAAACAAATGGATAGACGCAAGAATGCGATATTATAACATTTTCTGCTTCAATTGTTTGGTGTCACGGTTTGCCAGCCAGCACTGGACCTTGATGTTACGCTTCAACTAACTGAACCATACTGCATATCGTCAAATGTAGCTTTAGTTACATACATACATATGACACAATGTGAGTGATGTTGCAAATATACACATACTATACATATAGTCAGTATGACATGATAATTATCATCACGATAGTACAACGTGAATAAATAAAGCATTGACACGCATGTTTACCGACATGCCATGACGAAATAATTTATAGTCACTCTTGAAACGTGAACTGAAATCGTTGTGAATGAATTGAACATGAACTCAATTCATGGATTGTTATTCATTTGTGTTATCTTAATTACTACATTAACTTGTTTACCGGAGCGGAAGACTAGTCTTCTGATTCACACACATATGTATAAATCGTTTCTAGGACACTCCGAAACATAGCGTATGATTAATCTGGAATCAGCGGCAATTCAGTAACCATAGACAGATAAAATGATTGAACGAGGTTATATACAGGGAGGCCCAAAAGTCTCTACCCGCTGTTTGACGTAGAATTTCTCGAAAAAATTATATTTGAAGATTGGTGTTCTAATATGCAAATACAGGTAAAAACACCTGAAAAATCGAATTATGTTGTCAGATTTGACCTATTTCTACGGTTTTTAATACTTTTTGTGGAAATTCGGCGAAAATCAGGTTTTTCCTGTGCTTTTATGATCTTCAGTCGAATTTTTTTAATGCAACGTTTTATAAGGCTCAAGAATTGCATAATTCTGTTTTATGCTGATGTTTGAACTGAACTTATCACAAAATATAATTATTATTGGCTTCGACCAGCGAAATATAAGCCAAATTGCGCAAGTCATTTTTCGGCCCAAAATCGGTAATTTGACAGTTCTGTCAATCAAGTCTTAATGAATTCGATGGCACATGCGTAACATATAACATGTACTTCTGCAATACAGGAGAAGACTTGATTGCAGTTTGTTCTCCAACAATGACCGCAAAGCAACATCATGCTCGGATATCTAACGTTTACACAGACAATTAACTGCGGCTGCCAAAAATGATCGAAACAAATGGATAGACGCAAGAATTAAGGCTCAAGAATTGCATAATTCTGTTTTATGCTGATGTTTGAACTGAACTTATCACAAAATATAATTATTATTGGCTTCGACCAGCGAAATATAAGCCAAATTGCGCAAGTCATTTTTCGGCCCAAAATCGGTAATTTGACAGTTTTCAGCCTTTATCTTGTTTTAATAGCCCTAAATGGGGATTTATGACGATACATCCGCACATTGGGAGTTGTTGAAGCATGATTATCCCAACTAGAAATTAATTTACCGATTTTAAACTTTCCCGATTTTTGTCAAAAAAGTCGATTTTTCTTCGGTTACCCAGACTTTTTTGTAGTAAATCACTTTAATATCAACCTGTCTTCCTATCATGATATCATAAAAACCCAGTTAACACTTGTTTTCAGCAATGTGAAATTCTTTTACAATTATTTAAACAATTAATCGCAAAATTATGTCCAGTTTCCATAGTATTCAAGTCAGAAATGCCGAAAATACACGAAAAATCCATTAATTTTGGCAGTAACTAAAATTTGAGCAATCCTATGAAAAAATATACCACATAATAAGAAATTTCAAGTGTTATTACGTATATTTAGATTGTAAAAGGGAATCATGCAATTTAATAAATTTTAGAAATTCTTGGTCAAACAGCGGGTAGAGACTTTTGGGCCACCCTGTATAGAATACATTAACAAAATGCTAAAACTGTCAACCAAGCGATCACGCGCTGCTGAAATGTTTTACAATTGAGAAACACTTTCACACCTCGATTTAACAATACGTGATCGTTGAAGAATGTTCGAGGAAAGAAGAAGTTAACACTTAGCCAAACACAGATAGAAAAAAAACAGATTTGTTTAGAATTGAATATACGAGATCCAGTAAACAACTTTTATAACAATGAAAATGAGTACGTTATGTATTGAAATCCAGAGCTCTATAGTAGAATATCATGACCAACGTAATAATAATATTATTAAGCCTATTATTAACTAGTGGGGTCCCATACGTGGCATTCCAGAGTCTGGAAACACATGACCCAGCGGATGAGCAAAGGGAAATTTATGGGGAAAATGGCTTTTTTGTTCTCTTATAGTGTTTGAATATATTTTATGTGGGCTTCTGAGGTTGCAAGTCGCAAAGAGAGAAAATATGCAAATATTGTAAATCTATTGAACAGTTTACTCGTCCGTATTTGATTCCATGAACCAAGCATCAATGAATGGATATGACACAGTAAAGGTTGGATGTACTCATATTTGGGGAATGGTTAGACTCTAATCTGGATGTACATACGTATGTATGTATGAGAGGATTATGCTTCTAACATCCTTGATACCACGGAATCACACTTTCCTGGAACCTGTGGAGTCACATTGAGAAGAAGGATAATGATATAAAAGCTGGAACATTTTTTAGACATACAAAAACAGTTAGTTGAATCAAGTAAATGTAAACGACGTAACGTTCACCTTCATTTGTTCTTTTGTTTCAGTTCAGAAGCCTTTATAGTTTGATTTAAAACAGTTTGCCGGAAGTTTACCGAACTTTCAGTTAACAAAACATCAAAAATTCAACAGCAATTTATTCCAGACAAATTTAATCGTGATTTACTAAGTAACATATATAGAGTAACTAAGGATTCCATATCGAGCATACAACGTGATTAATTTTTGACAACGTTTTCCAAAATTTTATATTCATATCTCATGCAAATGGATAAAAGCAAAAATTTTAGACGAAAACCAGGAAGGAATGCAGTCCTAAAACTAAGAATATCTCTCTTTTCCCTCCTTCAATAATCCGCATTCTCACGTATTTAATCAGATTAATTCATTGCCGGTTACGGCATGCCGGAATGTGAGAGCGTCACACACAACTAATACCACTAGCGGACGAGATAGAAGGAAAGAGCGGATTTCACCCTCTTAGGCAATTCCAAAAAGTAGTATTTGTTCCTTAAGGTGGATGCAAAAATTCAAAATAGTGAATTCCCTTCTTTTACGAAATTCTCCTCTCTTCGGAGGATCAGCTCGTCTGCCAGCGACTACTACCGGGGTACACTGCTGGATTAAATGAGTTATTGGCACGCCCTTCAGGGTTTACAAGTGTGTTCGATGCCCGGTCACATAGCGATACGAGTCAATCATCCAAAGGAAAGGGATTTGATTCAAAGAGAGGGACTTATAAGTCTGGAGACTATTTCACATTTACCTTTTACCTTTAACAAAGTATACCTTTTGAAATTGCCAAAGAGGGAGAAATTTCCTTTTTCATTATTTCCTCGTCCGCCAATGGTTCGACGCCATGAATGTCGAGTCGGGTTTCATTCACATGCTTCCCGTTATACCTAGTGCCCTATTGGGTAGTGTTTTCCAACTAATATGAAGCGCTTTCATGTTTGTTTTGGAAATAGAAATATTGGATGCATCATTTGGGAATCATTGGAAATATGTAAAATTGGTGTAAATTTTGGTTGGGAAGAGTCTGTGATAATGTCTCAACGTCTGACGTTTGATATTAATTTAATTTATTTTGTTGTCTAGTACATACATAAGGTCTTTATTCAAAACACTGCGGATAAGACAAATTTTGACAGACGACAAATGTTTAGGCGTCATAATTGAGATTAAGAATTGATTTGATACTACGAGCCCCAATGAAGTTGATAATCAATTTCTGGCATAACCTGTAAGTATTGAATTATCAGTACCACGTTTTAGAAATTATTAGAACCAGATTCTCAACGTCATGATAGGGGAAAATCTTATTCAGTGTGATGTGATGGTCTAGAACCGAAGTTGGCTATTTCTCATAACCAATTACGAGTGCTATAGATTCCGAATGACCGATGAGTTGTGCGGCGGTGCTTCCTCAAGTTCATCTTTGTTGCAGAGTAGCCCATGTGCTATATTTACCTTTTGTGTCGTTTTATTTTGAAATTCGTATCGTAACATAACTCTCTACACCAACCCTTTCCTCGCTGATCCTGTCTTGACGTTTAACGCTGGGCTCTCTTGAATGAGGACGACTGCTCGTGGCTGAGCTCAGTGCATGAGCGAAAAGGTTGCCTGAACAATGTTTAGTTTGGTCTTTGGGTGAATTGATTACTCACTCATTCAGTCACTTACTCACTCACTCACTCACTCCCTCGCTCACTCACCAATCTCCGATGCGGCTCTCTCCCTGCTGATCCTGTCCATTTCGTCGAGCGAGTCAGATCTCCGATTGTGATTATTAGAGGCATTACCGGTGGTGGTGGAAGAAGTTTTGCGACTGGTTGACTCCGTGTGGATAGTCTGAAAACGAAACTGTGGTCTTTCATTCTCGAAGACCCTGACATCGGTCGTTCGCAGTTCCAATCATTACAGTACCGGATAAAAAGATGTGACGAAACTGCCGAAGCTATGGCTGATTGGTTGCAAGCCCGATTACTAGTTGAAGCTTCGATGACTCACGTAAATTTTCACTTTCTCAACCAACCAGTGGAGAGGACCTACTAGCTGAAGTTGCGCCCACAGTTACCGTAGCTTCGGCGATTTTCTCACCTCATTTTTTTCTGTACTGTACGCGAAATGCCAAACCCCAAAAATTTTCCTAGAATTTTGTCTAAACACAAAAATTTTCTGTCCCCGAAAATAAATTCCATACAAAGTTTTACTGTCCGTTAACCCCCGATTACCTATCGTGAGGCTGGCTTGTCCGAGCGGTAGCGAGGACAAGCGCGTTAGGCCCGCGCAGCGGTGGTATTTTAGTGGTTATCCACCTTAGTATGCGGACATAAAAATTCGCGTTTGGGAAAAATTCTAGAAAATTTTTTGGGTTTTGGAAATATGCGTACTGTACACTAACGAAACAGTACAATAACGTTAGTCCGCCTGTACAAACCTGGTTATCGTTATCTCTGTTGTCATGTGCCGACAGTGTCTTGTCAGAGCTGAGTCGATGTTGTCGTTGTTCGGTGACATACGACGAGGAGATACTGGGTTCGGTGACATGGCCTTCGTCCATTTCAGCCACCATCGCCGTCGTCGTCATTTGCTCAACGTAGTCTGGTAATCGGAAGAGTTAGTTAGAAATGATTTTGTAAAGTTAATGTGGAAAGACCATTGGAAACTTATGTTTTCATGTTAGTTGATTATCTAAATATGAATGTTTCCGTAAGTAGTTTTACTGGGATGTTTTCACTACTTAAATCATCAAGTACAATATCAGAATGGTGTTTTTGTAATGACTTGAGAGGTAGAATAACTGTTGCACAATGGCAGAAACTGTAATGCAAAACATTAGGATCTGTGTCCCAAGACAGGTTTCGACTTAGAATCACCCGTTTTCGAGGCTGGCGCCCTACGCACTAGACTAGACAGGAGAAAAAAATCCTACGTTTTTATGTTTCACTTAGTCAAAAAATATTTTAAAAAGATATCATAAGGCTAAACGTTAAAACAAAAGACAGTATGAAACTTTTTCTTGAAAATTGAGAAATTATTGTTTTAGATTTGAAATAACATATTAGGGACGGAAGAACATAACTCTTTCTAAAATGTTGAGAACAGGGCTGGGGGACTTAATTAAAAGTACCAGGGCTAAAAGTCCCGGGAATTAAGTACCTCATTAAGTGGCACTTGAAAAAACGGGACATTTTTTAAGTGCCACTTATTGTTTGTAAAACTTTTCTTTTAGTACCAGAATTTATTTTGTAACTATGTAAAATACTATGGATTTCTTAGTGATAAATTGACAGAATCCAAAATTCTTTACTTTTAGCCAATTTTGCTTATAGGAAAAGTTTTACTACAATATTTACAATACTTTCAATATCTACAATAATTAAGTACCGAATTCAGTGCCACTTAATTTTCAGGCGACAAATTCAAAAGTGGCACTTTTAAAATGAAAAAAAAATTAAGTGGCACCTAAAAAAGTACTTTTAAATTAAGTCCCCCAGCCCTGGTTGAGAAGCTGTTAGATGATGTTGAAACTAGACCAACCCTGTTCCACCATCTGTTGTTCGTATCCAGCCTGATTTCCCGTCATGTTATTGTGTTGTACTGACGCCAGTAGTCGGTCGATTTGTGCGGTGTTGAAATCCGACGGCAGCTTCAAATCCAAGTCACTGATCGCAAACGCACTTCCCTGGAACATTATGAGTGAGTGAGTGAGCGAGTGAGTGAGTGAGTGCTTGAATGAATGAGTGAAAGAGTGAGTGTGTAAGTGAGTGGTTTGGTGCGTCAGTTATTTTGTTATATAATGTTAAGCAATGAGTCTACATAGTTTCAATCCATTGTTCAGTACACGGATTGAGGCGACCGATTTGTATTCCAGTCGTCATGAGACAGATGTACAAACCTGACTATACAACTGGTCTCTGGCATACTGTTGTTGTTGTTGCTGTTGTTGTTGTTGTTGTTGTTGTTGTTGTTGAGTGTATAACGCCAATCCAGGAGAGCACAAGGACAGCTCACTGATCAGTGGTGAAGAGTCGAGCTCACTGGTGCCTGAAAATACTTTCACTTAAGTAATTTTTTGTAAATGAAAACGTTTTATAGCATTGTCATGCGTGAAAAAAACTTCTGTGTATTGCATTCAGATACTCATATGTCTATAAAGCTAAGTACTGTACATACAGTTAAGAAATAACATCCACCTACACAAATGGACAATAACATTGCAATGCCATTGACAAATAACAATTGAACTGTACTGTACACTGTACATGTACAAGTATAATGCAATGTCTACATTATGGACCTACAAACATACAAATGCTAACTTTATCAATGTATGCAGTTGTTTTGGTCTGTTGTTGAGAACCCAAACAACTCACGTGACATTTTCAATTATTTGTGACACGCAGTGCCCAAAAATTAGATTGTCATCGGTGTCTCACTAATTTTCCTTTCCGAAAGCGAATTTTTTTGTGACCTAGACTGTCTCAGAGAAGAATGGTAATTGCAAGAACATTAATGTGCAAGGAACGTCTTTCTATCTGTTAGGAAAATTACCTTCGAGGAGAGAGTCGTCCATGGAGAGTCAGGGCTGACTGATGAAAATGGTTTTTTAATAACTTTTTTTCACAGCTGACTTTTTTGTAAGTTGAGTGGTCTACGGTCGAAAGTTCAGAATTTCACGAACATCAGAACAGAATATAAACGCTGGTTATGTGCAAACTGCTTCTGCTAGATGCGAACGTGTGTCATTTGGTGCGGCACTGAATGCAAATGAACCATTGATCGAAAAGAAGGACAAGTCATAGACAGAATGAATGGACCATCCACTAAAAATAAATCGAACGAGATAACAGCCAATTGACATCAGCCGAAGGCTGTAGGCCGCCCTCCATGTTTGGCTGAAAATTGAAGCCTGCCTGCAAACCACTGAATATTGCTCATAACGCACCCAGCATTACTACCGTAACATAAAAACACAAAGTCTGAATTTCGGGAAACATTAACTCTTTAAATGGGTTTCCCAGATAATGTAGTGTTGAAAATTTTATTTTACTGTCACCTTTTCATTACTGAATCCAACATGGCAGACTAATACCGTATCAGAATGGTTTTCGTAATTGCCAGAGAGTTGAATATAGCGAGCCGGGCGAACGATCATGACAATGAACCGAACGATAGCAGAAACCCCAAAACAACGCGTCAACGGTTCTGTGTCTTAAGAGTCAGAGTTTGAATCAGTACCATCAGTTTTTCAGGCTGGCGCCCTACGCACTAGACTAGACAGGAAACAGATATAATGCTGTGAGAAAATGAAGAGATACATAATTAGAATGAGTATTGTTTTTTGGATATATACACGTACTGATACTGTATTATAGGAACAGTCCAGAACAACATGAAACGGTCATGGATCCTTCTGGCATGGTATTTATGTATTTGTAAGACGATCCTTTAAGTCATCCCGATATGGGGCACGATAGAGTGCCATGTTAAACGAACCAGAAAACCAACATGTCATCTTGTCAGTAGTTCAAGAAGTAAGATAACTAAGGATAACTCGGAGGACATAAGTGGAAGATGCATAGCATTACGGTAGAAAGAAGATTTGCGGATACCTCAGAATGGGTGTTCACTCTGGCCGTTCTCCTGGTTGGGACATCAGGCGTCATCATAAAAAAGACGTACAGTACATAAGTCTTTTTCGAACCCGAACCAATCGAATATTGTATTTACAGCTTTAGCCAGTTCAGTCGACGTGGATAATTTACAGCTGTGTCATACGAGTCTGGTACAGTAGATTGTTTCGACTGGCAGTTTTATTAGTTTTCTATGTCATATGATAACGAAAATACGTTTTCTTAAAGAATAATTTTCGTCATTAATGAAGCAATAAAACTATACTCAGACAACATGTGGTTCAACCAACTTGAGAATAACTTTTGTCGGGCCGCATTTCCAGTAACCGCCCACATTTATATGAATCACAACAAACAAGAGACAAAAAACAACAGAAAAAGCTGGTGAAAACCAACAATCAAAAGCGATTGCTACTTTGGTTGAGAGTCACCAAATCGAACAAACAACTGAACAAACAAACAAAAATCCTTGGCTAAGTAGGTCCAATCATTGGCGGTCAAAGAAGCCGTTATTCAGCGGACAGTTGAACACCCACCGATGGGTGTGGCCTCTTGAAGACCAGAGACTGGTTCGTCGTCTGGGTGACTAACTGAACTGTACATGTCTGATGGAGCTTAAAATGTGATTTGATACCAATATAGTTTTTTTCATTATGTGCTTTACTGATGTTTTTGGTAATAAACTAAAGGTTACCTGACTTTAAAAACTGGTAGTACAAAACAGGTAAGCTTAACAAAGTGTAGACATGGGTGTGGTTATAAGTTTTTTGAACGGAATAGTTCGGAAGTCAACCCGATACACGTTCACTTCAGCAGAATCCACGTATTCTTTACTTATGAGCTCGGAATGTTCGTTCCAGATTCATTCGTCGGTAAACATCGGTGAACTATGAAACCACTTATGATGAAACTTCAGGTCCCTGATGCAGTTCGCAGAAAAGCTGCTAATAACTAAAAATTAGATAGTTGAGGTTTTGCGAAAAGTTTTTAAGGAGTCAGATAAGTACATAACCATCAAATTATTTATTCAAGTCTGATATGCTGGCACGTGTAATAAGCACGACTATTTTAGATACTACATAAACTAATAATGGGCATATCGATTGTAGTGTGGTTAGGCTTACGATTGTCATTCGACGCATGACTACACACTTTCACATTAGCTGCAGTAATTATTCGAAACTTATGAACCAATGGTAAAGGACACTGTATTAAATTGCATGCTCTCTAATACTACAATGATTAACTTGTTATTGTTTCACACCGGGAATAGGAGCGCCTGAATTCAAGATTTGCGTGATAACAAACAGTACATATGAAAACAAGACCATCCCACTCCTCTAAAAGTATAAAAAGGATTTTCGGAGTTAATATCTGAAACTCAGTCAGAAACAAGGTAAACAAACTCAAGTGAAGTTGTAAATATTAAAGAATACAATCAAAAACATTTGAAACCCGCCGAGCCTCAGACCAATAGCACCCTGGCACATTTTTACGGCATAACATCCTGCGTTTTAGGGCTCCCATTTCACAGCTGCATGGTGCCTATTTTTGCCAAGGGTCCCTCAGCCTGTAGGCCCATCTGCACACATCTGAGTTTGCCCGTACAGTGCACATAAAGACAACAGTCGGACAAGCTGATCTCCCAAAGGGAGGGGTATTATTTCATGGAGCGGAGAATTCTCGGGTTTGACTTCTTCTTACGGAACGAATTATGCTCTTTGGAACAGTTCCAAAGAAAGGGGAATTATACTTTTCCGTTCTTCCCTCATCCGCTAGGGATAAAGACGACAGTCCGATACGACCATTTGCTCTGGACACATAGTTTGTGAAAGTTCTGAGTTTATGTTCTCGGAACGAACCGTTCTGACAAAGAAGAATCATTTTGGCCGTTACCGGAAGAAACACGTCAGTTTGAATTTCAGTTGATCTCTTTTTAAACTCCTTAAGGGCAGTTACTGATCGCAAGACCATGGATCTGCAAACGTCCACCTTTTGAAACAAAACTAAAACTATTAAGAAAACAGCTGGTCTAAATGAAACAGTTTGTCTAGATGGTAAGCCTAGATAGTCAGGTCGCCAAGATGAATGAGATGACAGAGAGTCGACAAAAAAAACTCGCAACTGTGAAAAACATGCAGATAAGTTTAGAAGCACCCTAGAGCTTGCCTATAGAGTAATGTGCGACGTAAAAACGATTTGGACTGGGCTCGTGCGTGTACAGGGTTTAGCAGAGGAAAACGTCTGAGGTCAGATACATGCAATTCAAAAACTTATCAACCGTTTATCTACAAAACTTTTTGTTTCTGAAGTGTCTTTTTTCTAAGATGGACAAACCCAAAATTTAACATTTTTCATTTTAAAAATAGTTTGATATAAACCCGAGACGTCAAAAAGTGTTAACTTGTGGTAGCTTTGTGGTTTTCAACATCTGAATCAGGAGACCTTTTTTGCCACCCTGCGGAACCTTTCAAAACCATCTCGAACCCGCCAGGACTCTGTAGTACTCTGACAATCTGACACCCTGCTTGGGTCCACTTATACACACACACCCACTTGAGCATGTATGTACTGTATGTAGTGGAGTCTGACGGAAATTGATTGGTTTTTCAGCAAATACATGCAGTAAAAAATGAAATTTAAATAATTTTACTTGCAAAATGTGGTACATACACACGTTTTGCATGTTGAGCCTATTCTATTTCGTAGGGTGTTTTCAGAGTTCAAAGGGTAGTAGACATGAAAGACAAATCTGCAGATCAAGAATGCCACAATGGCTCATTTTCTTTTCCTTTCTCCTTTCCTGCGGACTCATTTCTTTTCTATTTTTACTTTTCTTTGAAAGCACCCGTAGAATATGCACATGACCAACTGGTGGAACCAACCAACGTATCTACTTCGATAACGGTCAATGGGGCTCAAGTTATTACAGGAAACTGTTATATGAACAGCATGTACCGGTGGCTAGCTAATTCAACATCAAGTTAGAGGACGGCAAAACTGGCACCACCCTAACTGACCAAATCTGTGAATGTGAACTGATATAACAGCGGTAAATAGCTGTCAATTGGGAATGCTTAATCGTATTGAAATAAATTTGTTCCCGGATTTCAAAAACAGCTTCAGCATTTCGAATGAACTCTAAGTATGAGCAACTGAACAACAACAAGTATGAGCAACACATACAGGAAAACGCCATGTTTGACTCAAGTATAACGGTAATCATGAACATAAAAAGAATCGTGAACAACGCGAACTTAAACAGAACGTATGCCATTACGATTACATGAGACCACTAGCGGACGAAAGAAGAATGGAAAAGTGGAATTCTCCCCTTTTCACAGTTTTGTAGAGTAGAATTTGCCCTTTCAAAGTGTCAGTAAAAAAATGTCAAAAGTACTAAATTCGCCTTCTCTTTGAAGAAATTCCCCATCCCTTTGGAATACTGGCTCGTCCGCCATTGCATGGGAGCTCATATAACTGGATATACATATGGTTGAGTGCGTATGTACTGCATGAACTCAATGCAGGCGTGCAGAACACATGGCTTGTTTACTTCGTTCTGACCTAAACGGAGACGAAAAAACAGACGGTCAGTTTGATGACATTCGGTATGAAAAAGTGACAATTAATGGTGCTGTTTCTTGTTTGTGATACTTAATGGAGAAGGTCAAAGGATTCAAACATTCGATTAATGCAATCTGATCTGAACTGGATCTATTCTACCTGAATTTACCCGCACATGTCCATGCAAATGTATTTATTTCGCAATTGTATGGCACCACGAACACATGTTTGCTTCTGAAATGGCTATGGTTTTTTCTAGTCTGTGTTTAACAAAAAAGTGAAATTTTTCTCAATCTTGATATTGGAGCATTTCGCAGAACAACTGCATAAATATCTCGCCTTCATGTTGCAGTCGAAGCGTTGTTCGAAAATCATGGATTGTATTGAATCAAAGTAAGCTGTACATAACTTTCATAACTTTCAACTATACTGAATTTTTGTCCTTCTAGAATACCGTTGATGGCCTCGGGCCGTAGTCTGATTCTTTGGTACACGTACGAAATACCCACAGGGGTATTTTCGTAGTGGCCCTAAAGAAAATCTTATATTTCATACATACAGTTGATGCACCGTAAAATTGTTGCTACTGATTTAAATGCATATTTGTTTTATCAGCCAGTGGCAATGTCTCACGTGCAGAAACGATAATACAGTAGTGACAGAAAGCAGAAAAACGGTTTCCTGCGTAGGTTTCCTACGTGAAGAACAATATGACCAACGGATATAGAGGTACATGTGAATAAACTAAAATGTGAACCTAAACCTGATGTTGTACGTGAAATATTATAATGAACTACGTATGTAGATACCAAAAAGCTAAGTTGATATGTCATGCCATGCTACATTTTTTTCAAATAAAGCTGTTTCAACAGTTTTTGTAGCTGAGTACACAGTATGTACAATGTTAGCAAATGTGCAAACGTATATGGCTGCTTTTGTATGTACAGTACATTAAATACTCCGACTTATTGTTGGCCAAGTCCGAATACAAGAATAAAAGCGACCGGCTGAAATTACGCACAGTATAACGAACAAAGGCACGATATTGTCTTGGCACACGCCTAGAGGCAGCGGACGCGGTGCACAACAACAACAACAACAACAACAACAACAACAACAACAACAACAACAACGACAACAACAACAACAACAACGACAACAACGAATTCCAATTCTTTTTACAAACAAACAACAACCCGTTGTGGAAAATGATACAACGGGTAAACCAGACATATCATGGTTTATTTGTTGTGGCGTTTGGCCCCATGACATGTGGGTGCCATTTCATGGAACATCGACCATTGCAATGTCTCTTTCAACCGTTGATGTCAAGGACAGCAAGAGTAAAGCTTCTTAAAAGACACCATCAACTGAAACTGTACTATGTACTAGTCGTTTTTTACATGGCACAATCTTAGTTTGATCTATAGTGTACGTCAAACGAGAACTGACAGACGGATTATGTCACTGGTTCGGGGTTTTGTACACATATTGGCCATAGCGAAATACAAACATGATTTGGCTTACGATTGACTGGAAGATTATCACTGAACAACTTTGTAGAGGTGGAATGGAAAATTGCCCGTTTCGACAATAGTTTATATGATATCATGTTGACTGGACAAGAGAAATTGGTGATAGACACTATTTTTAGCTTGTCTACAAATAAAGATATTCATATGTCGGTTTGAGACTGTCTTTGAGATTTTCTATAAATATCCGCATTACTACATATGTTTCTTGTGAAACGACAGAAACCCATCTGGACGATCACGGATGACTTCCTTCAGTATACGATCGTACTCGACAACGTACATTACAAACATCCGACTACATATCATAAACCGACTGATTGCCAATTAATGTATGATGGTTTTTGAAGACGTTTTTTCAGTTTTTGAAACTTCTTTTAGTTTTTAGTTTTCTTTTCAGTGAATGTTTCTAATAATCTCATTACTGTAACGAATGAGCAGATGCGTAGTCCTGAGAAGCTGTTAAACTATGACGGAGATTTGTTTATTTTTTGGGGAGATTTATAAATTTAATCAATGTGTTGAAGTTTGATTAAAACATACCGATGGAGTTGAAGATTACCTAACTCTATCGTTAATGTGAACCCTTCTCATCTCATAGCATAACAAAACGAACATGATCATAATCATTATAAGCTAGAAATGGAAACTACATATCTCTATTTCGGGCCTCTAAATTGAAATGAAACGACATGGTAAAAACGATTGACGTCACCCACTGATGAACTCAGTATCTAGTAGTCACGGATATCATATATCCCCTCTGACATATATCACTAAAATTCAGCTATTCAACTAAAGAAAATTTAAATGAAACTTTTGCAACAAGTTTTTTTTGTCTGGCAGTCAAACGGAGGAGAATCAGATGACTTTCTTTCACACAGATACCACGATACGATGCGTTCATGTTCGGATGACGTCAACGAGTTTTGCGAGCCATTTCCGACTTACTTGACAGTCCAACATGGTACCGGGATGCAGATGGGTTTGTCCGATCAGTCAAGTCAGTCAGTCAGTCAGTCAATCAGTCAGTCAGTCAGACAGACAGTCAGTCAGTCAGTCAGTCAGTCAGTCAGTCAGTCAGTCAGTCAGTCAGTCAGTCAGTCAGTCAGTCAGTCAGTCAGTCAGTCAAGCGACCCTCGATTCAATGAAACTAATTGTTCGACAGGCAACTTGATGTTTGTCTATGCCGCCCTTCTGGGCATGGCAACCCGACTAAACAAACACCCTGTACTGACTTCGCCAGTCAACGGCAAATATGGCTCCATGAAAACCGGTGGTTATTTGCTGCAGAAATACTTTGAGGTGTCAACATTTTTAACCTAAATCTTGCTGTCTCATCAGAACTAATTCAAAGAATATTTCTTGATCTGATTTTAGGTGACAATCCCTTTGTCCCACACAATCGACCCCATCAAATGGACCACCATTAGACAGCACGATTGTTGTCGTTATGAACTCAACTTGAACAGGGACTTTCTGTCCGACACCAACTACACTTTGACCGGATGGCTGCAGTCATGGCGGTATTTCTCGAATCTGGACTTAGCGAAAACATTTCTGCTGGGCGATTTTTTATTCAAGAGGGTTATTAAAATGCGAGCTCGACGCCGACTGAAACAGTATGTAGAGCTGAGTGGTGCAGCGTTGGGAGAATGCCTGCTAATCGGCGTACATGTGCGTGCAGGCAAGGAGATGTTTCAGAGGAGACTTTGGCGTGCGCCACCAGAGGTTGCTTACTTGAGACGTGCTATGGATGCGTATAGAAAAAAGTTAGACTTTCAGAGTGGTCCTAAAGTCATAAAAAATATGAAAAGAAAACATTTTAAAGGACAATTTGCTAATCATTTTTGTTACAAATGTCGCAAAGCTGTTTTACAGTAACATAATTTCATGTAAATGATATCCCAAGGTTTCATTATCGACGATGCGTGAGATTTATGGTCGTTGGCGATAACGTACAATGGAATCGGCAGCACCTTGCAGGTTCGATATAACCATGGAAAGCTTGCAGATAATCATCTTAAGGAGGGACTGAAGACTAAAATCAACTGTTATGTTCAAAACGCCCGTTCAATACTGATTAACAACTTTTTAGTGGATGCTCGGCAGCCCGGCCCACTACCCAACGATATAATAATTGTCGACAGTATTTTCGAGGGAGCTCCAGTTACTGCGGGTAAGCACCTATGTACATCAATAGTTTATAAAATGATACTCTCAGCAACCTACATAGTTATGTATACTTTCGGAGAAATTTCGTTTTCTTTGTTCGTTTATTCTTCATTTCTCCTCTTATTATTGAAAGTTTCACAAAACCACGGGTTATATTTTTGCGTCAAAACGCCTGTCAATTTTTGTCAAAACTTTTGTGTGTCAAAATAAAAAATCATCTAAATTTGTGA
>OZ038448.1:17286150-17306150 GCA_964036265.1 Daptonema setosum
TTCTCTTTCCTTACCGTCCGGTAGTGGTTTGATGATTGCAACATGAACAGCCTGACTGAAGATACAGGAGAACGACAAAATCCTCTAAAGGGAGGGAACTTTCTTCAAAGATGGGGAATTAGTTTCAAAGATAGGAATCTGGGAAAGCGGTATTGAGGCCCCATTCTCAATTTCCCAGAACTGCCAACGACGTTCGTTCCATCGCCGCTAACGGACATTAGTACAGTAACGTACTTGGTAAGTTGGAGAGAGAATTTGGCACCGGCCGATAGTTTGTGCCACATGAGTCAAATACACTTGTGAATCATAGGAAAAAAGTGCGCGCACTTCAAAGAACACAAGCGCACGCACAAATGAGTGAGTGCGCGCAGTGTTGACCGGATAGAGACGCTATAAGCGCACTCAGTACGCACGTAATTGTTCCGTACGTGTAAACGACTGTCGGGAAGAAATAATTAATTTGCTGACTTTCCAAATACCGATTGAATACTCACACTAGCGGATGACGGAAAAAAACTAAAAGTGGACTTTTCCCCCTCTCTGGTAAAATATTTGGTACTTGAAGTAGAATTTGTTCCTTCTGTTGCAGATGCAATGACCTCAGAACTGCTAGTTTCCCTCTTTTGTTGATTCCCCTCTGATTGGAGAATTGGTTCGCTCGTCAGTGAATGCTCGCTGGTGCAGTTGTGATTTTTTGACTTAGTGACACTAACAGGTACATACAAAAAAAATTATTACTGAATCATAAAAGTGAAAACATACGCGTACCAAAAAAACACTGGGAAATTTAATTTTTGAATTAAAACAAAAAATGGCCTCAGGTGAAAACGAAGGCTTCTGATACAACAAAATAAACAAAAAGTGAGATTTCAATGCAACAAATTTTCTCCATCACAACATCTACAGGAAACATCAATTAGTTTATGCGGAATTTCCGAATGAATTAATCACGGAATGCGGAAATTCGTAGAAATTGAAATTTTTGATGGAATGCCCAAAAGAGACAATTATGTTTTTTACCAGATAACTTGTGTTGTAAAAATTGAATAAAGACTTGCACGCACTAGGGGGAGAGAAGTGATGGGAAAAGTGAAATTCCCATCCCTTTACAGAATTCGCTCGTCCGCCAGTGCTTGCACGGTATTTTTATCCTCGTCGGAATCGGTCGATAAAATGTCTTAAAATATATTAAAATATGACGAACAGCATAATACTTAGTTATGTATGTACCTCTGTTTCTGAACCTCGATTCGTCATTCTGGTTGAACGCTCCTTATTTCGTCGGACAAAGCCGCAGGTTTAGTGGAGCTGAACCAATCAGTTTTTTTAATTAAGCCCATGTAAACTAAGATTTTAACAAAGCTTTTATGCAACAACAAACTTCATGATGTTAATATTAGAAGCAAAATTTGTTCGATTATTTCTCTCATTCATTATGATAATGGTGTTCATTGGTGTAGGTAAGTCAGGTTTGAAAGAAAAACGAATTGAGTTCGCAGAACTAAATTAATCCTCGAGTTCTTGAAACCTGATTTTCAATTTCCCCTCTGAACGATTAACGGGAATTGTTCAAATTAAAAAGATTTGACCAACATATCAAATCAGTCAAGAATACCTGACTGATTATCAGACTTTGACTAAATTCCTTATTAATAAACCCACTTCTATAACATACAGTCAGGGTCGGTAATGGTTTTCGAGATTGGTGGGAGGAAATAAATCTACGAGTCGTAAATATACCTGACTCACACATGCATGTAATAAGCGGCGGATTTCGCACTGTGTAAACCAACACCCTGTACCAAAGTTCACTTAAAAAATAAATAAATTAATTAATTTAAAAAAAATTGGCGAATAAAAAATATTTTAAAATTTTTCCCTCAGCTGGGTAATATTACACGACACGCTCTCCGTGCACTATGTAAATGCAGCACATAAACGCTGACCCCCAATCGTATGTAATGCGTGCGCGCGTATGGTATGCGTCCATCATACACGTTCAGTGCAGTGTAAAAACATGGCGTTAACCATTACTCACAGGCAATCACTGACTGACTGACTGACTTAAATGAGTAGCTGATTGACCGACTGGAACTCTTACTGACAGACTGAGTTGACAATGTCCAAATGACTGATTGAATGGTTTACTGATTGATAAAGAACCAGTAGTGGTGTAAAAAGTAGTAGTGTACAAACCAGGCGTTAACCATTACTCACAGGCAATGACTGACTGACTGACTTAACTGACTGACTGACTTAGTCGCTTAACTGAGTAACTGATCCACTGACTGGAGCTCTTACTGACACTGTAAAAACATGGCGTTGATCATTACTCACAGGCAATCACTGACTGACTGACTGACTTAAATGAGTAACTGGTTTAGTGACTGGAACTCTTACTGACCGAATGACAGATTGAGGTGACAGTTTCAAACTGACTGACTGATTGAAGTGACTGACGGAACTGTTTACAGATCGATGAAGGTTTTCGAACGTTTATGGAAGAACACACTGAATGCAATGCATGTGATGAGTTTCATGCGTGACAGACTTGCCACTCATTGATTGACAGACAGATTAATCATTAGTAGATGTCACAGCGGATAATAGAGTGATTAACTAACGGATATTGTAAAATGATACATAATATACAAATGTACATACTTTGCATCCATTCACTGGAACTGATTCATTCACAAACATAAATTTACGTATTATGCTGATGAACAAATACCACTCTAAAGCGGCTTACGTTTAATCTGAATACATTCGTATCATATCATCATTGTCTCACTAAACCCAAACTATCAACCATGGAACCAATGTATAACTAAAACCTATTGTCGAAATTTGACCGTTGGAAGGTTTGTAATAATTATTTCTGTACCTGAGTTCAACTAAATACAAGTAAGAAACCCAGATGGGACCCAGCTGTATTTTCAGACACCATATAAACATAAAACATATATAATGTTCTAACGGTCACCAGTTATGTATGCCCATGAGCTACATACAGTAATTCGATTTGTATGTTTGAGAACTTGGTCACTATGTACCAGCTAACTCGATCAGTGACTCAGACGAACTGGTGTAACTTGCTTGCTAATTTTTTTCTGTCGAAAAAAACTGTTCTCATTCTGTAAGTATTCTTTCTTATTCATATGATTTGAAGTAGATCATTGGAATAACCATGACTTAACCATATACTATATTCATGATAAAAAAATCTTATGAAACGCAATTAGGGTTATAGCTCACTGACTATGTAGCTCACTGACTCAGGGGTGGATAATTGACACTCCGAAATCCCAGACATTCAAATTTTCTTTCGAATGCTCGTAAAAGAAAACTTATTTCCTTCCATCACCGTCTCGTTTAGAACCCACTTGTGGCCTAAGTTATTTATTATTCACCGATTGCGGACTGGTTTTTATTGCCGAGCTCATGAACAAACAAGCAAACAACAACTAGCGGACGAGAGAAGAAAAAAGAGGTGGAATTCCCCTTCTTTGGCAGTTCGAAAAACTGAAATCGTCCCTCTAGGTTTAGCTAAAATGGCCTCAAAGCTGCTAATTTCATCCTATCTGAAAAAACCCCCTCTCTTTGGAGGATTGGCTCTTCGGCCAGTGAAGTACAGCCGAACGATTGACGTACATGATTCATGTTGGTGGATTGAGTCATAGTAATGAGTGGTTGATCGGTCATGTGACTGATTGAGAAGAATGGTGATTGATTGAGATGATTGACAGACTAGCTTGAAACAAGAAATCTAACCGAAGGACTGTCTGACTGTCTGTCTGACTGACTGGCTTTTAGCCCAAGAAGCCTATGCGGCTGTTGCGATCACGTACATACATACATGCATACCTACGATACAAGTGCTTACAAACAAGGTGACTAGTAAACTGATTGACTGTCTTATCGAAGGACCGATTGACTTACTGATCAAGTGAGTGACAGACAGATTGACTGTTTTATAGAATGACAGACAAACTGACTGATTGATCAAATGTTTGGCTTACAAATTTTTGGGTCAACAACAATCACATGCGATACCCAAGATCACGAATGCCCGCGACCCGACACCAATATGCATGTGCCATTCACCAGCGGATGCTAACAGATGGAAAAAGTGGAATTATCCCTCTTTGGCGTTTTCAAAAAGCTTTTGTTCCCTCAGGTGTAGGTAAAATGACCTGACAACTGCCAAGTCCCCCTCGTTGACAGAATTCCCCTCCCTTTGGATGGTTAGCTCGACCGCCAATTGTGCCATTACATCCCACACCCTGGGGGCATCATTTCATATCCGACCAACCGTCAAGTCATGACAGATTGTCTTGTCGTTGTGCGTAGAAAACGACTGAATTGAACCAACCGGATAATATACAACATAAAAAATAAAATTTTAATAAACAAATAATAAATGTATTAAAAAAATCAGGAAACGAACCCTCACGCACGGTTCTGGAGCCGGCCACTCTCACCACCTGTTGATTCGGCCGAAAGTCGGTCACACAAACAGTAAATATGTCATATAGTACACAATAAGATAATGTGCGTTCACATGCATGTAACACACATGAGCTAACTTCTCGAATCACGCATGCGACAATATAAAATTCGCAGTATTGAAGTTCACCAGAATCTGAATTTAATGTCCAAACTCTGCAAACGATAAATCCGAAGTCTGCAGTGTTGAACGTTGCGACCATGAATTATAGTGCCGTGTTACAATATAGTGCAATATGTTACGCTGCAACAGCGAATTTGAAACTGTAGTGCAGTACGCTATCACATGCACGTGCGTTAACGTTGTGCGACATTCGCATGCTACTGCATGTTACGCTAACCGGGGTAACTGTTGCGCGCAACAATCTGGCAACGATATAACACTGAGTTGCTGTGTTGAAACAAATTTACTTGACTGCTGATATGCGGTATTTGTTGAGATTCAGTAAAAACTTGTTATGAGTACATACAGTAGAAGACTATTTAATGAGCGCAAGTACTGAATTTCAATATACAGGGGTGGCCAAAAGTCTCGTAACACTTTTTGACGGCCAAATACGAAAAAAAAAATTCTGTGTGATTCTATTTGCACACTTATTCTGGCTCAAAATTAACCAAAAAATCCGATTCTGATGTTAGTTTTTCGGTATAATGAACACAGATTGTATAAATCAAGAGTAAATTCGAAAATCTGTGAAAAAAGGTAATTTTTCTCAAATAGTGGCCCTGATTATCATTCAAAAAGAACAATTTTTCAGTAATAACTAATTAGACAGGTGACTGCGTCTACTACCATTCAAGGAAACATGTATTTAACGTTTGTTACAAGCGAAACATAAGGAACGGGCTAGGGAAACATGTAGCAAAAAACTTCGGCTTACATGCTCTAACACGTGTGTCAGTAACTGAAACGTATGGTTTATCATCAGTTACCGTAAGTTTATGTTTATTTTACTTAAAAACTACTAGACTAATAATAAAAAAGTGAAAATGGAACGAACTAGAAGCTTTTCAAGTTTTTTTGCCCGAACATGGCAATGGCTCATTTTCAAGCTAAACGTGTCTGGAGGGTCGATTAACGAGTTGTTGCTGTTCGTTGATACTACCCGAAGGTTTGAGCAAAAAACCTTAGAAAAGCATCTAACTCAGAGTATTTCTCCTTGTTGATAAGTAAACCAGTAATTTATAACTGAAAAAAAGTTAAAACTGACGATAAACAATGGGTTTCAGTTACTGGCACACGTGTTAGAGCATGTGAAGCGAATTTCTTGGCTACATGTTTCCCTGGCCTTTTCAATATGTTTCGGTTGTAATAAACGTTGAATACGTGTTTCTTCAGTTGTTGATAAACGAAGTAACCTGTCTAATTAGTTATTACTAAAAAAGTGTACCTATTGAATGACAATCAGGGTCGTTATGTACGGAAAATGTACTTTTTTCACAGATTTTTGACTTTATTCTTAGTTTTAACTCTTATTGGTTTGTTATATCTAAAAACTAACATCAGAATCGGATTTTCCGGTTAATTTTAAGCCAGGATCAACGCGAAAATAAGATCACACAGAGGAAATTTTTCTCGTAACTGGTTGTCGAAAAGTGTTACGAGACTTTTGGCCACCCCTGTACACAGTCATGTACGGTTTTTCTCTGAATTCCGCACATAAAAATGATTTCATGGTGTGTTTTTGTACTTTTTTTCTTGGTACATAACTGTGAAGGTAAGCTGATAACAATGTACCTGAACGTACATATTTTGGTTTTACAACCACAAATACATATGTACACACAAAACAGTATGTTGAAATTTAACGACATTAAAAAAAGTTCGTATCAACACATTTCAGCGACCTTTTATACTAAATTATTGCAAAATTAATTACCGCTGGCCTAATTCCAAAACCAAAAACAACAACAATAACAGAAAAACTAACATAACAACAGAAAAAATAACAACCAACAATGACAGAAATATTCTGATCACGAACAGTACACCGGTGGAAGTCCAAGGTATAAACGTACAAATTTAGTTCAACCTGATTGAATTGGGTGTCTAGCGTTTCGCGGTCACAGAAAAGTCGGCCGTTTTCCTCGTGTCACTGATAAAAGATTACTAACTGATGGTTAGAAGTGTACGTAAAAAAACGCTTACCTTCTTGGGTATTAATTTCCCTTGAGTAAGTGTTAAAAAAATATATAAGATCAAACAAAAATACAATAATATAAAAAAACATTAAACCGAAAAATGTCGATCTTGTTTCATTACATGTATGTAAGTAATGTACGTTCCCTCCGAGTACGATAGACTAACTACATACATACAAGAAGAGGCAACAGTCTGTACTTCTAATGACGGGTATTGGGGAATGATAGATTTCTTGACGCCGGCTGGGGTGGCGGCTGTTCAGGCGATAAATTCGACAAAATTACAGCTTTGCAATATGAAATTATAGACTGTAAAACGTTGAAGAAGTATGGCAAGCAGACTGTAAATAGATACCTTGGCCATTGCCAACGTTGTACTTAGTATTCAAAAGATATATTGAGCAGCTATTGTACCGTATTATAATAGACGAATATTTGTATTCAACTGAGTTTTACAAATTTAGATTTCGCCAGATAACTTACTGCACGCAAAAGAAAAATGAAATAATCAATGGAATTCTGCAATGATTTCCGAAGAAATGTGTGCAGAAAACTAATAAAAAACGACAATGTACGCCGGATTAGGTACTCTATCATCGAGATATCGTGACTTGGAAAAAGACTTGAGTAGAAAGAATGAGACGGAGTTTAGGAGTAATGCAAAGTGTGTGGCAGAGAACTATAGAATAGAAGGATAATGAAAGAAAGCCATACTCACAAGATATACATACATACTTTTGTATGTTTGTATGTACAAATGCGTGTGGGATGCAAAGAAGGATTATTGATACCACAGGCAACTTGTGTCCGTATCGTTGACAATTGGGTTATGTGCGCTGCAGTCCATGTTGTTGTTGTTGTGGTTGTTGTTGTGGTTGTTGTTGTTGTTGTTGTTGTTGTTGTTATTTCATAACTTCGATCAACACAAAATATGAATGGAAATAACTACTGAATGATGAACGAATTTTATTGAAACAAAAATGCTGGCACTAAGAAGACATGTGACGAATGAAGAAAAACCATAAATAACAACAACAATAACCACTGAAAAACAACAACAACAACGACAATTATATGTTCAAAATCATAACAACATTACTCGGCCAAAACACAGCGATCGCTTATGTCGTACCACGTTTTTTGGTCGCGCATATCAGTAAAACGTTATGCTTGTGTAAACAAACACCGTGTACATCGGAATGCACCTTGTACTGTAGGTTGTGCAGTGTACAGTAGACTACAGGGTGTGTTTAATTTAAATTGGGAGATAAACGCTGGTTGGCTAATATAGTTCAGCCAATAAATTTTGGGGGACATTTGGAGTAACCAAATATACTTATGATGAGTATTGGTTAAATAAGTAAAAAATGGAAAATGAAAAATGAGGTCTAAACAACCGACGTGCGAGAAAGTCCTAAAATGTATTTACTCATTTGGCGTTGTTGACAGGTATTTGCAATAGGCGTCAGAGTAATGACGTTGAAACACAAGCTCGAACACGTGAATTTTAAAACAAGATCATTACTGTTTATCAACATACTTACTACAGTTTTTTATAAATCTAATACGTACATAAAAAAGTTAATTGCAGTCTCGAAGCAGTTTTTGTTGAGCTTGTTTATAAAGTTCAACTACCAATTTTTATACGTAAACGTCCACCCAAAAGATGACAGATCGAACGATCCGATCCAAAATAAACAGGTGCATTAGAGGCAAATTTTGATAAGTGGGTTTTCAGAATATTGCCAAAAAAATTCACCGGTTA
The DNA here is from genome assembly GCA_964036265.1 of Daptonema setosum. Taxonomy (NCBI): domain Eukaryota; kingdom Metazoa; phylum Nematoda; class Chromadorea; order Monhysterida; family Xyalidae; genus Daptonema; species Daptonema setosum. Next base: position 17,294,567 of record OZ038448.1, read on the forward strand.
TTTAGATGCTTGAATGAGAAATCGTGGTGTGAGACTGAAATTCCACAAAAGTGCGTTTTTGCATCCGTATAAAGTTATGTTCGGTAGTTTTTTATTCATGACAACGTACATGAACCCTCGTAGACAGGAATTCACGTAAGAATAAACATTTTTGTAAAAAATCTGGTAATAAGAGTTTACAAACTAAAATAAATCAATGGATTGAAGATGTTTTTTTTAGTTTTTTTAACAAACCATGTCTGTAGAAAATAAGATAACACTATTCATATAAAACATGAAATAAAACAAAATAAAATAAAAAAGACAGAAGTATGTAATCCCAGACCAATAAATTCCCAGCAGATAATGGCCATCGCGACTGGGTGGCCGCCGGAGTGAGTCAGCCGGTTTGGGAATGAAATGCTGCGTTGGAATCATTAGCGGACGAACTAATTCCCCAAAGAGAGGGGAATTTTCCCAAAGATGGGAGAATTCACAGTTATCAGGCCATTTTACCTACAAATTAGAAACAAAATTTACTTTTTTAAAACGTAAAAATGGGGGGTAATTCCACGTTTTCGTTTGTCCTTCGTCCGCTGGGGTTGGAATGCACAATCATTCCAGTATTATTCTACATGTGTAGTATTTACATGAATCAATCATACAAACATATATTTATGTATTTCATGAATGTATGCAATCGCATGAATAATCTACATACGTTAAAGGAATGCTACATTTTTATAATCGGGTATGCACTCTTCATCCGTTGGAAACATAGAGGACGAAAAGCATAGGGAAAGCTTTGGCGTTTTCAAAAAGTAGAATTCGTTCCCTAATGCATAGGAAAAATTGCATGAACAATGCAAACTCCCCCATATTTGACGAAGTTCCCCGTCCTTTGAAGGATTAGCTCGTTCGCCAGTGAAAAACATGGTTTCGAATTTCAACTATAACAGACGTTTATAACAGAATTCAAAACGCCGATTAATCCATGTATAGTTGTCTGTGTGAAGTATGCATGCGCAATATTATATTATTGGAATGCTGAGAATGACTGAAGTTGAAATCTGTTTTTGCCTGAAATATTGTAATATTGCCTGCATTTTTTTCAAGGGATAGGCTCCTCCGCAAACACACGGGAATAATTTTCCTTGAGAACAAGGATTAAAGGAATGCCTTAAATTTATGCTTAGCCACTATCCATCAAATATAAATATAGACAGACAGACAAGATTGATTAACAACTGATGTTTGAATGTCCATAGGGACTCCTCAGAATGCGATCTAACAATAAACCGAGCTTTTCCTTCCTCTTACGTGACTGAGAATAGTTTAAAAGTTGCTGCATCAAATGGTAGTTTATTATAAAACCAAACTTTATTGTTTAATATTTTTCTGGTTTTTTATTTTCTCAAAGCTATTTTTATAAAAAAAATACTCCTACTATTCCGTTTTAAAATCGCTAACGTAGGTAAGGACTCCGATCGCTTCTAATGATGACCGATGACGTCTGCCAGTGAAACACAACCAACGATAGTCAACAAATAAATAACAAAAATTATATTAATACATACACATACAAAATTTGAAATCAGAATAAAAACAATAAAACGAATATCAACAAATAAATGATTAATACCTCATTATTTTTGGCTAACAGCCAAAGAAGGATAGAAACTGAAATGCGTCATCTTAACGTAGACGCACACATGAAACGTCATTTAGGGAAAAAGTCCGACCTTGAAAGCATAACATGATTGAAAGGTCTTTGCACGGTGATCAACGCAAATCTGCCCTGTTTATTATTTATTTTTGGGCGGGAATCAGCAATGACATCTGGGATGGAAAATAGCTATTCAACGAACATTTCTGACGTAAAAAGCAATCAGACGACCTTAAGGAAGTTACACGATACTTTATATTTCGCTCCGGACAATTTGCGGAAGACTGATTCATTATAAAACAGAAGCAAACTAATAGAAGAAGCGGAAGTTCACAGGTGTGTACATTGAGCAGAAACACTTTTTAAGAGTAGAAATCTTTTTATGACTCCTTATGGCACTATGCTTACATTTTTGTCATGCAACCGAGTAGCTCTATAATAAAAAGAGAGTGAACTATGAGATTACAGTCATACCGAGCAAATTTTTTTTAAATTATCAGTTGGAAGTAACGTGTTTCGGCGGATTTAGAAGTATATGAAGCCGTAAAAAAACTCATTGTTTCTGATCAACTTCGATCCAGATTCAGTACGGTGTAGTCAGCTTTATGTCTTCTTTATGTTCAGTGTTTTATGATTAACTACTAGTGTGCAGGAAGCAAGACAATATGTACAATTTTAGCTGTTTACCTAACTGTAAACGGTTTTCTACTAAAGTCTATCAGCGTTATTGACCACCTTTTTTTAGCGAATTCCTACTTATAAACGCTTAGTTGCTGTGAAACAGTAACCGGCAATCGAAATTTAGTGTGTCAAGTTTCTTGACCTTAATAATGTTAAACAGGCAAACTTGTCTGAAGAAACAGAAAGAAAAAAAAGAAACAAAGCAACAATGTTGCATGACCGCAATAGAGCAATGCAAGCGTCGGCTCAACACGGTTTAATCATATAAATCAATTTGGGTGAAGAACGGCAACTTTTAAAAAGAAACGACCAAAACACTTTGTATACGGTGTGGGTAGCCCTGAGGAACAGACAGAGATTCCTAGTGTTCAAAGAGAGGGGAATTTCGTCAGAGTGTGGGAATCATTTGCTTTTCAGTCTTTTTAAATATACCCTAAGGACTAAAATCAGTTATTTAAAACCGCCAAAGAGAGGGGATTCACCTATTCCACCCTCTCTCGTAAGCTACTCATGTTCAAAGTGTGGGCAGACATTTACATAGATACAATATTGACATTCTGGTTGAATATTAACTGCATGCAGTTGATCTCTGCTGTTATTGCGGAGGCAAACAAAATAAATATTAAAATTTTGAATTTTTATTGCCGTTATAGGTTAACCAGTATTAGTATGTACATATGTATGTATGTAGATGTATCAAGGTACGATGTGGTATGACCACGACACGTTTTCACCAGAAACTGTGAACAGAACCGTTGGCAAGGAGAAGTGTCGTGATTCAACAAATCCAGAAAAGTATAAAGGGTACGCATTACGTTTTGTATCTGAGCATCCCTCTGACTTTATTACTCCTCGTTCCGTAAAATAAATAACAGTACATAATCTACATATGGTATATGTTCCACCTTAGGGTTTTCATGACTTTAGGAGTCCAGTAATTGATGTATTCTTGTTATATGTCTGCTTTCTTTTAGTTGTGTTGTCTACACCGGAATGTTTTTTCTGCACAAAAGGCTGAACGAAATGATACATGTGTCCGTTCCATTATACGTGTCCAGTTGCAGTCAATGTAAGGGCTTTACAAGTCTCAACGGATGCACCCTAGTTCCAATACTGTAACAAGAATGTGCAATGATGCGTGAAATAAAAAAAGATCAGCAATAAGTGATGTGCAGAGTATTGAATGTGTATCTTCCTTAGACCATCGACCATCATCCAGACCTCAAAACCCTAAAAAACGGGGCATTGTTGTTTTCGTCATGGATACATGTTCTTTATACTCACTGACCAGAGTCTGGCTCAACACCACGTGATCCCTCAATATTGTACGGTGTGCCAAGAGTAACAACAGGATAACACGTGTGCCACGTCCACGTCTGTTGTCTTTTGGCTGAATAAGCTGTTTTTTTTAATTTATTTATATCACACCTATGTAAGCTCAAGATATTTGTTAGCAGCTTGTAAAAATAACATCTGGCCTCATTCTGTTTGGCTTCTTCCGTAATGTTCCACGGTTGTTTCTTTTGTATATAGTATGCCATTTCATTTATGATAAAGCGCCAATGTTGCAATGCAAATTGAAAGTGTTGTGATGCCAATTTCATCTTGTACAAACAATATTCACATACATACTATATGTAGGTATGTACAAACATTTGCCGTCAATCTTTCTGACAATGGTAACAAGAGATGATATGAAGAACTTGTACTGTAAGACATTTACCAACATACCGGATACTACATGTTTATTTTGGTACGCCCAAAATGAGGTTCGTTCACAGGCCCGACGTCTGTTCGGGTACATACGCGGACGCTCCCTCTGGACGAGAAACTATGCAGGATACATAGCTATTCCTGGCACCAGGACAAACCCAAAGTCCCGGTCGGTATACAGTGACGTGTAGAGCCAGCAACAGTAAAATCAGAGGGTGAAGAGTAGATTGTTGAAAACTAATTTTTTTGACTTGTCATTGGAAAAAAGCTTCACTTGGAGCACGGACTTGATTATTAGGAGAAGGTACACATGAACAATACCATACCAAGAAAATCTTATCCAGACGGGATAACTTCATTCTAAATGGAGTCCCAGCATGTTTAATTGCATGAAGGGTGTCTTTTGTTGAAAGCTAAAAAGCTTTGCCGAAAAAAAACGGTTATTGATGAATAATACCTTACCGTGAAACAAAATAACAAGTAAGGATAACGTACACTCCAAATATTTAGTCACAGTAGGAGCCAGTGTGTTCAAGTGCATGATGGCTTGCTTGAGTGAGGAAATGACAAACTGTGACGAGATACACCAAGTTATGTGCCACTTGAGGAGCGCTCGAGTGCGAATACCATATGTTTGCATGGATGTTCCTATGCCCGGCACAGCGCAAACGCATTCAACACAGTGTGTCGCTAGGTCTTAGAGTAGGGAACCATGATACGCGGGTTTCATTGAACATCTCAACAGCCAAAACCTTGCGACAATTGGGATATTATGTCAGTGAAGCATAATTTCACTTAAAATATAACGTGATAATGAGAAATGAATGTGAAACGTCTTCATGCATTTCTCCTTTGAGCCCAACTTAGTGAGTAAATGAAGTACCCAACGACAGAAACTGGAAGAGAGAGTGACCAATCGAAATGACGAATGAACGATCATTAGCTGTGGAAGAGAAATGAGTCTTCATACGTAAAAGTGACATGATTTATGGTCATTGTCCGGAGCGAAGTCGACTAGAGAACAGTCATGTCTGGATGCCGTGTAATTTGGTTCCATGCTTTTTTCATGGGAAAAAGCACAAACTGAGAAAGTTCACAGTTTTCACAGAAGCTTTTTGAGTAACTATAAAGTGAAATCGGGGTTCAATTACTTCAATCTGGAAATCAGCCCACAATCCAACACCTGAGTTAACTATCCGTTTTGAATGGTTTGTTTCATTCAAGTAAATGTGGTTCAAGATCTCTTTAATAATTGACATACATAGTTATGAGCTACGCTTATGGCAAAAAACAATGACGCACATAAGCATGGATATAATGTAAAAGAGTGCACATGTGAGGGCAATACGTCGGCATATGTATGATGCATTAATATCTTGGTATGTATATCTATGCTCCAGACGTGAATAAAGACATCCGTATAATTTGTGTTCTATGTGTTTTTCGGCGTCCTACATGCAAGATGTGGGCGCATATCGTGCCTGGCCCTAAGTGCCACAATCAATTACTTGGATTTATGCGTAAGACCACTATTTATATCCAAAGTTGTTATTGGTCAAAAGTTCTGGAAACAGTCTTAGGACGGTGTCTGCGCTCAACAAACTTATTTGACAGAATAAAATTTTGCTAACCTCCAGAGTAAAGAAAAATACCTCGTTTAAAAAGAACCACTACAACGGGAAATAAATATAGGCGAGCCTAGTTCAGAGTCATCTGCAAAAAATTGTGACGATTGTTTTATCTTCATTTATTAGATGGTTCAGTCATTATGTGATATGCAACGTGTGCTGCTTATGACAGCCTTTCTGAATTAATGTAGACAACTAATATACATACCTATGAAGGTTCCTCAAACACACGCCACTACACGCCAACACACAATCGGAATCCGTCTAGACGAACATACAGTCTCAGGACTTACGAATGATTTGAAATAAGTCGGCGATATATCATTTCGGAAACTAGTAGATAATACCAATGTATAATCAGATAACACCAATTTATTTGACTAAAAGATTCACAAATCAATCATGAGTCATGAATACTGTTCAAATCGAAATATTTTAGCCTGGGAATTGAATTGTCGTATCAAACATTAGATTTTATTTGCACATAAAGTTATTTTCTATACAGTGACAGGAGGAGTGTATAATTTGCTTCGTCAGCTCCCCCATCTTGGAAGCCAGCAGTCGAAACATCTTAGTCATTCTGTTTTTCTTTCGCCTCAAACCAACGGCTTTTATGGTTATACAGAAACTAGAATAGATACTTAGCTGAGCCAAGTAAACCTACAAGTCTGGATCAGAAGTCTGAACGTCCAACATCAGCCACAACGTTGGCTTATCCTGAGGCCGCATTGTGCCTCGTAACGGCTGGTTTGTTGAGGCACACAGTTTCGGTAATTGCTGTACATGGGAGAAACGATGGGACGACATCAGTTAGTTTTACAGAGGGAGAGTCAAGTAGTTGTACAGGAGGGGACCTCTTTGGCTATGGTACATGTTGCAGGGGGCTGCAAGTAGAGGGTAACGACCTCATGAACACCCGAGAACCGTCCTGTCTTGGGCTCAACTTGGGGCGGACGACAAATTTACCTGATGTACAAACTTTATTGTTTGTTGAAAAGCTCAAAAGTTGCAAAAAAGTTGATTAACGTAAACAATGAATCAACTTAGAGGCATAAAAATCGGAGATGTTTCGTAAGTGTTTTCTTTGTTTTCTGCTTCTGCCCATCCGTCATTGCTTGGCTCCTAACATAGCCCGAAACAAACTGCTCTACACTAACGATTTTGCAGAGTGCACTTTGAAACCATGTCAAGTGACAGAGGACGGGGTAGAAAATGAAGGATCATTAATAAAAATGTTTATGCCCATACATGAAAAATGGCAGAATTTTTTTATTCTAACCCGAAGCAAAAACATTTTGAATATGTAATATATTCTATATAGTTTCACTGGTCACGTAACTGTAACTGTAATGATCGAACATCTATGTTGTATAAGCGGATACTGTAGCGTTTGTGCTGGAAATGGTATTTTGATTGAATTCAGAGCGGAACGCTTGATTAATCCACGTGAAAACGTGCCGTGAGTCCACCCATTGAATTATCTTTCATTTGTCTTCAAACCACATTGTTTATTAACAAAGCCTGATCTGTACAAATACAAAAAGGTGAAACCACAGTTTCGATTTGACAGCTAGAATCTAACCGAATTAGCTGCCGGTAAAATAACACAGTCTGAAAGGAACATAATTCCTGAAGTACGAAATAACGAAAACCGACGTGCAAAACGAGGCGTAACGGCAAATTGGTTTTCCTTCCGTCCTGAGCTGTCATTCGTTCCTAGCTGTTGTTTCGAATTCAGTTTCCGCATGCTGTTTGCTACGCAACAGTACTGTATATGCATAATTGGCATGTGTTACTCACGGCACGTTTACTAAAGGAAAACCCGACGAACATGCAAAATTATAATTAACCAAATCCGAAATTTAATGTTTAGAGCCTTCAATATCTTCCTTGCTCCTATTGTCCAAAATATATATTCTACGTATCAATTTAACTAAATGTTTTTATTCGAATTACATTACAGACACCTTTGACCTAAAAACGCTGTCAGTTGCATGTGGCAGTGTTTTCTAGAGGATGTTAGGTTCTGTAAGTACACATAAGGTTAAAGAAAACTGGCAACTCGTAACTTCGACAACTGTTTTATATTTATTTCCGGTATACGTGAATATGAAGTTGGAACTAGTTGTAACTATTAGTGACATGGTCTACTGTAACGAATGTGGATCATTGGTTCTAACAAATTCTATTAGAAAAAATGTATCATGTATCATGAATACATAAAAGAAGAAAAAAAATTAAAAAAAAATTATGATCAAAGGATAACAAAATACAATAAAAGAATAATGATGAATTCACTCGAACTTCACCATTTCGCGCATATCCCGACGGTTCACACAATCGTTGTCTTCCTCGTCTGGCTCAACCTCAAGATTCAATGTTCCGATGTTAAGAATTTTGGTCGGCGTTGCCTGTTTGAAGACGTACTTGCTTGGCAGCTTGTACGACCATTTACGTTTGCACACCTGCAATGAATAAACATTCTACAGATACATATTTTGTAAATGCTTTACATATTTATGAGTCAAAACACTTTTTTGAGACAAGTAGATGAAATTACCGACAAAATAAGTTACAGCTGATCGTTGTGAAATGTGATTATTTGTGCTTTATAAACTTCGATAAACGTGAGTAGCTTTATAAACACTAACTGCTATGCTCTGGCCGCAGTGGTGATAGATGTTGAGTTTCGGGTCGATGCCGCTGATCTCTCCTTTGGAGCCAATGATCTTGAAGTACCCTTTCGCGTCTGTCTTCACTTCACCAATGTTTGAGTCCAAAACTGTAGCATTAACAGCATTATAAATCAATCGAGAGACATACATTACAGGACAAAAAGCCCTACCAATCAGCGCACGGCTTGGTGTCTCCAGGCATGTGACATAATCGGTCTTGAGAGGGTATTTTCATTGACATTTTAACTATTTAAAATGACTAAAAGAATGGAACTTGAGGCGGGCTACCCGATTATGTAAATAAAAATAACACAATTTTTGTGTATCTCATAATATACGCCAAAATAAGGAGTTTGCAGACAGCCGCAGTAGTCTGCGGGCAACCGCGGCTTTTGGAGGATCTTTTTGTCGTGTACTGTAGTACATTATTTCTATAGAGTACTTTATTTATACATAGTGTGTATGTACAAAACAAAAATTTTCCGGTGAAATATTCTTGAATTGGTTTCCATGGAAGCATATCATACTGTCCGATAGGTAGTTTAATGCAGTGATTGTGGTAGTTTTAGCAGAGACTACATAGGATAGTGTATGTACAGTACATACACACATGTTTGTACTTATTTAGTGTTTTAACCGAAACCTTTGAGAACTTTCGGTGAATTTTTGATCAATGAAGATTGGTCGCAAGAAACCTTCACTTTCTTTAGTTATCAACTGACTAAACTCAAATTGATGTACTGTACGTGCGTTAAAAAAGGGATGGTGTACTAACAGACTCCTTCTTCGTACAGTTTGACTTTGACGCCAGCGGCCGGCTTGTCTCCGCACACCAGCGTGCCCTCAACACCAATGCTCTGAAAGTAAAGTGAGTTTCAATTATCTTAGGTATGGTTCCCACCTTTCAAATAAATGTTTCAAAACATTCTCTGGTTGGCATTTAAGCGAATTAAACTTAAGTTTTTTTAAACAATATTTTTAGGGTAGTTATTGAGTTGATAATTACAAACAGTGAACTTTATAAACCTGAACGCCAGCCTGGGCAACCGACGTCAGCGCAGCCGCAACCAACAGTGAATACAACATTATGCAGATCTGAAAATGTATTTTTTTACTTTTGTCTTCACTGTATTATTTTATAGCAAGTGAATAAGATAAAACCAAATTACAATTATCGTCTCTAGGTTGAACGAATAAATCATATTCAAACACTTTTCCTATATGTTTTAACTGAGTAAAACTGAGTTTGAGTTCTGTTTGAAAATTTTTGCAAGATATTCATGGCAGCAACATGAACAAGACGTTACTAAAGTTACTTGTGGAGACTGTGTACACTTCAAAATTTTTGTCTCGGCGTTATACATAACTTCATCAAAGCATGATTTTAACTTATTTCACAACTAAAATGTCAGTGATTATGTTCGTACTTGCTGAGTGGAATTGAATCTTAATAACGTCATTATGCTGACTATGTCCAGAAGATTGCCTGTATATGATGGAGTCATAAAACTGAACACAACTGAAAACCCCATGACTGAAACAGGATTTAATCTGGGTTTTTTAATGAGTAGATTGATTGACTCCCGTGTTATTAACTGTACGTTTCTTAACCAGCCACGTTACAACCTTACAGTTAGTTGTCAACTAAATTGATTTGAAACGGGTTGTCTCCAATTAAAACGCTGAGTAATGCGGCCGGTAGATGCTTCCCGCTGTGCGTTGGTAAACAAACAATTAAGAGCGCGTAAAAAATTGTCTTGAGAAAGTCTGAAGAATTTTTTTAACTCTCTGAAGACACCGACACAAATTTGGTTTTCGAGAAAACTTCGGAAACTTTTCGATGAGAAAAAAAATTCAAATATTTTTACGATTTTCAAAAGTGTGAACAATGATTCTTTGAGGCTTTTTTAAGAAGACTCTGAACGCGCTCTGACCGATCAAAACCAGACAGTTGTGCAACGCACAAACGTTGGAATCAGTTAATTGAGATGAGTAAGATTGCTTGTCGTAAAAAGTTTGACTTGTACGATCTGACAGAAAGCAAATTTATATTTTTAAATCATGACTCAATGAGTGCATTTTAGAGAAAAATAATGTTTCTAGACAGTATCACATAAAATACTTTTTTAGAGACTTGTAAGATAAATAGTTTCCATCAACTTTTCAACATCACACACTAAGCACAGCATACAACTTGAACAACCAGCACAGTTATTAATGGGGAATGTTGATGAGAATGAGATCAGGTTAGAGTAATACAATCCCGTCTTTAGAAAGTGGTTACAATAAGTGTTTTAAAATAGTTTTTGGTTTAAAAAGGGGTATTTTCAAATAACAGTTGTAGTATCACTCAAATCGAAGCATGTCGCGTAGCATCTGCCGTCGATTGATGCAGTCTGTATCTTCATCATCCGGAGTGACTTCCAGATTTATGGTGCCGATGTTCAACGTGTTCTTGGTTGTTTTTCCCATCGTAATGTACTTTTCGGGCAGGTAGTAGGTCCATTTGCGATCGCACATCTGTGATGTTTGGGAGTCGGTTAAGAAACTAATTAGGACACAGAACTTAAAATTACAACAATTTTCTGGGTACCTTACTGAACCATCTCCATTCAAGTTCAGACATTTGCAATTAGATCTGTAGACATACAGGGTGGGCCAAAAAAAGCGTTATTTGCGCGTTTCAGCAGGTATTGCGAAAGTTGTATACAAGCTGCAAGATTGCGGTTTAGTGCATTCAATTGGGCATATGTTTGTCTACAAAATGATGTCATATGACTAGGTTTAGAAGTTTACAGCAGCAACGGCATAAGTTTTTTTTAATGCGCGCCCAACGGATGATACAAACGTGACCTGAGTGAATTCGTGTTTGTGTGCTCTGTTTCGCTTGTTCCTTGCACGTTTGTCGGTTATGAGAAATTTATTGACTTTTTAATGATGAAGGAGCATAAATGATAAGTTTTTTTGCCCGTCAACTCCGCTTTAAAAAAATCATTTGTAACCGAAAGACCATTTTAATGAATTCAAGCCGCCATGGTTGCTTTCTGTAGTTTGTAACCATGAATGAACTTGACAACAGTTTCGAGCGTTATTGACATTACATATGAATTTAATTATTGTTTAGAAATGTTTCGTTTAGATATAAAATGGTTATGTTTCGAGCTTTATATGCAGTTCTTTCGGTTATTAAACATGTTTCTAACACATATTGAGCGACATTTTTGGCGAAATTTTGAAATTTT
>OZ038448.1:17311150-17331580 GCA_964036265.1 Daptonema setosum
CTCCTCGCCGTCATCGGAACTATAGTCACATTATTTGTACTCAAATTGGCGATCATATATTCGTCCATGCTTTCAAGTGCATACTTATCCTCACGAGACATAAAAGGATCTGATGACGTTGAATGATTCAGGTTCTGAACGATTCTTGTCGGAGAACAGTCGTCCAATTCGGTTTCACGAAGCGAAGTCATCGTGGACCGAGTGTTGAGCAGAATCATCGGTTCGGTGCCCTTCGGTTTGCGCATGATCGTAATGGCACACCAGAGAATGCACAGCACCAGGCTGATTAGCAGAACGCTGAAAAAACATAGAAGTGATTACAGTACGGAAAATGTTTTGACAAAATCGCCAAAGCTATAGCAACTGCGACCGTGGTTTCAACATAGAGGTCCTCATCACTGATTGATTGGGAGCGTATCTACATACTTGCTGAAGCTGCGCGCATAGTTGCCATAACTTCAGCGATTTTTTAAAATCTTTTCGTCTTGCACTGTATGAAGAAGTCTGTTTAATCAGTATACAATATGAAACAATAGTATGAAAGGCGAGAAACATATGCGTTTCAACGAATAAAAAACTTGATCCATTTTTCCGATGGCAGGCTCAATCATCATCAGAGGTTTACTATGGCATCGTTATCGTTAAGGTTTCAATGGCATATTATAGCAAATTAACGCTTATTTTAGTTAGATGGATTGCTCTTGTTTTCTGACGGTGGAAAAAGGGTTAGATTGAAATTAAACAAACTATAATAACCCCATAATGATTAGCATCGTCGTACTCAGCCAGCAGCAATCATGCGCACAACACATAGACCGGCCCGTGCATCTGCAACACAAAACTCGTTATGAGTATTTTAACTTTTGTCTTATTGCTTATAAATAGTAATGAAGTAATACAAAAAAGACTCTCCAAATAAATTATAAATTTGAATCATTCTTGCTTTGATGTGGGTAATTGGATTAACATCACTTAATCTGAAAACTTTTACTTTTTCAGTTAACTAATTTTTCTTCTATATTAAAAATAATGTTTTTAGATATACTCTAGAAGTTCCTTCATCCTGATTCCCTATAGGCAACTTATATATAAATAGAGGCAACCTAGATTAATATTTGCCGGCTAACATTCAACGGCTGATAACAGAAAATACGCCGTGTTCCGATTCAGTGTCAGGCTGCTTATGTAATAAAACAAGGTTTTTGGGTAATGCTTGAATGAAACCCAGCCTTATGCTTAACTTAAACCAAAAGTAAATAGAAATTGCTCACACCCTACTGTCCAAAAAGATAATTTAATTATTAGACCCGGAAGCGCAAAATACGTATACATGGTTGTTTTTCTTTGGTTTTTGCCAAAAAAAATTAGACTGAATGTTCATCAATTTCACTGCCTAAGGTAACAAATTGAAACTTATTTCAGTTATATTGCTTTGTACATGAACGGTACAGTGCATAAAATTCGAGTTGGGTCCTTTACTGTTACGAAAACCTACGTATGTCGTGAAAATGGCCATCTCTTGTTGGACTCCAACTGTTATGTGTGTAGAGCCCCCCGTATTCAGAGTGCACCGCAATACATTCCCGCATCACTGAGCACATTGTACGAGCAAAAGAATGATGTTTTACCGTTTCGTGGACAGTAAACTTCTCCTTATTATAGAAACAAGGCAACGCGCGTTTCAGTATATAAAAATTTTTCGAAACATCATTACTTTTTTTATTTTTTATACAGGAAAATGATGAAGCATTTAAGGTAAAGTTGACTGTGGTGTTGATAACAAAACATGCAAATTTCAACATTTTACACAAAAAAATCTTAGAAAAAACCCCAATAAAATAAAATTTATTCGAATCCGAAAAAAACGAACAGGAAGTAAATGTCAATGTATCCGTCGTCATCCCATCGTTTCAGGTCGAGTTCACTGAGAGAACCAGGTCGCATAGATGAGTCGTTGGTTGCCAGGTTCTCATCAATGAACTCCCATTGGTAGTCGCTTGATGTCATTGACGATACGGGTGTTCGACCGTGGCAGATTTGACCGAAAGGTGGACTCAGCTCTGAATCGGGTCTGCCTTTACCTGAAAATTATTGAATGGTATGACTTCAGATCCAGAAAATTTCCCCGTAATGATGAAAGAGGTCTCTTTTATTCATATAAATTGCGACTTACTTATGGTGTCGTTGACCGCGAAGTAGTAGGTTCGATACTGTGTGCCCAACTGAGTTTTGGTAGCCTGCAATATTATGATGAGGTAAAGGATAAGGAAACTTGAAACAAAAAGTTTAAAAATGTTTAATTTCATTAAATTAATTTATATATCGAACATATTAGTTTTAAATTAATATTTACATTAGCTTTTATCTGAACAAAACTGAGGTTAACTAATAACCATGTTTAATATAAAAAATAACAGCTACTTACCACAAATGATTGATTGGCGTACAAGGTCTGTAGGGCGTTAACGAACCACGCATGCAGCTGGCTGCTTAGCGCCACGGATTCTGAAACCATGAAAATATGCCATTGAGCACGTAGTTCATGCTTGTAAAAAGTTTAGTTTGTCATTGGCATCAGTAAAACAGTCATTGTGCGCAAACATACTTTTAAAGTCAGCCATCTGAAAAAAAACACCAATGTGCTAGCGTTTTACCTGAAAAAAATTCAATGAACCTGTGATTGAACTATCAAAATACTCGGGCGGACAGCTGCTTGTCAGCAAGCACTGTCTAAGGTCTTTGCTCATGCTGTTGAGTTTCTGCGCTACTTTCGAATTCATCGGGACAAAACGTATCAACAAATGGCTGAATAACACTCAGGGCTTCGACAATAAGCCGTTAGTGCTATTGTCGAACATGTCGACACGCAATTCATAATCACGGCGGTCCACACTGACGGGCTTATGACAGTGACAGAGAGTTGGGGCCTTTCGACGGGGGCCTCTAACCGGGACGCGTTTGATTGATTAAAAAGACCAATCTGTAGTTTTGAGTCCGGGTATCATGGCCTTGGTCAGTGGTATCGCTTGTCAAGGATTATCATCGATGTATAATGAACTCATGTGTATCAGAAACATGGCGAAGTACCCAAGGTTTCAAAAAGTTGCGTTTATACACCATTCCGGAAGTCTAATAAAAATTTAGTTCAGCTTTTGCAGACCGAGGAACATGAACTCATAGTGATAAATATTGGAAGGTGATGACTGTCCAAGCATCTAATATCAGCTCAATTTATTGTCTGGCTGCTATAACATAGGCCAGACATGATGTATTTATTCGTACATGAAAAGGTGTACATAGTTCTGCGATCCGGTTAAGTTGAACACTGCGTTAACCAACAGAATCTCAAAATGCTAGATAAAAAAAATTCATGCGAGTTTGATTAAACTCAGTCGTGACTCATGCGTTAAGAAAACGCATTTACTTTTTGAGCAAAGTCGCAAACTGATAATAACCTGTAATTTTCTCGTATAAATGCTCGCGAAACATTTGGTTTACGGTCATTTGGCCGTCGTTCAGGTCTATTTATTGATATCTTTTGGATTTATTATCCACCTACTGTGTAACTAAGTATGTTTCGGTTGAAATAGGTTTTGTCCAGTTATTACTCGAAACTTGTGAAATCTTGATTAGAAAACGGAAGTGCATGTCAGAAACTTTTTCATCATTGTATAGTACATGGCACATTCGTGCGCATCTCGCTAAACCTAATTATATATTAAAAGCAGTCGAGCTGAGCTCCGTAAGTGAAATGATTGATTTTTTACAAAGTCTACAAGGTTATTAATCTGCACTCAATATCTTACACAGTACATATCTTACAAACAGAAGTAAATCGCTGGCATCACTGGCGGACGAGCCTATACTCCTAACGGAGAGGATTTTCGTCAAAGAGGAGGTTGACAGTTTTCAGGTCAATTTACCTACACCCTGGGAAACAAATTCTACGTTTCGAATTTCCTAGAAGGGAAATTGCACTTTTCCTGCCCATTCCCGTCCGCTAATGCTCGATTATGCATGGAAGGTTAATTCATTGTATACTAGAGATTCGGTTCTATTATCATGCTCATAAGCGGATGCGCATGGTAAACGACAATAATTGTTGCCATTAACAACAGATTACTTTTAAGTTAACCAAGGAAGACATTATAAACTATTGTGTACATTAGTTAGGTTAGATACAAGTTGAAGACAATGCATGATTGTTTTCCCACTGACGTTATACATTTCTCATCTACCAAAGTCAACAATGAACAGGAAAAACAACATGTCTTATCAAGCCTGAAACTTAACATACCGAATCGACAGCAACTATAAGGCTTATCGGAAACAAAGTGAACATGATGAATAATGTAAAATTAAGTGAACAAATATTTCGTTGGCTACGATTCAACCCAAAGATAGTTTTACTGTTTCGGGCTGCTGAAAGAATGTACTAATTGATAAACCCAGCTACATTTATCACTCTTTAAAATCTTCAACAACTGTTCCCTTAAAAGAAAAAAATTATAGAATAGCACACATCAGAATGACTAACAGATTGGAACTTCCAAACCTCCAAGCGATTACTAACCATTATTCACTGGGGAAATTTGGCTTTGTCGGGTGAGGCGCAAGTACGGAAAAGCCGTTCGTCTCTCGAAAAACAACATGTTTTGACGGTTTATTCAAATCACGGGCGGACGAGCCACACTTCCAAAGGCAAGGGAAACTTTCCAAAAAGGAAAAAATTTGGGGAAATAAAATTTTTTACATCTATGGAATAAACTCTACATTTTGAAACCGCAGAAGATGGGAGAATCACGTTTTTCCCGTGCAAGTTGTTCATATCAGTTTTTACAGTCGTACGTATTTATTGTCTAGATTGTAACTCGTTTCAGTCGCTCAAATTACCCAATTAGAAAGAAACCTATGGTTTCGTTTGAAACGAAGCTCAGATTTCACTACCAACAACTTTACATTTGCATTCGCGCATAGTGCATGCACTATGTAGGCAAGTTCATGTTCATAGAAACCAGATGGTATTGAGTTTGAAGATAGGGACGGATTAATTTTAACCATCTACATTGAAAGGTTATATTGAATGCCAATATGATACATTGTGTTCAGCGGAATAAACTTTTCAAATTTATTATTCTCTCACATGTCGATGATTAAAAAAACTTATATAAAGTTTATGAAACCAATTTCAAATTTAACTTCTAGATAAAGAATTTGCTTAGCCGTCATTGCAACACAAAACCTCATTATTATTAATCTTTGTTATACAGTCAATGTTGTTTGAATAAATAATTAACTGAGTTCATGCCACGATGCTCATGACAAAGACTCGATGATTGAATTTTAGCTAAAGAATACCAAAAGGTTGTAGAAACAACGTTAATAAAAAAGTTCTTGACATTATGTAGTTTTCTCAGAATACAAATATATCGAAAAAAATGCTGCAAGAGTATATTTCATTCAAACCTTCCAGTTGTTGCTTCTTGGCCACCCGTAGCAGACTGGCAAAAGGCAAACGTGCCAAGGCTTCCTGCATTATGTCCGAGTTCTGACGATGGTACTTGAACAATCACTGTAGATCTGTTTGAATGGTAATGTTCGCCATTGATGATGTTTATTCGACTAGTCGGAAACAAAACTAGCTCGATTTATTCATTTAAAATAGGAAGACGGGCCTAAAACTGGTCGTAAAACTTAGTTATATTTAACGCTCTATGCTTTCAACGGGGTTTTTGGAACCTATCTGGATAGTACCGAGATATCCCGGGCATTCCGTTAGCTCTGTAAGTCAGACAGTTTTAGGATAACAAGAAGACTTTGCCATGTTTATATGTTTGTACCTTTGTTTGAAGAATAACTCATGAATACTGCATGTTTTCTATTTTGAGACAATTATTTCTCACTAAAAACCACACCATGAGTTCCTCTAAAAGAACCACAACCACAAGAGCTTGAAAAAACATGCCCAAGAACAAAAGCGATTCGTTAACATAGCAGTGAATCAAGATTGTTATGTTCGTCCACCAGCTGGCGTAACTCTGGTAATCTCGTTCTACGTAAAGGCTATTTTGTACTGATTGAATGGCACAGGGCACATATGCCATCAGAATTCAGAACATCAGCTAATGGCGCTAACAGCCCCCGGATCCGTGTTTCTGCCGAACAGCTAGTTTACCCATTTTTCTTTCTGAATTCGCACAAGGCTGATCTTAATCTATTACCTTATTGATATTTTTCTATTTACAGTAACACAAACTAGATACTGTGTGACCAAGATAAGAGTCTGATGTTATATGATGGGTAAATATTACGCAGCAACATCCACTGAAGTCCGACCCTGAACTCGTTATGAAGAAATCTGCTGAAGTTTTTGTAAAACTTTATTATATGCCTGTACATAGTTACATATGTACATGTTGTAAGTGGCACCGTGGCTGTGAAAAAAAGCGATTTGTTTACCTCATTATCAACTAATACGAAACAGGAAATGAATCTAATGTAGTACATCTAACATTATCATCTGTCCTTCACATATCTATGAGTATACCAACCTCTGTATCGTTGAACCGTACCGTAACTCGATCTGCGGTACGTCGATGACATGTCGTCCGAAAATAAGTCTGTCATTTTCAGATATCAGGTAAGTTTGACGAAAAAAAAAGATTAATGTTTTGCTGTTAGTCAAGTTGTATTGATGATGACCACAACAATGGATGGTGTATCAACGCGTGACAATTTTGTAGACGGCAAAGTATTCCGGTATGGCACAAGCGCGAACATCAGCGTTTTTATCTGTCATAATGTGTTATATGTAGTTCCATTATCCATGCTCGTAGCTGTTATTGTCATTAACTTAAAAAAAGTACAACAATTTTGTACTCAAAATTTTTATGAACATTCAGTATGTGAATAGATGGATCGAGCAAACGCAAGAATTTTTTACGAACGCTAGGATACATGTTCATTTAATGACATAGTCATCATCAAGGTAGCGGTCCGCTGGCATTTTGGACCATATCGCACGTGAACGAGATGATGAATTATGTATGCCAACTGGAATGAACATTTATCATGCGACCGTTTTCATATTCGACAGTCCTCTGTGCTTTTGTCAAAAAACACAAATAAAAAAACTTATATGGTTTTCCGCTTCGATGTTGACATACATTTTAAAGGATTAAAAAAAAAAACTTAAACAAACAGTTTGTTTGGTCACTCAATGATGGCTAAATGTGTTCTCATTCTGGGCTATAAGAGCTAGCTCATGAATAGTACATATATTACAAGTGTATACTTGACTGTAGGTACATTAGACAGACAAAACTGAACTCGGTTGACAAAGGCAGTCTCTCACTCAGCTCAGTTTGATACGACTTGAATCGTTGCCGCTTCAGCGAATAGACGAGCTGTAAGAGTTCCGATTGAGCTGTTAGTCGACTGCTCTTGGCTTTGTCTGATCACCGACCAATAACAATGACTTGCTTGATTGTGGCAGTCGTTTTTATCGGGGAGGTTACAAATGCGAACTTGAATGGCTTTCATATGTAATTACTTCAAGAAGAGATAAAGACTTTAATGCGCTTAGATAACATCGAAAAGACAATTATTGGACTGGAATTGTTGGAATAAAAAAGAACACTGTTATATTAATAAGATTGCATTGGTGATTAGAAACGCGGAGACTGAACAGATGAATTGGATAACTGGACAAAATGCTAAATCAATGGACAAGTAACAGCGTAACGGGAGTGAGTGAACAGGAAGTGACAATATGAAGAAAAGGTTAGGGAGACTTCGAGACTTCGTGTTACTTCGGGAAAACCTACTCTATTCAATGTCAAATGCAGCTTACTAAGAACGTACACGCAGCACACTGCAGAGTGCAGCTTCATTCGCAGTTCAAGAATATAGTCACGATTTACTGTGAATGCTTCAAATATTTTATTGACTGATTTCAGTGATTTGAAAAACCTGAATGTTCCTTTAAACGCTGTATAATGATTACTCCAAACTGCACATACTTCAGACTTGGCTGAAAACAAACTTATTTTGAGCGATAAATGGACGACACACATGATTTTCTACTCCCTGGGAGTGGGACATGTGAAACTATGCCTTTTCGCTCTAGAATCATTACATTTTATTGTCTGGTTAAGGTGTCAAAACAAAGCTAAGTCTTGTATTTTAACTGAAAATCTAGCCATTGACACCCAAACTTCTGAATTACCGTCAGTCAGTCACTTTTATCATAGATAAGCAAACTAATAGACTGACGTCTAACTTTAAAAAAACGTGATAGGCAACTTTGTCTGCTTTCCTTGAGTCATTATGTCATAAGCCAAAATTATTTATAGTTCTGCTGTCACGTGCGTGGAGTTTAAACCGGCCATTGTATTGGTTTGTGAGTAAGAAAGAGCGGCTTGGCTCCTTTTGTTCGCTTACTAAATTTGATCAGCTCACCATCAGGAGCTTGGCATACTTAAAAAAAATCGTCGAATAAAATATCCCCACGTTTTTCTCAAAGCTCAGTATAATAAAAGTGCAAAATTACTGGCACACAAAACCTATATTGAATAAAATACAAATTTTTTAGTTTTATGAAAAAAGGTATTTCAAGCATTTTGAAAATCCTACATTGGGTCCATTGTTGTAAAAAAATTGGGCTTTGAAACTGTGTCAGCGTCATTGATGCATGTAACTGCAACACAATACTTCCGACAAACCAACATCTTAGGTGTAAGTTTCAGCCACTCACGCCGAGGGAGACATTACATTGGTGCATCTGAGTTTACTGCATACTGTCACCAACCAAACGCGGATGAAAAGCATTTAATTCAAATTTTACTCAATTAACGCCATTCTATTAGAGCCATTCAGATATTGGGACGATGAAACGATAAGTTTCTTGTAGCCACCAGAACAAAAACAAAAAAGTGCACACTTATTAAGTTATATTCTTACGAGAAGTGACGTGACTCCCGGGAAAAGAAGCGTAGTTCCTTCCTCTGGTCAGGACACCACCGTAATGGCATTTTTTATGCATTGTTGTTAGTGGAATAGAGAGCGGGAAACCAATAAGAGTAAGAATAACTGATATGAGTATCGATATTAATCATCATTTTTCTAAACATTTATGGTGATTGAAGTGAGCTTAGTGAAAATATCATAATACTTGTATACGTTCAAGCCAACAAACTTTGAATGTAACGTTGTTAACAGGCCGAACATACATACGTAGTATGTATGATATTTAACCCTGTGAAGAAACCGTTCTATACTGAGGTCATAGTGGGGTTATATTTTTACTGTATGCTTCTTGACTAAAGTCATTTTACTCAATCAGTAACTTGCTCTCCAGCTGTTTTTAATGGATAAGGAAAAATTAACTAACGGGTTCTCGTGTTGATGTATACCATTTTTTGTCGGTACCAAGGTGGTCGTACGTTTGAAAAATTGGTGGGCGGCCTCAGGATGGTCATTCGTGTCCTGTGACACCACTTTTTCCAAATCAGAAGCTGGTTCTTTTTCTGAAATAACAAATATTTGTTTCTTTTAAAATATTAGAACACTTCTTAAACGAATTAAATAAGTAGTTCCGGTTTTGATGAGTAGGAATGTTTTGAAGAAAAAGAGTACGACGAAAAACATGTTTTCATGTGTTTCCTTTCATCAACTTGGATGCTTAAAAAAGACGATGGGGGGCAGAAACGAACTCGGTCAGTTAAAGAAAGTCGAGTTTGATGTTTCGCAGTGGGGCGTAGTGCCGGATATTGGATACTTGGCCGGCATTCATGCATATAGAATACGCTATATAGCCAATGTGAGCTTATAGGCTTCTGGCAGTCTGTATTCGACACCTTCGACAACTTATAGAGATCCCGACCAATAGATGTAGTATATTGAACCGAGTATGAGAAGCCAGCGGCCACCATAGGTTCCCAATTATCTGAGTTTTGTTACAAAGCGTACTGGACCAGTTGGGTTGGAACTTCATTTCGTTTTATTTAGATCTATGAAGACTTTAACATACTAGTGAAATACGCCGGATTGAACATAAGTTAAACCACAGTTAATCCATACGAGTATGACGCACCATATTGACAGCAGAACTGGACAGACACAGGCTGGTAGAATAGGCTGACCCTGGTCCGAATGACATGTTAAACATTTATAGACGTTCCAGTTTATAAATTAATGATTGAAAATGTGAACAATGATTAGTCAAAGCATACATATGTACATAGTTGAGACCTCTTGGGTTTTCGGTGTACTTACATATTACTCGCCGTGCAATGTTCCCGGTTTATGAAACGATATGACATATTTTCAGTTTTGTATCAGTAGCGGCTTAATAACGATTATATTCGGTGAAAACCAGTCGATATCGCAAAGTTATTCTCCTGTGGTTTTATTTTTATTTTTAAAGCACAACAATCCAATTACATACGTCTTAATCAACTTGAAGATGAAAGGCATCAGACTCAAACAACCATTGGCATTTGATGCAAAGGTTATTTTGACATGACGGGTTGTCCTCTGACTGTTAGATATACCGTGAAGCCAAGGTATTGCCCGGCGCATGAGAGCTTCTTTAAAAGGCAGTCGTTTATTCCATGCATATTTGATGGAACCTGGAATCACGAATTTTGTTTTTCTTCATTTAAAAAGAGAGGTGTTTTAACTTAACTTCCAATACTGTTGACTTGACACAAACAGAAGACACAGAAACTTTGATGAGCTCTTAAGGCTTATTTTTGTTGTGGTATTGAATAAAAAAGCTTTGGTAGTGGTGGTTAATTGAATGGCAGAATATCATTGTCAAGTCATTTTACTGCTATGGGGAGGGAATATGAACTAATCAAAGTTTCTCAGTCAAGATAATAAGTTAACAGTGAGGCTTGCTGAGTGATAATGAAAAAAACTGTAACAAGCGACCATGGCTGATTTTGGTACAGCATTAGCGTCATTGAGTTGGTTAACTCAAGTCTACAGATACCTTTGAGTGACGACAAAGACACACCCTAAAGTTGATTATTTCCTAATGTTCGCAAAAAACTATGCTGTTTGTGTTGTACTGAGAGTTGTGTATGTCTTGATACAGAACTCCGCCAGAACACGGAAATAATGCCCATACATTTTTAATGTGCTCCTATATATTGTTCCATACTTGGCAAAACTCTACTCTTGGTTCTTATGTTGTTTTTTTCATTTTTCTCTGCTGGATCATGCGTTTCTTATAATCCACAGGCATGCATATCGTGTATACATTTCGTAAGTGAAAATATGAAATCGAAAATATGCTACCGAACATTAATAATAGAACAGTAAGTCGACGAAACACAATAAAATGAGTTAAAAAAGCTAATTTTGACAAAACCAATGAAACAAACATTTATCCCGAAGAAAATATCATGAGTAATGGAAAGCAAAAGCCTACGATCACGAAAAATGCAGTCATCTAAACCAGTCATTATCAGCTCAAACAAAGACATCTGATGGTAAACACATGTTATGTCAACAGTACACATACATACATACATGGTACTAACATCGTCTCAATTTCAGTAGCGACAGGGAGACATACAGCAAAGAATCTTGACTGGCATCGTGATTAGACAGCGTCACGCAATACGCTCGTTCCGTCCCATTTTAACTGGAAACCTTTAACTGAAATTTGCTTCAAAATCAGGTTTTCGGAAAACCTTATACATTTAACAGAAACCACCTAATCAAAGTTAATTTTTATTCCCGCTGAATACAATATTGAAAAAAATCCAATTTTCTTCGCTATGTTTATCTCCCGTTCTGCAGCCGTATGCATGTGCTTGATAAAATGATCAACCAAAGTTTATCAATAGAGTTCATAGGGCAATAACATTGACGATAAAACAGTATCGACCACATTTCAAATTAAAAATAAAAGTGCACATTGAAGTGCGCTTGCGTGTACAACGACTTTAACACTAATACGCTTACATATGTACCTTGCATGTGAAGGTTTAGTTGCCGAAACAATACTAAAGGAGTGCCAAAAAAATACATTCCTAACAAACGTTGAGACCAAACAATCAGTACAAAACGATCATAGGTTGATAAAGCATGTTGAATTATCGTTGAATCCATTATCGCTAAAAATATAAATACAGCTAATCGATTTCCTGTCAAGATTCAAAAACCGGAAAAGAAAAGCATTTTTCGTATCCGGTTTCCAGGTAACATAAAAGATGAATATACTCAGTAACATTTTCAACTTTCCTCTTATTTGACAAAAAACATGGTGTTAAATTAACCTAACTAAGTTTGTAATGAAAGTAGCGGCTACTTTCGAGCTTCAGTTGTACTTGTGTTCCTTTCATAGAATGTTTAACTGAAATTTTTATTTCCATGATTAGAAAGGTTTTAAAACTGAGTAACTCTATTTCACAAATGTTACTAAATATGACTTTGGTTAATAATTAAATAATAATGGTTAATTAATTAATAATTACTTTATTAATCCGTATTTATGTTCAGCCATGAGACAACCCTAAATACACCAGGTGCAGGTTCATTATAAGTAACTATAATAGACTCTTTGTGTTGACACCTGCTTGGTTTGGATTAATGAGATTTTTTCAGCATGAAAGAGACTGGTGCCATTTAATAGTGTACGTAAACCGTTGATTTTAATTTTTCAATTGTTTATTTCGGACACAAAGCAAACTTTGGTTGTGAGCCAAACATTAATTCATCCGTCTTTTTGCCAATAGTTTTCCATTAAAAGAAACCCTCTGTTGTTTTGATATTTCTCGCCTTGATTGTTTACTCTTGTATTTATATTAATCATACATTCGACGAAGCATGTGTTCGCCGATATAATATAATTTCTTCCATAAATTTAAAGGTATTAACCCATTAGTTCACAAAGTGATCAGTTCTTACGTTAATCATACAAAATGTACAGACAGTTGTGCCAGTACTGAAATGGTATCAATCCACAAATTATCACTTTGTTCAGGGTTTAACGCGAAACTAATCCAAAATTGTGGGATGCAGCTGATGGGTCTCAGTTGCGACCATTGTCACCATTTCCTTGCTGAAATTGATAAAAAAAACTTTACACATATGGGGTTTCATTGTTCGAACATGTAATTATTCTTAATTGTTCTTGATCTAACCAATGACTACTGTACAGAATAATGAGATATGACATTTCTCATGCAGCTATTTCTAGGCTTGTAGGTCCCCTCGACTGATTTGTTAGGAGGAAAAAAACGTTTTTCTGACGTCTTTTAACAAGTCTTGGCCACATCTTAATGCTTTGATATTCCAACTTACACGGACTCCGCGTTGGCGGTTGCCCGGGCCGCGGCGACCATTATTGTTATTGCCAGTGTTTCCATTGTTTCCATTGTTACCATTGTTGCCATTGTTGCCATTGTTGCCATTGTTGCCTCTGTTGCCATTGTTGCCTCTGTTTCCATTGTTTCCCCTGTTACCATTGCCATTGTTACCTGCATTACCTCCACGTGGTCGACCACCGCGTCCTTCAGGGCCAGGACCACGTCCATCAGGTCCTTCGCGTTCGGCGAATGAAGACAGACCTTTCAGCACCTGAACAAAATGACGGGGTAAAAACGATACTTAGAAAAAAATTGGTTTATTATAACGGAACAGACGGTTCAGTATCACTTTCATTTTATATAAAACAGTTCGCAGGGGTAATTTCAACTTACTTCTTCGAATGATGGTGGTCCTCCGTTGCAGATGTCGTCGGGCGTGGGTGCTTCGGGGTCACATGGAGGCGGCGGTGGTGGAGCCTGAATTTGAATCATACCTTTTTTAAGTGCAGTAAAAAACTTATGACTGGTAAATTATTTTGACCCAGGATCAGTGATTTATAATCAAGTTTCATGAAACGGGTTTCTCACACTTCATTATCAATGGGTGGCTAACAGTCAGGCAAAGTTTTGGGCGTTTCTGATTATAATATATGATGATAGTTGTGTTCAGTTGTTCAATAAATGAACATTAGTGTACGTACCTCACAGTTTTCGTCCAACTTGCCGGCTGCTGACGAATGACACAGACACGTTGCCGCCTTCAGTGCATCCCGCGTCTGCTTACATGCTGGCCTGCAATAAACAAAAAAAAATAAAAATATGAAGTAGGTAACACAAATTTTAATTTGTTTGACTTAACAATCACTACCATGTCTGATAATCTCGCTGGTCACGTGGCTAAGGTACTAGATTCTGAAACCGCCTGGCCGGCTGCACACGGGTTCGAATGCCGGGGCCGTCACCAAAAAACCTTATGGCAGTCGAACAGAAGTGTGACCTACTGGCTGATTGTCGTTAAATAATTTACCTTGAACATCCGATGGAGCGACTTGGAACTTGGTTCCATGATATGCCTAGGGCAAGCACCATTCGTGATTGGGACCCGGCGAAGTCTTGATCCGAGTGAGACAACCAACCAACAAAAAAATCTATCACTGCTGTTGACTGTATTAATTTTTATATAAAAAGCAGATTCATTAGGAGACACTAACGACGACGCGTCGCATGTTGCTTTGGCATCACAGATACTCTGGTGCAGATTTTCCGGTGTGAATTTTTCATCGCTGAAATCGATTTTTCCCTCTGTGGCTTGCTGAACGCATTGACGAGTCTGTAAGCAAAATATATTTATATATACACATACTGACTATGACCGCAAAACCCTTTTAGAATCTCAAAGTCCTCTTATGCGTCTATGCTGGGTCCGAAACGCAAAACAGGTATTGTATGACCCGCCACCGGAAAACCCATGTTCTACTTCAATGATATATACGTTTCTAAGCATATGTTCTAAATGAACCCCAAACCTGGCTAGCAGCGTTGGGACACTTTTCGTCCAAGATTTGATTGAAGTATCCAAGAATCATCAGCCTGAAGTTAGACAAAATTGTACAAAATAAAGTAGCAGTTTTTCTAAATAAATATGTAAAATGAGATACAAAGATACGAACTGTTGTTCGGGACCTCCAGGGCCACCAGGACCTCCAGGACCTCCAGGACCTCCAGGACCTCTAAGACCACCAGGACCTCCAGGACCTCCAGGACCACCATTACCAGCGCCTGGAAACGGGGGAAAACCACCGCGACGAGGACCGCCTCCGGGAAATCGTGGCTGACGTTTCACACGACCACCTGATACGTATGTACATACTTTCACTCTATATAAATAGAACGCGCATTTACTTCACTATAATCCAAATGGCTGTAAATAAAGGATGAATAGCTGTAGTTTTACAATAGCATATTGACTTGGTTTTAGTTAGAATGAATAGAATTTATCAACCAGGTAATGGTACTTCTCCAGGGAATCGTGGCAACAAATCAGGCGGTCCTCCTTGGGCGAATGAAGTAAACGCTTCAGATGGTCCACCTCCAGGGAACCTAGGTAATCCTTCCGGCAGTCCACTACCGAAGGGAGGAGGTCCGCTTCGACCTAGAACGTTATGAAGTGATTAAATGATGCAATGCAAACGTAAAATAAAATTAAAAAGTTAGTTTGTTCCAAACTTCTAGCGATAAAAAACATTTAAACTATATATCATTTTTATTCACGAGAAAAAAAAACAGTAATCGTGCAAAGTGAACCAAACGTATATCAAAACTTTAACTATATACTTAAAATTGATGATAAAGGTGTTAGTCTTACGGATTTACTTTGCGCATGTTATATTTGAATACTATTTTTTTCAAGCTTTTGCTCGGTAAAAGTCGGAAAGTAGATTTTTGCCTTAGCTGATGCCCGCTCACCTGGTCCACCGCGTCCTCCCGGTCCTGGCATATCGGGAGCATCAATACCGGCCAATTCCAGACATTGTTTCATTTCTTGGCCGAAGCTCATCATGCACTGGGCTTTCTGAAATCTTCGTTTTTTATTCTCTTTAGTCGTTTTCCAGTATTTATGTATGTACGTATACACTCAATAAAACTTTTCGTTTGAATTGTTCATGTAGATACTAAATGGACACTTTATAAGTGGAAAATCTAAACTTACGGCAGCCAATTCGCTTGGGTCAACGCCCGCGGCTTCACCGCCGAAGAAGGATTCAGGTCCTTCACTAGTTTCCTCAGGAGCGGGCAGGTTTTCTACAACTTCTTTGATGCAACTGGAATTGTGAGTGAGTGAGTGGATGAGTGAGTGAGTGAATGAGTGAGTGAGTGAGTGAGTGTATGAGTGTGAGAGTGAGTGAGTGAGTGAGTGAGTGAGTGAGTGAGTGAGTGAGTGAGTGAGTGAGTGAGTGAGTGAGTGAGTGAGTGAGTGAGTGAGTGAGTGAGTGAGTGAGTGAGTGAGTGAGTGAGTGAGTGAGTGAGTGAGTGAGTGAGTGAGTGAGTGAGTGAGTGAGTGAGTGAGTGAGTGAGTGAGTGAGTGAGTGAGTGAGTGAGTGAGTGAGTGAGTGAGTGAGTGAGTGAGTGAGTGAGTGAGTGAGTGAGTGAGTGAGTGAGTGAGTGAGTGAGTGAGTGAGTGAGTGAGTGAGTGAGTGAGTGAGTTAGTGAGTGAGTGAGTGAGTGAGTGAGTGAGTGAGTGAGTGAGTGAGTGAGTGAGTGAGTGAGTCACTGAGTGAGTGCGCTAGCATAAGCGCGCTAGCATAAGCGCTCTCAACTGCGTAATTAACTAACGGTCTTGCGCACTGCATCACTTTGCCCTTCATCTCTTTCATTTCGTCTTTAGTGAGACCGATGATGTCCACAATTGCACCTTCCATACAACCTTTGAACTCTTGACATTCCTCGGGTACTTCGAATGAGAAAGCAACCTTCAAAGCGTGTTAAATATAGGCAGTTAATGCTTATGGCTTAGTCAATGCAAGCAATACAGATTCATTCAACGGACGGTAAAATTATGGAGCTAATGCGTTTCAACTAATTACTATCCTTGTTCAGGTATAAAACGAAAAGTTTGCATTCCAAATAAAATAGTTTCAGGCGAAAATTCTGCTTTTTTATCAAGTGGTAAAGCAGCCTTACAACCAAAAAAGTTAACACCTCGTAAAAAATGCCAAAAATCATTAACTCCTAATCACATACTGTCTTCTCCGTTAGATAGTGAAGTAAACGATATGGTACCAACCGCCAATATGGCGAGCAGTATAGGGCACTTCCACATGGTAGTACTGTTTAGTTTTGACGAATCGAAAGTTGTTTGTTGGTTGTTGTTTGTCGAATCGATTGCGCCACACGAATGCTCGTTGCGATCGATGGTCGGCCGTTTATAAACGGTGGTGTCGCATCTTTTTTCAGATAAAAAATTCTTGCTCTCGCATTTTGTTTTATATGGTCGGTCGGATGACAACCAAGCCAGATGAGACATTACACGCAGTGAAGAATATTTTTTCGTGATTGAACAAATAAAAATATCTCATGACTTTTTTCGACTTCAAACGGGTATTACCGCGTTCTACCCCGTTTGTTCATCCGCCGCTCACAATGTGAAACAAATTCAGCGGCAAAAAGGAGCATGCAATGTGAACGAATTACATGAGTTAATGCGCTCCGTGCGTCAGACAAAACAACTCCTACGCTAACCAGTAATAGTCTGCAGAAAAAATGCTTAGTTGAAACTTGTTTGTTTAAAATCGGATTGGTTCATCGGTCGCTTCAAACGTTCAACGATCGTTTACCTGTAGAATATTTTCAGTGCCTTCTCAAGGTACATAGAGTTAGGTGGAAGAGTTGTTTCTAGAACCAAAAACATGCGAGTAGCGGAACGTGTGACTTCGCATTAAATTAAGACTAGGAATTAATTTGAGAAAAGGTAATGTGTATGTTAACTCCTACTCGTTTGCTAAAAAAAATAATTGAGAAAATGGAGAACCGGTTCCGTAAAACGGCTTAATTTGAACGTAGACTGTGTGGGTGCTAAACAATAAAATCGTTGAATTGTTCATGTTCATTGGTTTCGCAACCACCATGAGTTCAGTGATGCTTCCGACCGCCATATGGGTTCCATTAAAAAGGTTGATCGGCACCTTGAAGACGTTTCTAGGTCAATTCGTACACGCCTTACACGATGGGGTTGAGTTTTCGCCGATCAGAGTTTCCCATCGCATTTAGTATTGTGCAATTTGTGCATTCTACGATCATTGAATTTTTGATCCCGTTTTGGAGTTAAAAACGTATTTTGTTTTATCTGATATTGTGTTATATTGTTTTGCGCAGTGTTTTAACTGAAGATTGATTTGTTCTATAGTTACATCAAAAGCACAGTTGCTTGCTTTGTCTTTGTATAATTACAGATTTGTGCCATCATATTATATTTTTAAGGATATTTTCTTCGCATAACAACTAAAAATGTAATATTTTATAACACGTGACATTTATTTTTGTATGTTGATATTGTACTTTTGTTTGGTTCATATCAGTTGATGCAAATTTATAGTGGGACAGCTCTAAACTTTTAATGTGCCTTATTGGATTTTCTTTCAAACATGTCGCAATTTCCCGATCTTTATTTTGCATTATCGAACCGGGATTCCGGGAACTTAATGAATCAGAATATAGGCCATGTGATCGGATAAAATAGTGAGATGAATCACAATGGAGAACAACGACTTCTGGAGAGAAGTTCCAAGCGCCGCAGCACCACACTGAATGGGTGAGTGAGTGAGTGAGTGAGTGAGTGAGTGAGTGAGTGAGTGAGTGAGTGAGTGAGTGAGTGAGTGAGTGAGTGAGTGAGTGAGTGAGTGAGTGAGTGAGTGAGTGAGTGAGTGAGTGAGTGAGTGAGTGAGTGAGTGAGTGAGTGAGTGAGTGAGTGAGTGAGTGAGTGAGTGAGTGAGTGAGTGAGTGAGTGAGTGAGTGAGTGAGTGAGTGAGTGAGTGAGTGAGTGAGTGAGTGAGTGAGTGAGTGAGTGAGTGAGTGAGTGAGTGAGTGAGTGAGTGAGTGAGTGAGTGAGTGAGTGAGTGAGTGAGTGAGTGAGTGAGTGAGTGAGTGAGTGAGTGAGTGAGTGAGTGAGTGAGTGAGTGAGTGAGTGAGTGAGTGAGTGAGTGAGTGAGTGAGTGAGTGAGTGAGTGAGTGAGTGAGTGAGTGAGTGAGTGAGTGAGTGAGTGAGTGAGTGAGTGAGTGAGTGAGTGAGTGAGTGAGTGAGTGAGTGAGTGAGTGAGTGAGTGAGTGAGTGAGTGAGTGAGTGAGTGAGTGAGTGAGTGAGTGAGTGAGTGAGTGAGTGAGTGAGTGAGTGAGTGAGTGAGTGAGTGAGTGAGTGAGTGAGTGAGTGAGTGAGTGAGTGAGTGAGTGAGTGAGTGAGTGAGTGAGTGAGTGAGTGAGTGATGAAGGACGTAATGCTCGAGCCATCAGAACTTGTCTTCGAATGGTCTTCGAAAAAACTTTATCGACGTCTTTACATACTGATATGTTCGTCACATATAAACGTTATTTAGTTAGCAGTATTTATACACAACTCCTTCTGATCCAGTGTTAACTCTGTAAAGTATATCGTAATGACCGATTGACCGTGACAACCCAATGAAAACTTGAAAACCTGTCACCAAACAACAAACTATAATTAAATATGACATCGATATGTGTGGTCAATGATTGCAGTCAGTACAATGAAGTATAAATAAAACATCAAGTGTACTCTCAATGAATTCAATGAGTCATTCTCAAAGTTGACACTAATTCGGATTATCAAGTTTCTGACCAATGGTATTGAATTTTTGTGACGACGATGATAAGAAATGAACGTCACATTTCATTGGCTTTGGATTTCAAAATTTGCGCTTTTTTCTTCTTCGGATTACGGTAGGACGCTGCATTAGCGAATACGGTGACATTCGTCACTGACCGACGAAAGGAGGTGAATCTCTCCAGAGCGGGGAATATGGCAAAAAATTATGCCAGTTTACTTACACATTGAGAAACAGACTCTATATTTAAAAAAACTCGTAAGAGGGGGGAAATTCGTTTTTTCAATCCACTTTTCATCCGCTAGTGCATTTCATTGACGAATGCGTTGACCTACGTAGCGTTATCTTCTGGTTAAGAGACTGAGTTTGATGTCGTTTTATTCACATAACCAATTTTTGTACAATCTTCATTATCATCATCATAAAGTTTTTCCTTCGATATGAATGTGAGTAAAGACGAAGCAAGTTATGACGTAACTCACAACCATAGCGAAATCCAGAATGTTATTTGTAGTTGTGGTTCAAAGTACTAAGTGATCCACATACAACTCTCTGGCAACTACGAGAACACTATCATACATGGAACATATTATTGTGCCTTGATGACTTCAGTTAATGAAGAAATGAAATCCAAGTAAATTACGAAACTATGCCTATTGATTCTAGTCAATTAACGCAGACTTTTTACAAGCCGCATCTACGCATGGCATGCGGTAAAGTTTTCAATTTGTTTTGTTCATGCCGGTTCTGAAAATAAGAAAGCAAACGAGCCC
>OZ038448.1:17331780-17339280 GCA_964036265.1 Daptonema setosum
AAGCGTCAATTAACTTACCCGATTGATGGTCTCAATAAATAAATCGAATTTTTTACTGACAAAATTGTATGTCGTAATTTGATACCATAGTGGTTAGAAGTGCTAAACCAAGTAAGAAGCGCACATGTAACGCCGACCTTGCAACAGTTCCGTGTTTTTTCAACGAACGATTACTGTTTTTTTTTCGAGCACAAACATGCCGGGTTCATAAATACAGCTTTGTTGCGCGACGCGGGTTCAAGGTGAAAATGACTGACTGACTGACTGACTGACTGACTGACTGACTGACTGACTGACTGACTTACTGACTGACTGACTTACTGACTGACTGACTGACTTACTGACTGACTGACTGACTGACTGACTGACTGACTGACTTACTGACTGACTGACTGACTGACTTACTGACTGACTGACTGACTTACTGACTGACTGACTGACTGACTGCCTGACTGACTTATTGATAAACTGACTGACTGACTGACTGACTGCCTGACTGACTTACTGACTGACTGACTGACTGACTTACTGACTGACTGACTGACTGACTGACTGACTGACTGACTGACTGACTGACTGACTGACTGACTGACTGACTGACTGACTGACTGACTGACTGACTGACTGACTGACTGACTGACTGACTGACTGACTGACTGACTGACTGACTGACGGACTGACTGACTGACAGACTAACTGACTGACTAGATAATCTACCAGGCATAATGACTGACTGAATCAGGTTTCGGGTTCAAGTTGACTAGGTAACCAAACTGTTTCATTGCTAAATCTGAGCATCCGGGATGCTTAATCTGGATCGGAGGTACCTTGATGTTATTTAGCTTACCAAACTGACTGTGTACCCATTTCGCTTTCATCGAACCGATTTAGATATTGATCATGAAAATCTACATAACTGAAGGATAATCAATCAGAGCTAATTGAAATGGAGTGACTGATGGAGTGAATGATTGATTGTAAACTAGATCAGTCAAAATGAGCATGTTCAAACCGGCCAGTGGCGGACTAGCTGACCCTCCAAAGAGAGAAGAATTTCGTAAAACAGGAATCGGTGGTTTTAGGGTTATACATACACATTAGGAAACAAAATCGACGTTTCGAAATTCCCAAAGAGAAGGGAATCTCACGTTTCCCACCCCTTCCCGTCCGCTAGTGAATCTGGCGACCGAATGTCTATCATCCCAACTGGCTCCAGTTCGTCTGTCATGAAAGAATGCCGCCGAACCAGCAAAAAAAATCTAATCGCAAAAAATGCAGAAAAAAAATAAAAACAACAATTTAGCGAGGAATGAGGCAAAAATTCCGTCGAGAATGTACGACCTCAATAAAGTAATTGAGTCTCTCAATATGTACGAACGTGTATTAAAATGGCAAAAAATGACCATTAATCACTCATTCATATGATGAAACGGAGGAAAAAAACACAAAATTGAGGTGCGCTCTGTGAAAAACGCCAAGCCGCTCATTTCGTTTTTTTCGACTTGTAAATATTCTGTTTGATACAAAGGTTAACTAGCGGACGAGAAGGGGAGAGAGAAGAAGAATTCCCCGTGTTTGAAGTTTTTAAAAAGGAGACTTTGTTACCTAAGATGTAGGTTAAATGGCCTGAAAACTGCAGATTCCTCCTTCTTTGACGAAAATCCCCTCCCTTTGGAGGATTAGCTGATCCGCCAGTGCAAAGATTCATTCATCTTGAATTTTTTGAACAATTCACGGGTATGCGACCAAAACAGGGAAGTCTTCTAGGCGATAGATAAAATTATAATAACATACATTAAGAAGAAGATGAAAAAGCTATACATGCAGCTTGATATTGAATATTATACTTTACACTCATTCTGCATCCTATATTTAGATCCTTATCGAAAACAAGAAGATCAACATTCTGATAAAACATCAAGAAGACCATGAAAACAAAGACTCCGCTAATATTTAACAGATGGTGAGTGACCAACAGGGAGTAAAATCCAGAAAAAATGAGCCCAAAAAAATTGAGTCAAAAATAAAGTCGCATCTTAGATTTTTTGTGCATAAAAACAACTAAAAAGAGAGCAAAAAGAAGATGAGAGGCTGAGTGAAGGTTGTTTTCGTGATTTTTATGACTTTTTGCGCAGTTTGGCAGGGACAGTTGGAATCCATCATTCACGATTTTCGATGAAACTTTGTGTTTTAGAAAACTTTCCAGGATTCTATTGACGTTGATCCACTGTCACCGCTGAAACATTACTGTCCATTATTGTTGGCCATTACACGCACCAATATCTGGCCATTATATGCAAAAAAAATGTTTGTTTTCCCATGTTAAAAAGCATGTTTGAAGGCAAAAATACGCTCTACCGTTGAGCATGCGGAACTGTGTAACCTATTCATCCAGTAGCTCTGCAGAACGATTTCAATATATTTCTTAACAGATGGAATCTATGCTTCTAGGGTAATCTTTTAACGTGATCCAAATAATATATATAATTTTTTTACGTCATCGAAACAATCTTCGCAACACTATGTTTCTGAACCTTGAAAATGTGAGGTGATGTGCTGAAGTGAACCGGTTTTCGAATAATATCTTAAATCTGAATATTTGCTCAGCTCGTTTCCCGTATATGTTCCCAGATATGTACAGTTGGTTTGTGGATATGGACCGAACCCGGTGTCGGGAACGTTCAAATTAGCAGGAATTTTTACTGAGACTTCTTCATTACTGAAGCATTAATACCATATCAAAATGGTGTTTCCGTAATTGCCAGACAGGTTGCAAAAACTCCCGGGCGATAGCAGAAACCTCATCGCAACGTGTCAGGTTATGTGTCTCAATCTCAAGTCACGTTTCAAACCAGTTTTCAAGGCTGGCGCCCTACGCAACGCACTACATACATATATTAAGCAGAGACCACTAGCAGACGAGAAAGGGAGGGAAAGGTGGAATTTTCCCTTTTATCAATAATTTGTTCTTTAAAATAACTTCAAAACTGCAAATTCCACCTTCTTTGAAAAAATTCTGCTCCCCTTGTAGTGTTAGCTGGTCCGCTAGTGCAGAAGACTACATATAGACGACTGTTTCTTATAACATACTGTATGTACATGAGAGTTGCAACACCATTCATAATCCACATCTGCAACAGACTGTTTGTTATTATTAAACAAAATCTCGAAATGACAAGCACCGAAACATCACTAGCCTCAACACTCAATGGTAAGAAAAAAAAACAATATGGTGATGATGATTGACGAGCATGTTAATTTTGGTTGTCTGATGTTTCATGATAAGTCACTTTGAGATTGTTTTTGACTGTAGATACAACATAAAGTATGTGATTTAATGCATAAACTGGCACCAAGTGATGCACGCAAGCCGTCATGTTTGCGAGGCAAAGCTCATTTGTTTTGCAGCGCATCGTAGATGCCTCGCCTGCTATGTAAATAACTGCTTCACGGTGTTCAGGCTGAAAACCGCGTGGGTTTGAAAAAGTTTAAAAAATTAGTTTCTTCAAACTTTACTCGCTGTTTAACATTATTGTTCTTTAATTTATGATCAAGAACCGTCTAGGCACGGACTAAATGTTTTTTTTCTAGTTTCATATGCTTTGTACGTACATTGATGCAAAACAGTCATCATAGTGAATGATATAACTAATTGGCGTATCACGTACATATCTTGGTGTATGCATGTACATTACTTAATTCTACAAAACAATTTAACTGAACGACCGATGATAACAAAATGTGTTTTACATACACACTTATCACCATTGAGACGCACGTACATACTATGTGATTAGTCTCAGTTCGTTATAAAAATAGCGAACAGATATTTTATCTATCCAATAAAAAACAATAATAAGCGAGCCACAAGACACATGCAATAAGCTTGTTATTAGGATTTATTTTTCATATGTGAAAGCACGATATGATGCAACGATGTTCTCAACCAGTATATAAATGTTGCATTTCTTAATTGCGTTTATAGAATACGACAAATATCACGGATTTGCGTCGAATAAGACCCGTCATGTGAAATCAACATGATACCCATTCCAAACAAACTTGAACACTCATAAAACATCATGAATAGAAAAAGTTGTTACCATATTCGGTATTGTTTATCAACCAACTACGATCACACAACACCAAAAACAAAAGTTCGTTGTTTTTCCGACCGCCATCGCTAAACACGGATCGTATATTTGGTTATGACTGTTCCCGTTATCGACACCGCGTCAAAGGCGGATGAACACGGTAAAAACGGAATTTTGTTGTTGATTTTTTATAATAATATCAAAATATAATGAAAAGTGATAGTTACCCAGATACCCACAGTATTCAGATTCTCCCAGACTGGAGAATTTTCTGTCAAAGCTAAAAAAAACCCAAGCGCGCTTCAATAAATGGTGGTTATCAAACAATGAAACCGTACCGCTGATAAACAAGTACAACACAAAATATGTATACAAAAATACGAAAAAAAATAAACGCATAACTAAAAAGTTTTACTACGTCTAGAAAAATGTTCGGTTTGCACTGAAAGAGTTGACCAAAAAGTTTTACTACGCCTGGAAATTTTTCGGTTAGCAACGAAAGAGTTTACGGTGGTGCGAATTAGTGGAATGACAAACAAACAGTGTTGGTGGTCTATGGAGGAAGCAATGGTTTCACTAGTCTGGATACCTGTGGTGCAGCGGTTAGTATGTCTGTATACGGAACGAAGGGTGTTGGGTTCAAAACCAGCGAAAGGCCTGGACCAGAATCTGTCGTTTAATTACAGACGGACAGACATGCCTTAGTTTTCAATGTTTGTAATGTTCATTATGCAAAATAACTGACTTATTACATTTATTATATACATATAATTCGCACTGATTTGAGGACTGATATAACTATTTTTTAACATGAATCCGTCCAACAAAAATCCGAGCCGAAAACTTATTTTTAGATGTTGCATCGTTGGAGCAAACTGCTCGTAATTCGTGAGAAAATTGAAAAAATTGCATGACAATGAAACCGTACAACACTGAGAAAACAAACGACGACCCTCGAAAGCCACATTTTTATGATTTTATGAACTAAACGAGCGTCAAATACAGGAACAAAAATGAAAATATATAAATGAGTAAGTAGCTATGGATAGTCAGTTTCTCCATTAAAACGTCTGTCAATTTTGATGAACAACATTCTTTGGAAATAACATAAACAATGGAGTATTTAAAAACGGTAGAGTAACTAAAACAATGAAGCAACTTAAACGATGCAATAACTTATAGGACAGCGCGATAGCGTTTATAATATCTGGTTAGGTAGTGCGCTTTCCGCTGACAACCAATGCTCCATACATTGGCGGACGAGGAGGGGTGCACCCAATCTTTGGCGTAGAAAAGTTTAGATTTTTTTCCCTAAGCTATAGATAAACTGGCCTGAAAACGGCAAATTCCCCCTCTTTGACGTAACTCTAATCTTTTTGGAGGATTAGCTCGTCCGCCAGTGGCTTCACCCAAAAATACTCGTTTATTATTTTGCACATGCATTTTGAAAAAGTGACCGCTGTTTCCCTGGCGGATGAGCCAAGTCTCCGGAGGCAGGGGCAAACTTTCAAAGAGAGGAAATTAACAGTTTCCGGGGGTTTTTACCGACACCTTAAGGTACACAATTTACTTTTTGAACCTACCAAAGAGGGGGAATTCCACCTCTCCGTTCTTCCCTTATCCACTAGTGCGTTGTTTGGATGCATGAACGTGTGCGTACGTGATACATGCATGCATATTACATGGAATACATTGCAAATAAACACACACCGAAACGTCCTTCATCGTATCTGAATTTATAACTATAAAATCTTTAATGTGAGAAAATATGGTACGAAATACATTTTTTTTCTAAAATGTACAGCAGTTATCTTTAATGGAACTTTTTTATATCGATGAAACCAAGTTCGTAGAATATGAATATCCGTATCATATACTTCGCCGAAAAAACAGTTGTTGGAAATGATTTGCGTGTGTTCAGAGTTATGGCATATGTGTATATCGTGGTATTGAAATGAATGACAGACACGTGAATAAACAATGGTCATTGACTGACAACTGACAGACTTGACTGACTGGCAGTCAAACTCACAAACCGTTAATTTTGTCCAGATGTTGATTTGGATAATTTTATTCACAACGTTGTTTTAATAGTTTCTCTGACTGACTTCATATATATATATTTAAGCTACTTTGTTTCTCTAAGTTTGTTGTGGGGTGGTTGTCATTCTGACATCTTGTGAAACGTAAAAAGAAAAACCAGACTTCACGTCGCCTAGCCAAAACCCAGTCCTATCGTACTTCAACTGAGTACATACATAGCTGACTGACTGGCTGGCTGACTGACAGACAGAATGACTCACTGACTGGCTGACTGTCCTATTTGCCACCAGAGTGCTGATGAACGACAAAATGTATTATAGAACGTCATACATTTCTATACTACAGACTATAATTTACGGTAAACTTGTAAAATATTCAGTACATGTGGGGTAGCAGTAGCGTATAATAGTGCATTTACAAGTTATGGCCGACCGTTTGCTGATTTAATAGTAAGCGATGGGTGGGCTGACATCAGAGAGTTATTAGCACCATTACAACAGTCACTTTAACGGTGTTTCAAATATTTTAACTGTGATAAAACGCCAGAGCCGTGTTTCAGATATTTAAATGTGATAAAACACCAGAGAGAAAACAGAATTTTCCGTCGATGTGCGTTTCATTAGAAGCGTACTGTACGGTGTTTATAACGTGTGTAAGGTCGATTTATTTGTTATAGCCCGATCGCAAACTTCTGTTGTACAAACCTTGGATGCCAAATTCATGGCTTAGAAATTGTTCTCACTTTGGAAGTCTTCGAAATGAAAAAGTACTTTGTCTCTGTAATAAAAGTCTCTAAAACAAATATTTTATATGGGAAAATGATGGGAAGAAAGCCATTCACAGGTGCATTTATGATCCGGCTAAACTTTGATGGCTGTGAAAACGAGGCCTCCAGTCTATGAAAAATTTCTTATTCTCGCCAATTTTTCTCATGTGTGAATTTTATGCTTTTTTCGAATGCGTTTTCAAACTATTGTTGAAGTCCCGGCAGTTCACAGCGGTCGCATCCGTCGTCTGTAGGCTTCTAGCCGTTGACAGGAAGAAATATTGGTAACGAGAAAGATACTATGAGCCAGCTATGTATGTACATACAATATATATTACATATCTACATAAATATGAATATGTATGTTATATATTACATATCTACATACATACGAATCTGTATGTTATATATTACATAGTCAAGTCAACCATTACGCAGCTGCTGACTAGATTAATCGGCCGTATTTTCGGGCATGTCGTGAAATATAGCCGGTGCGAATGTCCTCATATAAAAAGTCTGTTCAACAACCCATTGAATAAATCGTGAATTACTGAAGTATAATGCTCAAGGCTCACTTGATTATTATAAAAGTTGTAA
>OZ038448.1:17341780-17349444 GCA_964036265.1 Daptonema setosum
TAGCCTACACCTTAGGGAACAAATTCTTCTTTTAAACCGCTAAAGAGGGGAAATTTTACTTTTCCCTCCCTCCCATAAAATGTACCAGCGCGGCCATACCATATATATAATAGCAGCTGCACATCAACTATGCTCAGCGGGACCTGCATACCCAGGCATAAAAACATGACGAATTTCTGTAAAATTTGGTAAAACTCAATATGTTGTACATAACATGTTTTTTTCAAATATTCTATATATACGGCAGTTTAACTCGTGCTCCGGGACAAAATAAAAACGTGACATAAATTCGTAAAATTCAATGACTCAAATAACAAACATGGATATTGTTAAATATAGAATATAAGGCAGCTTAAATGGTGGCCACCTTATGGAAGCAATAAATAGTGTATATCGAGTATCGACGTACCACAGCAGTGGATTGGCCTGGCTTACGAGAATGACTAAATTAAATTATACTAAATAGAGATAGTTAGACATACGACCTGACATTGATCATCTTTTATTTAAATTGCACAGTTTCATGTGTCCAATTCCGAATTTTTTCCCTGTGATTTTTTCATGAAGTCAACAAGGCGCAGAGGTTGAATAAACTGACGGGCAATGACAGAAACCCCACAGCAAGGCGTCTGTATGTGTGTAACCTTGCAGGTTACTATACTAGGAATTCTGGATCGCGAGGCTAGACAAACGACGAATCCAAGATAATGAAGGATGATGACGCTGATCGCAATGAGCATGACAATTTCTGTATTCATTCATTGCACAAAGAAACTAAATCTGCTCCATTTTCGAATAACATGCCAGCAGACATGTCGCCCCTTCCGGAATCTCTGGTAGATGACGAGGGGGGGGGCGCGTCTACCAGAGTTTTTGATTGCGCCATCTACCAGAGATTTTCAAAATGTCAACA
This sequence comes from Daptonema setosum, assembly GCA_964036265.1. Classification (NCBI taxonomy): domain Eukaryota; kingdom Metazoa; phylum Nematoda; class Chromadorea; order Monhysterida; family Xyalidae; genus Daptonema; species Daptonema setosum. The sequence continues at coordinate 17,342,694 of OZ038448.1, forward strand.
ACCAAAGTTTTTGGTCAACGACCAGAGTTTTAGGTCAACATGCAGAGTTTTTGGTCAACATCCAGAGTTTTTGGTCAACTACCAGGGTTTTTGGTCAACAACCAGAGTTTTTGGTCAACATGCAGAGTTTTTGGTCAACATCCAGAGTTTTTGGTCAACTACCAGAGTTTTTGGTCAACAACCAGAGTTTTTGGTCAACAACCAGAGTTTTTGGTCAACAACCAGAGTTTTTGGTCAACAACCAGAGTTTTAGGTCAACTACCAGAGTTTTTAGTCAACAACCAGAGTTTTTGGTCAACAACCAGAGTTTTTGGTCAACAACCAGAGTTTTTGGTCAACATCCAGAGTTTTTGGTCAAATACCAGGGTTTTTGGTCAACAACCAGAGTTTTTGGCCAACCACCAGAGTTTTTGGTCAACAACCAGAGTTTTTGGTCAAGATGCAGAGTTTTTGGTCAAGATGCAGAGTTTTTGGTCAACAACCAGAGTTTTTGGTCAACAACCAGAGTTTTTGGTCAACTACCAGAGTTTTAGGTCAACTACCAGAGTTTTTGGTCAACTACCAGAGTTTTTGGTCAACAATCAGAGTTTTTGGTCAACAACCAGAGTTTTTGGTCAACAACCAGAGTTTTTGGTCAACAACCAGAGTTTTTGGTCAACAACCAGAGTTTTTGGTCAACAACCAGAGTTTTTGGTCAACAACCAGAGTTTTTGGTCAACAACCAGAGTTTTTGGTCAACAACCAGAGTTTTTGGTCAACATGCAGAGTTTTTGGTCAACAACCAGAGTTTTTGGTCAAGAACCAGAGTTTTTGGTCAAGAACCAGAGTTTTTGGTCAACATCCAGAGTTTTTGGTCAATAACCAGAGTTTTTGGTCAACATCCAGAGTTTTTGGTCAACATCCAGAGTTTTTGATCAACGACCAGAGTTTTTGGTCAACAACCAGAGTTTTTGGTCAACAACCAGAGTTTTTGGTCAACAACCAGAGTTTTTGGTCAACATGCAGAGTTTTTGGTCAACAACCAGAGTTTTTGGTTAACAACCATAGTTTTTGGTCAACAACCAGAGTTTTTGGTCAACATCCAGAGTTTTTGGTCAACGACCAGAGTTTTTGATCAACAACCAGAGTTTTTGGTCAACAACCAGAGTTTTTGGTCAACATCCATAGTTTTTGGTCAACAACCAGAGTTTTTGGTCAACATCCAGAGATTTTGGCCAACCACCAGACATTTTGGTCAACATCCAGAGTTTTTGGTCAACAACCAGAGTTTTTGGTCAACTACCAGAGTTTTAGATCAACAACCAGAGTTTTTGGTCAACAACCAGAGTTTTTGGTCAACATCCATAGTTTTTGGTCAACAACCAGAGTTTTTGGTCAACATCCAGAGATTTTGGCCAACCACCAGACATTTTGGTCAACAACCAGAGTTTTTGGTCAACAACCAGAGTTTTTGGTCAACAACCAGAGTTTTTGGTCAACAACCAGAGTTTTTGGTCAACAACCAGAGTTTTTGGTCAACAACCAGAGTTTTTGGTCAACAACCAGAGTTTTTGGTCAACAACCAGAGTTTTTGGTCAACAACCAGAGTTTTTGGTCAACAACCAGAGTTTTTGGTCAACAACCAGAGTTTTTGGTCAACATGCAGAGTTTTTGGTCAACAACCAGAGTTTTTGGTCAAGAACCAGAGTTTTTGGTCAAGAACCAGAGTTTTTGGTCAACATCCAGAGTTTTTGGTCAACAACCAGAGTTTTTGGTCAACATGCAGAGTTTTTGGTCAACAACCAGAGTTTTTGGTCAAGAACCAGAGTTTTTGGTCAAGAACCAGAGTTTTTGGTCAACATCCAGAGTTTTTGGTCAATAACCAGAGTTTTTGGTCAACATCCAGAGTTTTTGGTCAACATCCAGAGTTTTTGATCAACGACCAGAGTTTTTGGTCAACAACCAGAGTTTTTGGTCAACAACCAGAGTTTTTGGTCAACAACCAGAGTTTTTGGTCAACATGCAGAGTTTTTGGTCAACAACCAGAGTTTTTGGTTAACAACCATAGTTTTTGGTCAACAACCAGAGTTTTTGGTCAACATCCAGAGTTTTTGGTCAACGACCAGAGTTTTTGGTCAACAACCAGAGTTTTTGGTCAACAACCAGAGTTTTTGGTCAACATCCATAGTTTTTGGTCAACAACCAGAGTTTTTGGTCAACATCCAGAGATTTTGGCCAACCACCAGACATTTTGGTCAACATCCAGAGTTTTTGGTCAACAACCAGAGTTTTTGGTCAACTACCAGAGTTTTAGGTCAACTACCAGAGTTTTTGGTCAACTACCAGAGTTTTTGGTCAACAATCAGAGTTTTTGGTCAACAACCAGAGTTTTTGGTCAACAACCAGAGTTTTTGGTCAACAACCAGAGTTTTTGGTCAACAACAAGAGTTTTTGGTCAACAACCAGAGTTTTTGGTCAACAACCAGAGTTTTTGGTCAACAACCAGAGTTTTTGGTCAACAACCAGAGTTTTTGGTCAACATTCAGAGTTTTTGGTCAACAACCAGAGTTTTTGGTCAAGAACCAGAGTTTTTGGTCAACAACCAGAGTTTTTGGTCAACATCCAGAGTTTTTGGTCAATAACCAGAGTTTTTGGTCAACATCCAGAGTTTTTGGTCAACATCCAGAGTTTTTGATCAACGACCAGAGTTTTTGGTCAACAACCAGAGTTTTTGGTCAACAACCAGAGTTTTTGGTCAACAACCAGAGTTTTTGGTCAACATGCAGAGTTTTTGGTCAACAACCAGAGTTTTTGGTTAACAACCATAGTTTTTGGTCAACAACCAGAGTTTTTGGTCAACATCCAGAGTTTTTGGTCAACGACCAGAGTTTTTGGTCAACAACCAGAGTTTTTGGTCAACAACCAGAGTTTTTGGTCAACATCCATAGTTTTTGGTCAACAACCAGAGTTTTTGGTCAACATCCAGAGATTTTGGCCAACCACCAGACATTTTGGTCAACAACCAGAGTTTTTGGTCAACAACCAGAGTTTTTGGTCAACTACCAGAGTTTTAGGTCAACTACCAGAGTTTTTGGTCAACTACCAGAGTTTTTGGTCAACAATCAGAGTTTTTGGTCAACAACCAGAGTTTTTGGTCAACAACCAGAGTTTTTGGTCAACAACCAGAGTTTTTGGTCAACAACCAGAGTTTTTGGTCAACAACCAGAGTTTTTGGTCAACAACCAGAGTTTTTGGTCAACAACCAGAGTTTTTGGTCAACAACCAGAGTTTTTGGTCAACATGCAGAGTTTTTGGTCAACAACCAGAGTTTTTGGTCAAGAACCAGAGTTTTTGGTCAAGAACCAGAGTTTTTGGTCAACATCCAGAGTTTTTGGTCAATAACCAGAGTTTTTGGTCAACATCCAGAGTTTTTGGTCAACATCCAGAGTTTTTGATCAACGACCAGAGTTTTTGGTCAACAACCAGAGTTTTTGGTCAACAACCAGAGTTTTTGGTCAACAACCAGAGTTTTTGATCAACATGCAGAGTTTTTGGTCAACAACCAGAGTTTTTGGTTAACAACCATAGTTTTTGGTCAACAACCAGAGTTTTTGGTCAACATCCAGAGTTTTTGGTCAACGACCAGAGTTTTTGATCAACAACCAGAGTTTTTGGTCAACAACCAGAGTTTTTGGTCAACATCCATAGTTTTTGGTCAACAACCAGAGTTTTTGGTCAACATCCAGAGATTTTGGCCAACCACCAGACATTTTGGTCAACATCCAGAGTTTTTGGTCAACAACCAGAGTTTTTGGTCAACTACCAGAGTTTTAGATCAACAACCAGAGTTTTTGGTCAACAACCAGAGTTTTTGGTCAACATCCATAGTTTTTGGTCAACAACCAGAGTTTTTGGTCAACATCCAGAGATTTTGGCCAACCACCAGACATTTTGGTCAACAACCAGAGTTTTTGGTCAACAACCAGAGTTTTTGGTCAACAACCAGAGTTTTTGGTCAACAACCAGAGTTTTTGGTCAACAACCAGAGTTTTTGGTCAACAACCAGAGTTTTTGGTCAACAACCAGAGTTTTTGGTCAACAACCAGAGTTTTTGGTCAACATGCAGAGTTTTTGGTCAACAACCAGAGTTTTTGGTCAAGAACCAGAGTTTTTGGTCAAGAACCAGAGTTTTTGGTCAACATCCAGAGTTTTTGGTCAATAACCAGAGTTTTTGGTCAACATCCAGAGTTTTTGGTCAACATCCAGAGTTTTTGATCAACGACCAGAGTTTTTGGTCAACAACCAGAGTTTTTGGTCAACAACCAGAGTTTTTGGTCAACAACCAGAGTTTTTGGTCAACATGCAGAGTTTTTGGTCAACAACCAGAGTTTTTGGTTAACAACCATAGTTTTTGGTCAACAACCAGAGTTTTTGGTCAACATCCAGAGTTTTTGGTCAACGACCAGAGTTTTTGGTCAACAACCAGAGTTTTTGGTCAACAACCAGAGTTTTTGGTCAACATCCATAGTTTTTGGTCAACAACCAGAGTTTTTGGTCAACATCCAGAGATTTTGGCCAACCACCAGACATTTTGGTCAACATCCAGAGTTTTTGGTCAACAACCAGAGTTTTTGGTCAACTACCAGAGTTTTAGGTCAACTACCAGAGTTTTTGGTCAACTACCAGAGTTTTTGGTCAACAATCAGAGTTTTTGGTCAACAACCAGAGTTTTTGGTCAACAACCAGAGTTTTTGGTCAACAACCAGAGTTTTTGGTCAACAACAAGAGTTTTTGGTCAACAACCAGAGTTTTTGGTCAACAACCAGAGTTTTTGGTCAACAACCAGAGTTTTTGGTCAACAACCAGAGTTTTTGGTCAACATTCAGAGTTTTTGGTCAACAACCAGAGTTTTTGGTCAAGAACCAGAGTTTTTGGTCAACAACCAGAGTTTTTGGTCAACATCCAGAGTTTTTGGTCAATAACCAGAGTTTTTGGTCAACATCCAGAGTTTTTGGTCAACATCCAGAGTTTTTGATCAACGACCAGAGTTTTTGGTCAACAACCAGAGTTTTTGGTCAACAACCAGAGTTTTTGGTCAACAACCAGAGTTTTTGGTCAACATGCAGAGTTTTTGGTCAACAACCAGAGTTTTTGGTTAACAACCATAGTTTTTGGTCAACAACCAGAGTTTTTGGTCAACATCCAGAGTTTTTGGTCAACGACCAGAGTTTTTGGTCAACAACCAGAGTTTTTGGTCAACAACCAGAGTTTTTGGTCAACATCCATAGTTTTTGGTCAACAACCAGAGTTTTTGGTCAACATCCAGAGATTTTGGCCAACCACCAGACATTTTGGTCAACAACCAGAGTTTTTGGTCAATAACCAGAGTTTTTGGTCAACATCCAGAGTTTTTGGTCAACATCCAGAGTTTTTGATCAACGACCAGAGTTTTTGGTCAACAACCAGAGTTTTTGGTCAACAACCAGAGTTTTTGGTCAACAACCAGAGTTTTTGGTCAACATGCAGAGTTTTTGGTCAACAACCAGAGTTTTTGGTTAACAACCATAGTTTTTGGTCAACAACCAGAGTTTTTGGTCAACATGCAGAGTTTTTGGTCAACAACCAGAGTTTTTGGTTAACAACCATAGTTTTTGGTCAACAACCAGAGTTTTTGGTCAACATCCAGAGTTTTTGGTCAACAACCAGAGTTTTTGGTCAACATCCAGAGATTTTGGCCAACCACCAGACATTTTGGTCAACATCCAGAGTTTTTGGTCAACAACCAGAGTTTTTGGTCAACATCCGTAGTTTTTGGTCAACAACCAGAGTTTTTGGTCAACATCCAGAGTTTTTGGTCAACAACCAGAGTTTTTGGTCAACAACCAGAGTTTTGGATCAACATCCAGAGATTTTGGTCAACGACCAGAGTTTTTGGTCAACAACCAGAGTTTTTGGTCAACTACCAGAGTTTTTGGTCAACAACCAGAGTTTTTGGTCAAGATGCAGAGTTTTTGGTCAACAACCAGAGTTTTCGGTCAACAACCAGAGTTTTTGGTCAACATCCAGAGTTTTTGGTCAACAACCAGAGTTTTAGGTCAACTACCAGAGTTTTTGGTCAACTACCAGAGTTTTTGGTCAACAACCAGAGTTTTTGGTCAACATCCAGAGTTTTTGGTCAAATACCAGGGTTTTTGGTCAACAACCAGAGTTTTTGGTCAACAACCAGAGTTTTCGGTCAACATCCAGAGTTTTTGGTCAACAACCATAGTTTTTGGTCAACAACCAGAGTTTTGGATCAACATCCAGAGATTTTGGTCAACGACCAGAGTTTTTGCTCAACGACCAGAGTTTTTGGTCAACAACCAGAGTTTTTGGTCAACTACCAGAGTTTTTGGTCAACAACCAGAGTTTTTGGTCAAGATGCAGAGTTTTTGGTCAACTACCAGAGTTTTAGGTCAACTACCAGAGTTTTTGGTCAACAACCAGAGTTTTTGGTCAACAACCAGAGTTTTTGGTCAACTACCAGAGTTTTAGGTCAACTACCAGAGTTTTTGGTCAACAACCAGAGTTTTTGATCAACATCCAGAGATTTTGGTCAACGACCAGAGTTTTTGCTCAACGACCAGAGTTTTTGGTCAACAACCAGAGTTTTTGGTCAACTACCAGAGTTTTTGGTCAACAACCAGAGTTTTTGGTCAAGATGCAGAGTTTTTGGTCAACTACCAGAGTTTTAGGTCAACTACCAGAGTTTTTGGTCAACAACCAGAGTTTT
>OZ038448.1:17349644-17367144 GCA_964036265.1 Daptonema setosum
GACCAAAAACTCTGGTCGTTGACCAAAAACTCTGGTTGTTGACCAAAAACTCTGGTTGTTGACCAAAAACTCTGATTGTTGACCAAAAACTCTGGTTGTTGACCAAAAACTCTGATTGCTGACCAAAAACTCTGCATGTTGACCAAAAACTCTGGTAGTTGACCAAAAACTCTGGTTGTTGACCAAAAACTCTGCATGTTGACCAAAAACTCTGGCTGTTGACCAAAAACTCTGGTAGTTGACCAAAAACTCTGGTAGTTGACCAAAAACTCTGGTTGTTGACCAAAAACTCTGCATGTTGACCAAAAACTCTGGTTGTTGACCAAAAACTCTGGTTGTTGACCTAAAACTCTGGTAGTTGACCAAAAACTCTGGTAGTTGACCTAAAACTCTGGTTGTTGACCAAAAACTCTGGTTGTTGACCTAAAACTCTGGTAGTTGACCAAAAACTCTGGTAGTTGACCAAAAACTCTGGTTGTTGACCAAAAACTCTGGTTGTTGACCAAAAACTCTGGTTGTTGACCAAAAACTCTGGATGTTGACCAAAAACTCTGGTAGTTGACCAAAAACTCTGGTAGTTGACCAAAAACTCTGGTAGTTGACCAAAAACTCTGGATGTTGACCAAAAACTCTGGTTGTTGACCAAAAACTCTGGATGTTGACCAAAAACTCTGGATGTTGACCAAAAACTCTGGTTGTTGACCAAAAACTCTGGTTGTTGACCAAAAACTCTGGATGTTGACCAAAAACTCTGGATGTTGACCAAAAACTCTGGTTGTTGACCAAAAACTCTGGTTGTTGACCAAAAACTCTGGTAGTTGACCAAAAACTCTGGTTGTTGACCAAAAACTCTGGATGTTGACCAAAAACTCTGGTTGTTGACCAAAAACTCTGGTTGTTGACCAAAAACTCTGGTTGTTGACCAAAAACTCTGGATGTTGACCAAAAACTCTGGTTGTTGACCAAAAACTCTGGTTGTTGACCAAAAACTCTGGATGTTGACCAAAAACTCTGATTGTTGATCAAAAACTTTGGTTGTTGACCAAAAACTCTGGTTGTTGACCAAAAACTCTGGTCGTTGACCAAAATCTCTGGATGTTGACCAAAAACTCTGGTTGTTGACCAAAAACTCTGGATGTTGACCAAAAACTCTGGTTTTTGACCAAAAACTCTGGTTGTTGACCAAAAACTCTGGTTGTTGACCAAAAACTCTGGATGTTGACCAAATACTTTGGTTGTTGACCAAAAACTCTGGTTGTTGACCAAAAACTCGAGTTGTTGACCAAAAACTCTGGTTGTTGACCAAAAACTCTGGTTGTTGACCAAAAACTCTGGTAGTTGACCAAAAACTCTGGATGTTGACCAAAAACTCTGCATGTTGACCTAAAACTCTGGTCGTTGACCAAAAACTCTGGTTGTTGACATTTTGAAAATCTCTGGTAGATGGCGCAATCAAAAACTCTGGTAGACGCGCCCCCCCCTCGTCATCTACCAGAGATTCCGGAAGGGGCGACATGTCTGTTTATAAGTCGAAATTGTTGATGCTATTGGTCAGTTGTGTTCTCGTTCGTTTTGTGCCGTCATTATTCTTATTCGTGCTGTCTGTTGTTTTGTGGCTCATTAGTAGTTTTGTGAATTTCTTCAAACATGCACAGTATGTATTTTCCACTTAGAAAAAGTTATAAAAGTACAATAATAAATGCTCAACCTATTAAATAGTATTGTTCGGTTATTGGGGTTCACTCACTGAACAGAACCCAGAGTAATTAGTTGACACAGTCTCAATAGTTTTAGTTTATGAAAATAGTTAGAGTTAAAGTTAAAGTTATGTATGGATGATAGTGAGTGATAAGGTGCCGGAATGATAATCGCGCGCGTCCCCTACGGGTTAGGGGTGGATATACACACATATGGGTATAAATCCCCATGAGGAGTTTAATATTTGTATGGTTCCGCACCTCGCTATCGAGTCCAGTGTAGTTCAGAAAATCCTCATTATTAAGAGAAGTTCATTAGTTCTTCGTCAACGAATAGTTTAAACTATCGTCGTCATCGTTTTAAGAGTTCACCGTGTCAACAATAGTCTATCAGTTCAATAGGTCAACATCACTCACTCACTCACTCATTCACTCACTCACTCACTCACTCACTCACTCACAAACTCACTCACTCACTCACTCACTCACTCAATAACTCACTCACTCACATACTCACTCACTCACTCACTCACCCACTCACCCACTCACTTAATCGCTCACACACTTACTCAATCGCTCACCTACTCGACGACTCACTCACTCGCTTACTCAATTACTCACTCATTTAATAACTCTCTCACTAACATGCAGAATCGTTGATTCATTATCGTCAATATCGTCTTCTGAAGAAGGGACAGCGTCTAAACCCAAGCAATCCGGGTTGGAAAATTATACAGATGTGAAAATGAGTTGACGTAAGGAATAATAAGTAATTAAACTAGTTAGATTTGTACGTATTTAGTTATTTAAGTTATTATATTCAAGAATCATTATTGATACTTTATTTTTAATCGGAACATGATGAAAATATTTGGTCGGCTAAGCGGATTAGTTCTAGGGTTGATCCAACCAACCGATCAGCGTTAGCAATTTTTCAGCTGTAATGAAAGTTCCAGAGCCTCTTCTTTGGTCCTGTAGTATATAATATCTGATTCAGATAGTTAATTAGTAAATTAGTTAGTCAGTTAGCAAGTTTAGTTAGTTAGTTAGTTGGTTGGTTAGTTAATTAGTAGTTAGTTAGTTAGTTAGTTAGTTAGTTAGTTAGTTAGTTAGTTAGTTAATTAGTTAGTTAGTTAGTTAGTTAGTTAGTTAGTTAGTTAGTTAGTTAGTTAGTTAGTTAGTTAGTTAGTTAGTTAGTTAGTTAGTTAGTTAGTTAGTTAGTTAGTTAGTTGGTTAGTTAGTTAGTTAGTTAGTTAGTTAGTTAGTTAGTTAGTTAATTAGTTAGTTAGTTAGTTAGTTAGTTAGTTAGTTAGTTAGTTAGTTAGTTAGTTAGTTAGTTAGTTAGTTAGTTAGTTAGTTAGTTAGTTAGTTAGTTAGTTAGCCAGTTAGTTAGCTTAAGTTTTAATTTAACTCTGATTTCCAGTTATAACCCTAGCGACTGTAACACTGACAGAGATTGAACGGCCAGCAATGGATGCGTGTGCCTTTCATTGCAATACAGTGAGAGGTTGAGTGAGTGAGTGAGTGAGTGAGTGAGTGAGTGAGTGAGTGAGTGAGTGAGTGAGTGAGTGAGTGAGTGAGTGAGTGAGTGAGTGAGTGAGTGAGTGAGTGAGTGAGTGAGTGAGTGAGTGAGTGAGTGAGTGAGTGAGTGAGTGAGTGAGTGAGTGAGTGAGTGAGTGAGTGAGTGAGTGAGTGAGTGAGTGAGTGAGTGAGTGAGTGAGTGAGTGAGTGAGTGAGTGAGTGAGTGAGTGAGTGAGTGAGTGAGTGAGTGAGTGAGTGAGTGAGTGAGTGAGTGAGTGAGTGAGTGAGTGAGTGAGTGAGTGAGTGAGTGAGTGAGTGAGTGAGTGAGTGAGTGAGTGAGTGAGTGAGTGAGTGAGTGAGTGAGTGAGTGAGTGAGTGAGTGAGTGAGTGAGTGAGTGAGTGAGTGAGTGAGTGAGTGAGTGAGTGAGTGAGTGAATGAGTGAGTGAGTGAGCGAGTGAGTGAGTGAGTCTGTCAATGCAGGTTGTTTGTCGTACAACGTGAACTCCGACAGCTGCGAACTGCTGACCACGAAGTCGGATGCCGTAGATATTGGGATCGCGAGCTGGACCATTGATGTGGCGTGGAATTACTATGAAAGAATTTACTGAAAGTTCTTGTTTAGCTTTAACCAATTTATTTAGGAGACTAAATAAAAAGTGTGACAGTTTTCTGTTTGAATAAACGAAATAACCCTGTGTGATTCGCACTAACCAGACACGGTTCATGTATGTAAGGGCGTTTATGAAAAGATTTTATTAAATTATTTTAGTACAGAAAAGGCTTTCTTTCAATTTAGTCTCTTAAAAACTACTTTATGATACTATACAATGGCTTCGACGGTAAATTAGTTCAAATCTTCGGTCTGAATGTCATCGTTATATATTACGGCACCAGCAATAATATTCGTGTTAATATGTATTTAATGCATTTACAGTTTAGTATTTGAATTCTTATTTAGTTTGTTATTTGGTTTAATAATCGGTTTAATGTTTGGTCTGATATTTGGTTTAAGTTTAGTTTATATTTGGTTTTTGCATTTAGTTTGCTGTTTGGTTTAATTTTTTGTTTAATATTCAGTTTAATATTTGTTCTGGGTTACCTTGAGCTTATGTCAAAAATAATATATTCTAGACCCCTTTGAAACACTTTTAAAACAAAATAACTATTTTTAGAATATTCAAAATTCAGTAGATCTGGCTTCGGAAACTGATTTTCAATTAACATTTCCAACCTGATGTGTGAAAAGCAACAGTAAATAACCGGGTAATGTTCAACATGTGCGAAAATTATTTCATGTTCTCTCTAACTCTCTACAAATATATGTACATAAATACCTAATAACTAACGTTATTCTATTCTTTTTTCGGGTCGTACTGTGAAACATTAATATTAATATTTTGGATCATACTGCGAGCATGTCGTATCCATAAATCGGGTCATAACCTGATCTTCTGGTTTGTCAGGACTCCCTATGTTCAGGGCGGATCTGTTAACCACATTCACTGGGATAAATGATCATCGGTTATTATTGGGGATAATGATAAAATGATTATTTGGGAAGTCTCGAGTTTCGCTGTAATTTCAATGGGAGTTTTTTTGTTGAAAAAACGGTAAATGGAAATGTTTGAAGCTCGTTCATCGGAGTTAGATTTCCGTTTAAGGATGCTTTATGTGGCTCGATGTACCACGGTTCAGTTTATAGGTGTCGATCAAGTCAGCATCTAGTCCTATTTTTTATTGTGGGTGTCTTACATTATTTCATGAGTTTGAGATTGGTTTCGTTAATCAAAACCGTGTCCATCCATACTCGTAGGATTTATAGTTTCTATTTTGGATTATAATCCACTGCGTCATTGATAGTCTTCGTTATCCAATCGTTGCATCCGTTAATCAAGAGTTACTTATTTTGAAGAAACTGCTTAAGATAAACTTTTTGAAAAATTTTTAAACCGTTAAACTTTACGAGTGAAAAGTGTCCAATATTGGTTTATGTGAACTAATTGTAATAAATAAATGAGTCTCTAAAATTTTACGGCTGTTAATGTACCGTAACAATACGACGATGCCACATGGTCAGTTTTACGATAACACAGAGCTCAATTTTGTTACACTGCAAATTTTTCGAAAACTTCATTCAAAATACCAATGTATCACATGAAATTTTTCTATAGATTACTTTAAAGCAAAACATCGTTCCGTTTCAGCTAAAATTCATACACATTAAATTGATCGGGCTTAGTTGTTGCCATGTCCTCTGCCTGGTCCGCCACGGCCCTTCATTTCCGCCAGACCTTTCAGCACCTGAACAAATTTTTTCTATAATTGTATCCATAATACTTCAATTTATACATAACTGTGTCCTCCATTGTGGGAAAATTCTTTGAAAAAAGTGGCTATAAATTTCGAGAAAAATTTATCCGAATGAGCGAATTCTGTTAGAGAAGTTGAAACCTAAAAAACATGGATTAATATAAGCCGTGAACTAACATCTTCCAGAGATGGTGGTGGTCCATTGCAGATGTCTTCCGGGTTGGGAGCGTTGGGGTCACAGGGAGGCGGTGGTGGAGGAGCCTGGAATTTTTTTGTTGAAGTTGAAAATATAGTTTCTGGAAAAATTATCAATGCATCAGCCCTGAATCTAAAACACCAAATCGAGCTGTGTCTTTTTGATCCATAACCACATGTGTTGTTGAAATCATGTTGAATCTCTATGTGTATCGACTCTGCATGCATCATCGAGAATCTGATCATATTATTTCATATGTAAGTGATCGGTACGCAGATCGTTATAAAACAAACAAACGAATAGATTGCAGCAATTCAGATCTTGAAAAATATGTAAGTGATTATCTTGCTAATTTATCGAAGTTAAGTATTTTGAAAACAAAGCGGATGTACTGTACCAACCTCGCAGCCCTCGGCCAAGTTTCCAGCCGCTTGCTCGTGACACGGACACAAGGCCGCCTTAATTTCATCTCGTTTCTGCTTACATTCACTGAAAATGCATTTTTGTATAAAAGTAAATATTTGATTTTCATTAGTTTTACAGCAGTTTCAGTTAAGTTTCACCCCAAATTTGCACAGACTTAGCAGTGTTTCAGGGAGTCGCCTGCTTTGAACTGGTTAAAGTTGTCCTTTATTATAGTGTCTCTGACATTCTACTCACCCCCATCGATTCAGGTCATTCAGTCAATTCCTACTAAATAGCTAACTCCGAATCGCACGATGCTCTGGCGTCACAGATGGCAGGGTGCAGGTTTTCTGGTTTGAATCGGTCGTCAGCGAAGTCGATTTTTCCTTCTGTGGCCTGCTCGACGCATTGACGAGTCTTCAATATAAGTGTGCTCCAGAACAGATCATCAAAAAAAAACTACATTAGGCGCTTAACGTTGTTCTTTGTTCTACCACATATTGTCTTGCTATGCTTGGATTTATTGGTTTCGTATGTATGTTACTATTTTCATCTTAAATATCTAACCTCGGCGGCAGCGTTGGGGCATTTCTCGTTCAGAATCTGATCAAAGTAGGCGAGCACCATGAAGCTGAAACATTCAATATGTTCCACTGTATATGCCAATTATATATTATTATTAAAAGATGTATATTATAAGAAAAGTTCATTCGAAAGGTACGAACTGTTTTTCTGGACCTCCAGGGCCACCGGGACCACCGGGACCACCTCTTGGGGGACCGCCACCGGGGAATCGCTTAACACGACCACCTGGACATTTATTTTATTTTATATAGTTTGTTATATTCAACATTTTTTGCACACTTACACTTCATATTTATTTAAAGCAGACTTTTAATTGTGTTCTCAAAAAAAGAAGTTTATCTTTCAATAATTCCTTCAGTACACTAGTGGACCAAACAAAAAGTCAAATGAAAAATAGTAATTCAGTTGCCAACCAGAGAAAGGAGGTCCTCCACGGAAGGACCCAGCTCCTGATCCTGATCCTGATCCTGATCCGAAACGTCCACCTTAACATGTATGACTAGTTGATTAACAACTATGAAATGTGAACTCAGTTCAATGTGGCCGTATTAGACCAATCAAAAAACTTTAATACATATGTAAATTGGGCCCAACCTCCGTTTCCAAATGGTCCTCCGCGTGCTCCGGGTCCTCCGTTTCCTCCAGGTCCTCCGCGTGCTCCAGGTCCTCCGTTTCCTCCAGGTCCTCCGCGTCCACTAAAAGGTCCAGGCATATCGGGTACATCAACACCGGCTGCCTCCAGACACGATTTCATTTCCTGGCCAAAGCTCATCATGCACTGCATCCTCTGCAATGGTGATCAATAATTAATAAATTAAATTAGTAATAAATTAATTCCAAGTTTAGCATTGAAAGGATAGCTAACGGCGAAAGGGTTTCCGCCGCTACCGAAGAACTCATTGATTGCTCCTTGTTCTGGTCCTTCTGGTTGAGGCATACCTTGGATAACCTCTTGAATGCAGCTGCAGGAGTGATTGAGTAAGTGAGTGAGTGAGTGAGTGAGTGAGTGAGTGAGTGAGTGAGTGAGTGAGTGAGTGAGTGAGTGAGTGAGTGAGTGAGTGAGTGAGTGAGAGAGTGAATGAGTGAGTGAGTGAGAGAGTGAGTGAATGAGTGAGTGAGTGAGTGAGTGAGTGAGTGAGTGAGTGAGTGAGTGAGTGAGTGAGTGAGTGAGTGAGTGAGTGAGTGAGTGAGTGAGTGAGTGAGTGAGTGAGTGAGTGAGTGAGTGAGTGAGTGAGTGAGTGAGTGAGTGAGTGAGTGAGTGAGTGAGTGAGTGAGTGAGTGAGTGAGTGAGTGAGTGAGTGAGTGAGTGAGTGAGTGAGTGAGTGAGTGAGTGAGTGAGTGAGTGAGTGAGTGAGTGAGTGAGTGAGTGAGTGAGTGAGTGAGTGAGTGAGTGAGTGAGTGAGTGAGTGAGTGAGTGAGTGAGTGAGTGAGTGAGTGACGAATGAAATTGTATATGGTTACATCAGTAAACAAACCCTCTGGCACACTTCATTACTTTGCCCTGCATTTCTTTGATCTCATCTTTGCTCAGACCAACGATTCCTTCTATCTTCTCCTCCATACAATTTTTGGTCGCCTCACATTCTTCGGGTAATTGGAATGAGTGCGCGACCTATGAAGATGAAACCAACATATATACTTTTCAGAAAATCAATAGTTTGGTGAAAACCTCTCGGTTATTCTTTTCAATTTCTCTCATTCGTTTCGTGAGTAGTTTACAAAGAGAGATGTTTAAAAAACCCATGTTCTCATTTTGTGAATAAGTATTAGTTCTGAGAAAACCCGTGAAATAGCGTTTTGTTCAATAAATCGTTTCAGACGTTGTAGAAGATTACCGCAGTTTTTAATAACGACTTTTTTTCTAATATCTGGATTACGGTAGATATGCATTTGCATACAGGGTGGCGAAAAAATCGTGGCACTTTTGAACAGATATTATGAAACTAGAAAAGCTATTACAAATCGGTGTAGCAAATTCGGATGAGCATAGATTGACTTGAAAAAACAAAAAAATTTAATTCATGCCACCAACCGCCAAGACGGCCAACAGTACGAAACACTTCCACATGTTTGGAATATTTGAAATGAGATTCTGAAATAAAGGTTAATTGAAAAAAAGAAACTAATAAAACTGAAAAAGTTTTGACTGGGCGAAGTAAAAAGAAGTCTATACAATCTTACAAAATTAAACAGTACGGTGTGAAGCAATGAACAAATGAGTTTCGACGGATTTAAAAGGCTTGACCCAATGTTCCGATGAGAGGTTTCGTTATCATCAGAAGTTTACCTTGCAATCTTCTATCATAAAAGTTTTTCACTCAGCCTGACCGAAGTTTTCGGATCCCATCGCATCTCAGAATGATCAATATGATGGTTGTGGCCGCGTTTTTATACTCGCCGAGTCGTCTGCAGTTTCCTAGACTCTGCTGTTATCGGATGGAACAAAAGTTCGATTCACGTAATCTGATCTACAATTTTGCCATGAACATATGAATAGTGTGTTTCAATTCATGTTTTCAGTCCACCGCATAATCCCAAAACATTATTTTCTCTCTAAAACTGACAACTCATCCGCCACCCCAATGGCGGTGGCCCAATAAACATGTGTACGTGTATATAATAGTATGAACGTGTAAACTTCACGATAACTCGAGTTAATGGCGACACATGCTTTAATAAAAAAATGGCGAAACGTGATTTTCGTTGAACAATGTTGAGTGTTTGCGTGGGCGTTTCATCGTTAATAATGGACTGATTGACCGGGTTGTTTCCATCGCTTTATTTTGGGGAGGCTGGTGCGGATTTACACGATTGATTATCCATACTCGTTCGGGTTATCACCAAATCGGCGTTCATAATGATGTTTGTAAGCATGATTATGTTCGAGTGATGGTTTTTAATTGTTAAATCATACAGTATATATTTGCATTATTTTTTTGACGATGATCTTCATAGTTTGTAGGTGTAAATATCCGGTTTTTTTACTACTTTTCATGTCAGCCCCCAGACAGGTACATAATCAACTATAACGCCCAGACAGGTAATCAACTATGTATAACGCCCACGACAAAAATTAGGAATTGCCGTAATTTTTCGTAAGTCATATCATTATCTTTTGTTCAATCCGTCTATTTGGCTCTTTTATGTATGAATAAAGTTCAATCCAGGTTGGCTGGTTGGTTGATCGAGAACTGAACAAGCTGAATGAGAGAAAATCGTAGATGAAAGAAATTAAAAAAATCTTAAAATTGTTCCTCTAAAACGAGGTTCCTGGAACACGTCTCGATGGAGGGGTTATGTACGACGTGGAAAAAAATGGTGTCAACCTAAAACTTGAGTCAATAACGAATAGCATGTTTGACGTTTTTTCTCTCACCTCACTTTTATTTTTTTCGATTGTGTCTGGTTATTATGTACGTTGTTATGAGCTTGTGCAATCATCACCACCTGACCCAACAAACATAGTAGCATTAGTGTCTGTCTGATTGGTTTGGGACCGACGTTGCCACAGCATGGGCTACTTGTTACCACTAGTGGAACAGATGTGGAGGGGAAAGTGGAATTCTCCCCCTTTTGGCGGTATCAAAAAGTATAATGTTGTCCCTTGCGGTGTACAATTCCCTCTTGTTCAGAAAGAATCCCCTCCCGTTGGAAATTTAGCTCGTCCGCCAATGCTTTTTACGTCATGGTGATCATCAATTACATTCACGCCTGGTAAGTATATTAATTTTATATGACTGAACCCTATTATTTGGGACCACTCTTTACTTCAAGCTTTTTCGAACGCTTCGATAGTTTATATAACTTTAACTCAAGAAATTTTTTTGGACTCACAATTGTATAATGTAAAGCCGAGTCGAAAACTTGTGAGGAGTGATTGAGTGGGTGGTTGAAAGAGTGAGTGAGTGAGTCAATGAGTGAGTGAATGAGTGATTGAGGAGTGACGAGAGAGTGACTGGGTGAGTTGGTGAAAGAGTGAGTGAATGAGTGAGTGAGCAGTGACGAGAGAGTGACTGAGTGAGTTGGTGAAAGAGTGAGTAAATGAGTGAGTGAGGAGTGACGAGAGAGTGACGAGAGAGTGACTGAGTGAGTTGGTGGAAGAGTGAGTGAACGGACCCCGTGGAGAGTTTCGTTTTAACAGCATTGAAAAACATGGAAAACAAACAAAATGTGGTGTTTATTATACAAACATGAAAAAGCATTTCTGATTGGAAACTAAGACTAACTTTTGCTGAAAAGTGTGAGGGTGGGGTTTTACAAAAAAAATAATGATCTCAGTTGGGTGCCTTCAAGATAAAGGAATGTATGTTTGGTAATATGAGCTTCAGGTCTAACCACGCACTCCGATCGACGGACAACTTCGTTAGTGTTGCTGTAGTAGGACACTTGGTTGTAAGGTAAACGATTATTGAATCGGTGGATTGGCTGCTGCTGAGTAACTTTGATGCGTTTGGTAGCGTCCACCGCAAAGCTAATTAGTTTATGTAAACTAACTACAGTAAATATTTTTAGGTTAGTTTGATCCATGGGATTTTTGCACATGAAAGGGACGGTGTTCTGGGAAGAGGATGTCTTTTCGGGCATGAAAAAGAATTTATTCATTAACGGGGATGAAATTTATGCGCATTTCTGCTCCAAAAATAAACGGTTCTGGGAAATGACAATGATGAATGGAGTTGAGTTTCACACGCTGTTTTTCTTATCAAAGTAGCATTGGAAACAAATTTAATCATGTTCACCGTTTATTACACATGTAAAGCATTATATATATAGTTGGGATTTCCTTCATTCTGCCGTCTTTTACGGTGCCTTCATAATCGCAATTATAGTTCCGTAAGCCCTTTCCACGTCACCACAACTAACGTTCCGAAACGTTCTGGAAATCGAAGACTACTACATACATGACGCAATTTCCTAAACGTCGAAAATTTTATTTAAAATTTTTTGGTTCGTCAAATATTTATGTCACAAAAAATACGGTTTAAAAACGATTCCATATGAAGTTTTACTGTCAGTTAACCCCAACTTGCATATCGTGAGGATGACTGCCAGACCCGCGTACCGATGGTATTTCTGGAGTTCAACCACCTCAGTATGCGAGCATAAATTTTTTGCGTTTGGGAAAAAACTCTGGGAATTTTTTTTGCGGTTTGTAAATTTGCGACACTACCTTAGCATCCCAATGTACAGATATGTAGTCTGTGACTCGATTTCCTATCGGCATGCGATCAACCTTCATGACACGGTGCTGAAAATGTGTATTGTGTTCCAATAGTGTAGATACAAAGTAGGTTAGAAGATTGTTTTACTGAAACATTGCTACCACTTTGCAGTACGTTAACCAGTGTTTAGCAGTTTGGATTACAAATTATAGACCGATCATTATCGCCTTCACACTTCAACGCTTAAAGAATATGTAGTTGCTTCAAAGAGGCTATTTAAAGACGTCAGACATCCGTTCTTTATTTAGTATACACATTTATATCACACAAATAAGATATATTCAGTCGATTCGTTCGAGTCAGTGACTTCTCGTTTAAAAATGTATGCGTGCTAATTTTTTCTCGTAAGTCAACATAGAAAAAGAGTGAGCGGTTTCATCGATAAATATAAGGACTGTGACTTGGTTCATGATAAATTACCAAAGCAAATTGCAACATCTGTGAAATATATTTTCTGATGAAAAACAGCATGGGAAACAGTCGGCCCTGGTCGTCAAGTTATCAAGTCCACAAATCTGTCCTGATTGTAGGTAACCGCAGTAAATTCATCGAATATGATTAATGATTTCAAAATATATACATACTGATGATACATTACGAATAATGAACTGTTTCATTCTTATTCTAATTACTGTAAAACTGTGTTTAGTTTTGCAGCGTGTTTCTCTTCCTTGACGATTTTCATTTCTTTGTTGCTGACACTTACATACGTGTATACTTATTCACAGTTCGAATTTGTAATACTTCTTGAATCAGAGGCACCTGTGGTACACTGGTCACGGGTTCCACGGACAGGGCTCAAAATTAGCCAAAAACAGGCTTTATTGGCTTCCAACTCGCGATAGAAAACTCGGATCGTAGAATCGTCTTTTTATTTTTATATTGATTGAAATTTAATAAAAATTAATTGATCCACAGTAATTTACAAATGATTTTGAGCAGCGGAACTCTGGATATTTTGAACACACTATTACTACATGTACATACTTGACGGTAAAGTCATATTACCACAGTGGTTGACAATAAACGATTCATTTATTCACTTAATCATTATAGAAAGCAAGCTTGACGACACCCTGTCAAATATAAAAAATCTAAAAGTTAACGAGAACCGGACGTAAAACAAAACTTTCCATTATGCCACCAAGAATGTTTCATGTCTTGATAGTCACTTTCACATGGTAAATTGGTCACATGATGAAGCGGCGATCTAATGAGTTCATTCATCAAACGCCTTACGATCAGTTCATTTCGTGTTGAAAACACGTCGGCGCGTCTTTTCTTAAAAATAGCCACCGCTTCACAAAACGACATCATAAAAATCACCAGGAAGGTAGCGTCTAGGTTTTAAAGAACTTATTTTTAACACCGTAGATTTGTAATCATGATCGTGTGATTACAAAATATGAAGGAAACACCGATTTTCATTGATGAAATGGTTACTATCTGACTTGACGATGATGAACCGCATCGCTGCCTGCGGATGAGCATAGAGTATATTCCAGTAGAAGTGAATTAATTCCTCAGGAAGGCCGACTTGGTCATTTATCGACCGTTCGCCCCAAAACCCTTCCACCCCTATTCAGAATTCTTAATCACCATTGAGGGAGGAATTCAGTTTTCACCCGCAAATGGCCCCACAACACCGTCAACGCGCACAAACGTCTGGACGTCTGGCTGTCCACTAGCGGACGAGGAAAGTACGAAAAAGTGAATTTCCCTCTCCTTGACAGTTTCAAAAAGTAAACTGTGTTTCCTATAGTAAAAGTAAATTAGACTGAAAACTGCCACCCCTTCTTTGAATAAAATCCGATCCCTAGGGAAGATCGGCTCATCCGCCAATGTGCGTTAACGACGCTCAACCGATGCAACAGACGATCACCGATTTTTCATTGACAAAAATTAGCTACATATTTGGCGGTTATTTACTATAGCCTATCCAGGGTTTCTTGATATTACACTCAGAAAAGTGGTTGGCGCGCAATTTAGTTTCAAAACTGATTTCAAAAGTTCAAATTTTCGAGAAATAGATTTTCTAATATAACATGACACATGGACCACACACGAACTATTTACCGAATTAATTATTTATAAAATGAATAATAAAAATAAAAATAAAAAAATTTTTATACCAAGAAATCCTGACCAAGGTATGTAAAACACAGGAAACACCATGTCAAACATGGTGTTCTGTGTTTGACGGCCGTGTCATCGTAAGTCAGCGTTTACAGTTGTAAGTAATTGCTAATTGATGTCCAAATTGTACATGACTTTAGTTTAGTTGGTTTCCACATTTTTGGGTTCGATTAACTACAGATAACCACGGTTAAATACAGATATGTAACTAAGGTTAATTAAAGATGAATAAAGTAAGCTACAGATAACCTCCGTTAACTACATACACATACCAAAGGTAAACTTTTTGATTTGAATGTTTTTACGTCATAAATTTACGTTAAAATTTCATATACAGTATCTACTGTATGTCGGTTTGTAATCAAAGACCATATATCTTTTTCAGAAAAGTATTTTATTACTTAAAGAGATTTGACGAAACTTCCAGGGTCATTTATCTAATTACAAACAATATATTATCACTGGTGTCTGATCGACAAGGGGAACGCTCTTTTTTGTTCAATTTACTACAAAAATTGTATACGCCATTCCATTCACTTCAGTCCCTGATTTACTTAACCGTTTCCTCTACTACATACATGCTTTTTAGTACAACATAGTTTTCGCATGTGATCAAAGCGACTTAAGAGAATATGAAATGGTTGTTAAGGACATCTTTAAATTTCCACTGCCGAAACAGCCGAGTCAATTTGCAAACGACGAGGTTTTTTCATACAAATATGCAACGGTTTGCGATGGTGTGATGCAACTATGAGCGTGGTAATATTTCAATGTTTCAACATCACTTTTGATATAACTAAAGTTATTCATGAACAATCTAGTTACATATAAGTCAATGCTTGATTCTATGAACTTTAAAGCATAACACCACTGATTTATGTTGCTTTCCATCAGGTTTTTCAGTTAGTCGAGTTATATTCATCACGTACAATATTCTTCAAACTAAAGTCCACTTTTTTATTCAGCTGAGCAAAATTCAAAATCATTCCATTTTCGTCTACATCTTCACATATTTCATGGCATTTTCCCATGATATTCCATGATATATGTATTTCGTGATAGATAATATAAACTCATCGAAAATGTCTGCTACAGTTGGTGTTGGCATGGCATCAAACTAATCAACAGGTCAATTCCACTTTCTAAGGAGTATTGGCTAGTCCGTCAGTGTTGCACTCGCGTTACCTGCCCTGTTTTACGACGAAACCGTATTGACGTATTGACGTGAAAATTAGCAGTCTGAACAACTTAATGATGTCTTTTTATTTTATATATTCTATCGTTTGTCAAGTTCATGATGGCAATCTTATTTTTAATATGATATAATATTTTTATTCCAACTCATTTATTTTGTTTCTGTTTTTGAAATGCGTTCTGAATTTATAGGTCAGCTAAAATAAAATAATTAGACGTTGAGCATGTGACAAACCACTGGCGGACGAGCTAAATCCCCAAACAGAGGGGAATTTTGTCAAAGAGAGGGAATCGGCAGTTTTAGGGCCTTATTACCTACTCCTTAGGAAACAAACACTTGTTTTTGAGAACGTCAAAGAGGGGGGAATTCCACTTATCCCACCCCTTCTCGTCCGCTAGTGTGACAGACGAGCAGTCAGTCAGTGTTGATGCGTTAATAGAATGGTTGAATAGTTTAAGTTTTATATAAAATGCATCTTTAATATACATTGTATCCATACATTTATGTGATTTCTTTTCGTCTTGGTATTCATAGAGCTCAATTAATTAAATTATAAAGGATTTTATAAAATGATCATTGAGGTTTTCGGTTGAATTCCGTTGTCACACAATATGGATTTTCATGGAACATGACTTCGCTTTTTCAAAATAAAATAACGATTTTTCGTGTTTAAAAAAAACCAGAGTTGGCCTTAGCCAGTAAAATACCCATCACCTTAATGTACAGGGTGTCCCATCCTTAACCGCCGATGTTGACGGCTTGGCGTTTGAGTTGTACTGAGTCTATAGAATTGAAATTTGGTTTTTAAATAAACAGGTCTTTGGCAATTTGTTTGACGCTTACCAGAAGCTAATTGGATGCTTGTAGCTGATTTTACAAGCAATTGAAAAAAGGCCCACTTTTTGGGTTTTTTCTTCCTTGTGTACTAAATTTTCGCCAAAAAAGTTTATGAAAAAGGCCCTAAAAGAGTGGAGCGTAACAGAAAATATAACAACACATAATGAAACAGAAAACTGGAAATTGACCCTTTTAACTTTCGACTTGGGTACCTCCAAGATCCTAACATCGTTCCCAACAACGAGGCACGGCTTCATAAACTGTGCCCATGCCATTTGCACCCGTCTCTTCGAGGATAAAAAGACGTGACTGGTCCGTATTCTCAGAGCTTCCCAGTTATACGTGTTCTTTCAAATCACCCTAGAGCCAGGAGTTCAAAGGAATCAGGTCTGGCGACCTGGCAGTCCACATAAGTTGTCCTTCTCTGCCGATAAAGGAACCGGGAAAGGTCTCATTGGGCCAATCTCCGGTGATACTGGCATAATGAGTCGTTGCACCGTTCTTTTGCAACAACAAGTCACCATAACAATTTCAGTCGAAGCAACTGGAATTATTCGAAGCAACAGAAATTTTTGTTAAAGAGCCAGGATAGGATGGTTCTGCAGCACGTTGTGACACCCGAGACTGGCCCAATGAGACCTTTCCCGGTTGTTGGGAACGATGTTAGGATGTTAAAGGTACCCAAGTCAAAAGTTGAGAGGATAAACTTTTTTGTTCCATTATGTGTTGTTATATTTTCTGTTAATGCTTCGCTCTTTTAGTGCCTTTTTATTAACTTTTTTGACAACAATTTAGCACACAAGGAAGAAGAAAAAAAGCCCAAAAAATGGGCCTTCTTTCAATTGCTTGTAAAATTAGCTACAAACGTCCAATTAGCTTCTGGTAGGCGTCAAACAAATTGCCAAAGACTTGTTTATTTGAAAACGAAATTTCAATTATATAGACTGAGTACAACTCAAACGCCAAGCCGTCAACATCGGCGGTTAAGGATGGGACACCCTGTAGTTCATCACTAATGTGCAACATGCTGTTTAGTCCCTAACCAAAACCGTAATCGAATCAACCGTGGAATAGTCGAAAAACCTAGTGAAATTAGCTAGTTACCTTAAATTACTGGCGGATGAGCCAATCCTCCAAAGGGACGGGTAATTACTTCAAAGACGCAGGTTTGAGGCCTTTTTTAACTTCAAAAACTTCAAAAACTAAGTTTGAGTAATTTTTTATCGCCAAAAAGAGAGGAACTCCATGTGTCCCTCTCCATCTCGCCAACCTCACCTTTTAACATCGTATTTCATTAGATTAGAGCGCATAAAACAGCGTCAGGTTCCTTGGCTCGGAGCCCTGATTTTTATTTCGAAAGTTTCAAACCTACTCAATAGTGTGTTTGAAAATCAC
>OZ038448.1:17372538-17410038 GCA_964036265.1 Daptonema setosum
AAACACCGGGCACTAGCGGAGGAAGAGGGGTGGGAAAAGGGTGGGAAAAATAGAATTCCCCTGTCTTTGACATTTTCAAAAAGTATAATTTTTTCTGTAAGGTGTGGGTAAAATGGCCTGCAAACTGCCGATTCCCCCCTCTTTGACGAAATTACCCTGCCTTTGGAGAATCAGCATGTCCGCTAGTGACACCGGGAAATGATGAACTTTGATGATTGATCACATTCACATACATGAAATTATACTTTTTTTTAGAATATTCAGAGTTTCTTGCGGGACGGAAGTTATTGTAAAACCAGAAGGAACATTTTTCCACTGTTTTTCGCACGAGCCACGGTCGAGTTTTTTTCTGTCCATACTTTTAGAGTTGTATTATGAGTAACAAGGAACTTTGATCATGCTAAAATGTTTGTCCATATCAGGGTAGTATTTGTAAAGAGCTTTGTGGAATTATTTCTGTGAAAATATTTGTTTGCCTTGTTTATGCACAGAATTCATCATTTTATATGGTTTTGTAAGATGGAGTTATTCAAGTGAAGTAACC
Source organism: Daptonema setosum (assembly GCA_964036265.1). NCBI lineage: Eukaryota > Metazoa > Nematoda > Chromadorea > Monhysterida > Xyalidae > Daptonema > Daptonema setosum. Next base: position 17,373,083 of record OZ038448.1, read on the forward strand.
TTGGTTAAAAAAACACAAAATTAATTGTCATTACAATAAAATTTATTCTTTTTTTTAAATCGTTAGAAGAAAGTTTGTTTATGAGTGTGACTTTTCGATATGTTGTATAAAGAAGCGTGATGTGTTGAATGAAGTTTTATTAGAATATCTACCCGTCATAATCATCATCATCAGACGGTTGTATTTAATATTAACTGAACTGAAACCAAATTGTTAAAATTTGCGTATCAAGAAGCTGAACAAACTATACATTGTTGTTACGAATTCAAAATTTTCAGTTTATAAGTATAAATGATAATTTAACGAAAAAAGCTTCAAAGGTCAATAGGTTCAGTCAGGCCTATTATAACTCAATTTGGCTTGAGGTGTCGCTTCCGGTCGACTTCCAGTTAGTGACGGATGAAAAATACAATCTGAGGAAACATTGCATTTTTTTTTATCTCATTTTTAGGTTTTCGATATTTTTTAAATTAATAAATCGTCTGAAGTAAGTATGTTTTTTTTTCGAACCACGTGTAGAGTGAGTGAACGTTTGGTACATACAGTAATCACTGGTAGACATATGAAAAGTACGGTAGTACCTGACACCGGATATAACACACATTCATATCAAGTTGACCTATGGCGCTATTCATCTTCCACATTCCCACGAACTGATTACGGTTGAGATGGAATATTTCGAATCAAATCAGACGTCATGACGAAATGCGTCGAAAATCTTAGATTTCATTTTTTTTTTGGATCTACTCTATAACGCCAAATTTCACTATCGGACGAAGGAGGAACGAAACATGAAATTTTCTTTTCTTTGGCAGTTTCAAAAACTATAATTTGTCCTTGAGATGTAGGAAAAATTGCCTCTATCTTACTGATACTTATCTTACGGGTTGGCTCGTCCGCCAGTGATTTCACTTTCGGATTCAACTTTAACGTTTCAGGACGGATGCACGCTAATGAACTGGTTAAAAACGCTATGTAAACAAAATAGGCAAAAAAAGTTCAGTTAGTCTAGAGTTTCATGACATGAGCAAGACTGAGATGTAAAAACGAGAGAGAGCAAAAACTTGTCTAGACTCGGTCGAAAATGTTTTGAAATATGCAGTCAAGCATATTTTTGTGGAGTTTATGGACATGAAGATGGAATACTAATGAGCAAAATCAACCATGAAATCATAGGATCTTATGTTCCCCGATAAACTACATGTGTACACTATATAAAGTTTTTCCAGCCGATGTTCAAGCATTCTTTATAAATTGGAACTTCAAAACGTTCCATGGCATTGTGATACCATGAAATGTAGCGTACTTGCTTTAAAACGTGCACTTTGTTCCCTAAGGTACAAGTAAAATAGCTTGAAATTTTTTTCCCGTTCTTTGAAGCAAATTCTCTCCCTTTAAAGGATTGTCTCATCTACCAGTGGGAATGAATATATAGGTTAAGCTGCATTTTCATTGGCATGGCACCCAAAAAAATATTCTAAGTAACACAGGTGATACATGTGTATCCACATTCTACACACTAGCGGACGAGACGGGTAGGAAAAATAAGATCTTCCCCCCTCTTTGGCCAATTCAAAAAGTACAGTTTGTTTCTTAAAAGGTGTATGTGAATATGTAGCTTGAAAACTGCCTCCTCCTCTCTTTGGAAAGATTCTCATCCCTTTCGTCCGCCAGTACCGCCAGTGTCAGTACCTATTTGTTTATACGTAATCGGTTACGGTATAGGACACAAATATTCTTCATGTACAGGTGATGTTGGAAGACTGATAATAAAACAGTCATAAACAATTAATTTAGGGCAATGTACTGTTTTACATGCAAAGCTAAACTAACGGGAACACTGATTGCTCGATAGCATTATTTCATTTCTAAAGCTAATCTTAGGGAGCGATACGTACTCTGACATTAAGGGTGGATTACAAACGTAATACTTTATGGAATTAAGTGGATATGTACTAAGTAAAGTCTAGATGTCGAATTCCTGATGCATGCATGTGCAGTTTTTTTATATATTGATCAATGCATACTTTGCTGTGTATGGCGCAAAAAAGTATGCATAACTCATACAGTATTCACAGACACTCTACTGTTTTCAGCCAGTAATGAAATCTGAATGTTCTAATTTAAGACTAACCGATAGATATTTTATTAATAACTGATTCTTTTAACGGACTGGTTCAGATGCATCATGTATTAATCAGTGTAAATAATAGACAGTATTCAAGTTTTAATCAATGTTTACAAATAGTGTTAGGTTATTTATAAGAACGGTATCGTGACTTTGATTCGTGACGAATACATAGATGTTCAATCAATGTTTATTTTAGTTGAATGTTCATTTTATAAATAAAATGGTGCACTTCTAAGTAAATATGACAATTACAGATATGTACATACTAATATCCGTTATTAACTATAAGTAAGTTTCCACTCTTCCCCTTACTTCGGCCGTTCATTCAACCAGATTACGGTAACGTAAATGGTTGGAAGTAATATATATGCAAATGAATCACAGAAATCTGTTCCTCTTGAGATTTATTGAAGAGTTTTCCACGAGCACATGGTTTAGGGTCACATTGATTAATTATCAAATTGGCTACATGTGAGCACGAAATGATAAAATGCGAAAACAAGTTTAGATCATGCAAGCGGAGTTTTCGCTGTGCTCTCTATGTATAGGCATCCTAAGTGAGTATAAGAAATGATTTGAAATTGCAAACACCAGAACATGGTTAGAACCAGATTCTCAACTTCATGATTGGGAAAAGTCTTATTCAGCGGCGATACAATGGTCGTGTACAGAACTTGATTTTTTTCTTATTACTAACTACGATGCCAATACGTATTTATTTACTGATTTCCTACATGCAAACATGAAGTTCTGCGGAACACTTCAAATATTAGGAAACTGTCTATTTTTCTTTTCTAATTTATTAATTGTAGTTTTTCATTCACTGAAGTCATACGGCACACTAATACCATATCAGAACTCGGTTTTCGTAAAGGCCAGAGAGTTACATAAACTGACGGGCAGAAATTTCAGAGCAACCCGACAGAATCTATGTCTCAAGTCACGTTTCGAACTCAGGACCATCGGTTTTCGAGGCCGGTGCCCTACGCACTATGCCGGTGCCCTACGCACTATACTAGACAGGCGAAAACACAGAACTAAGGCACTGTGATTTGATAAAAGTCGGAGAATTTACGCAGACGCACAGCACAGTATAGTCGAAAACGAGTTGTTATACCAAATTCTCGCTAACCGCTGTAATGTTTCACAACTTCTCGATGAAGATATCGTCGGATCCAGTTCCTCCTTGTACTTCATTTTCGTCAATAGAATGAAATTAAAAATAACTGCAGAGTTACAGTAAGCCGGTGGAAATCGTTGGCTCACGGCACGCGATATGATCGCCAACAGTTTATACCACGCCCACTAGCGGACGAGATGGGGTGAAAAAAAGAAAATTCCCCTCTCTCTGGCGTTTTCGAAACGATGTATGTAAAATTACTTCATTGCTGCCGACCCCGACTTTTTGGAAATATTCCCCTCCATTTGGAGATTTGGCTCGTCCGCCAGTGCACCAGGCAAAATTGCACTTGTCATTTGCAGATCTGATTTATGTACACCTCCTTTCGCCCATTTATCACGATTCGATATGAGAAAATTTTGAATACTGTCATGAATATATTTTCTGATTTATTTTTGTTTGATTGGTCTGGAAGTTACATAATGCTTGATTACTCATGAAAAAGTCCCCAGTTTGCTTTGAGTTTGTGATGGGTAGTTGTGTAGTTAACTACAGTAGTTTATTTCAATGTAAGACGAATGAATGTGCTCAGTGGAGCGTAAGAATGTGTTCGTTTATACATTTTCGTAGTCATCGCTTAAAATTTTTATTCAGTGTTCGGTTAAAAATTCAAATGAACCCTTCAGATATATGTAACGTAATGAAACTTGGTTTCAGACTGCTCAAAATTATTTTGATATTTACTGTTATGATAACATTAAATTTCAAACATATCTTGTTTCCCAAATCTGTTCCCAGTTAAACTGACATTTTCATTACATTTTTCATTCCATCTCATCCAGATTGGGGAAGGAGCAATATGGCAACAGATAAATCGTACGCATGGCAAGCCTTAGCCCACTGGCGGACGAGCCAAACCTCCAAATGGAGGGGAATCTATCCAAAGAAGGTGGAATTTGTAGGAGTTTTGCTATTATATCTACATTTCAGAGAACAACTTATACTTTGAAAACGCCAAAAAGGAGAAAATCCCACTTTCCTTCTCGTTCACTAGTGCCTTAACCTTATCTGTGAATCTCGATCGTTTTCAGACCACGAAGTATCTTCAAGCCGGGCCATGATATAGAGACGGAATGAGGCAATGCGAACGACTGTTATCAGACAGAAAATAAGAACAATATTCATGGATTAGGAGCCTAAGCTTGAATGTTTTGCTTTGTTTGTGGCATATTCAGGAACCATGTATTATAAATTCCTAGACCCAGCCTAATGTAGGACCTCTCTTTTATAAAAGTAGTCAAGATATTTAAAAAAAACAAGACGTTTTTCTAGAAGGTATAAACAGTCGAGAATTTCAATCAAAAAATTTTTTAATCGTTTCTTCGGTTAGGTTTTTGTAGTTCGGTTCTGTTCGGTTCGGTTTGGTTCTCATATTTTGTCAGTTCCGTTGTATAATTCTTTTTTACCGTTCAAATCGCTTTTGATCATAACAAATATGAGAATTCCCCGCAATTCAGAAGGTTGCCAGGTTACGGGTTACCAGACGAGCCATTCATATAAACAACCAAATCTCGTGACGAACTTGTTCCGTCCCAACCTTTGTTCTCATTCAGTCATGTGGTCATACCAAAAAAGGAAACGTTGACAACGGCTTGACGAACGAGGTAATCGAAGAGAAGAAACGTCGCTAATCGAGGGACGAACGCCAGCCCGTTCCCAAATATGGTTCGATTGAGATAAGCTTTTAGAGAATCAGCGAGTGGAATCAAGAGTCAAAAAAAATACTCAACGTAAATAACAAGAAAACTTAAAACACAGAAAATTTTTAGACACTGAGGAAAAAAATTGGTGAAAAAGCGAGGTGAAAACCATTTTATGTTGTCATGTCTGAATCTGTATATGTATGTGAACAGCCTTGAACAAAAGCCATGTAATCGTTATCAAGTACTCACACATTATAAATAAACTATGGGTTTCGATCATTGGTTAATCGCACTAAATGTAATCAACTTTTTTACTATAATCGGATGAACCCAATGATACACGTTGTTCCTTCTATTCAGCTTGTTTCCAGATCGTTCTTCAACGTTACTCATTACATTCCGGAAACAGTAATTAGTTCTAGAAGTGTATCTTTCAGTGTTCGAATGTTAGTAAACCAAATCGCTTCAGGTTCGGTTTAGTTCGCTCCAGTGCAGTTCTTCGAACTCTTTACAAAGTGTTAATTCGAAATTCAAATAAATTTTTCAACCTTGGTTCTAGTTCTTAATTTCAGTTTTTATTTAAAAAGTATTTTTCTGATCCGATAAAAAATGCAAATCATCGCATTTCCCTACTGAAATTATATGATTAAAAAAACAGTCTCACTGTGAACGCACAGCGGTTACTTACATTAATTGCGTTGAAAATAAAAATAAGGATGTGGAGGGTGGATGTTCACTTTTACAGGAACTTACCCAAATCAGAAAAAGAATTAATCATTCTCACTTATCGCTGAACGTGCATTATTATGTACACAAGCCAAACCATTTCCTTCCGCTTGTTCGCTTTTCGTGTAAAGTGGAATGCGACCAAAATAGTGCACGTTTATCAAATAGTTTGCAGAAACTTTTACCATGTCTTATTGAAGAAAATTGTGTAAAACTCAGTATAGCTCTGGATTAATCTGAACGTTGAGCCATTCCCCCGCTACACTGTGCTACGGCAGTAACATCGAAGGCGTGCGCCCTTCCTGTTAATAATCACCATCATCAAACCATGCCGTCTTTTACAAGATGAAACACTGCTTTCATCAAACTTTAATTGTATCACCATCATGTTCTGTGTTTTCAAAGCACACAAACCTGTTAAAAGCAGACTTTTAACATTCTTTGACTTTTGAAGTAAATTTCGATGGGAAAAGTCGGTCAGTCGAGTTTTTTCAGTGCCCTCCTCTCCGACCTGAAAGGTTGTTAATATTTCCATGAAGACGCCTAGATGGAGAGTTGGATAGTATGGAGAGAAATTTGTTTATGATAAAAAAAGTTGAGCTCATTAGAAAGGCTGTAAATTACTTCGAAAATGAAGGCGTACTACTTGCCAGTTGTCAGTACCCTTGATGTTTCAAATTGGGATCTGTTTACCTGCCTAATGGATTCATTTTTCTATTATACTATTTGAAGAACGATACTTCATTTGTAGCGTGCCATATTAGGAAAGACTTAGATTCTACGCTCGTCTGACACACAAACATTTGGATAATTTTTTTACGTTGTTTGCTTTCAATCGATTTGACAGCTTATGATAAACAGTGACGTTATAAAGTCTGAAACTGTAAATGTATAAACCAGGTCACGTGTCCTAACAGTCATTACCATAAACGGTCATACAGTAAACTATTGTATTTGCTGATAGGAACACCACTGGCGGACGAACCAAACTTCCAAAGGGAGGGTAATACTTTCAAAGGGGGGAAATTTGGCCGAAAAAAGCCTTTTTATCTACACCTTATAGAACAAACTCTACTCTTTTAATCCTTCAAGGATGGAGAAATTACACTTTTTCCTCCCCTTTTTTGTCCGCTAGCGGTGGGCAGCGAGGAAACTCGACCACATGCTGTGTTGACCCGTACCCTGTTCAACTGAAGCAGTAACTCTGATTTGCATTTGGGTCTGATCACGTCTCTGATAGGCACACTTCCTTATATCAATGTTCGAACGGGCTTATCATGAACGACGGTTATTCATTGGCATGGGCAGCTGACAGTTAGCTAGCACATTCGTGCTAGAAAAGCTAGAAGACGCTGGAAGACAAAGTCCATCGGGAGCGGGCGATAATTTCGTTCGGAAAAACTTTTTCGATCCTGAATATTCAGCCTTGATAATGATGATTTACTTGATGTCAACCAACATCAAAAAACGCCATCACTTTTCATGGCACAGTCATTCAGAAGTAATCGATGCAGTAGTATTTAGTACGTAGTGCTACGATGTATATATAGGGTGTCCCACGTAACTTGCAATATTCTGCGAGGCCACAGAAAAAATTTTAACGGAGCAATTTTGAAAATTAAAAAAGCAAATGATAGTTCCGTTTGTAAAGTTTTGTTTGTCACCTACCAGAGGTTTATTGTACAAACAGTTTTCAAGTTCTGGCTACTTTTCCAGAAGTAGTCATTTTAAGTTTTGATGTCTCATGGGGAGCTCTCAAAATTGTTCTAGAGACACAGTATTTCATTGAAAAGTTAATATAAGTCTGAAAATAAGTTTGTGTGATCATTATTAATGAATGTGTTTTTTTAAATCATGATGGAACATTTTATGCGTTGGATAATCGATCGAAACCAGGATCGCAGGAGTCATCAAAAGATCACAAACAAGACACATAACCGATTTATTCTCAAAACCGTATTTTGAATCAGAAAACTACCTTTTTACATTTAATTACACGGGAAATGATCAGCTTTCAATCTTCTTGACAAAATAAAGCCATTTAAATAGGTTTCAATCGGTACTTTTGATCACCGAGCCCGCTGAGATTTCAGAACTGAAAATGACTACTTTTGGGGAAATGGAAATATCTCGATCTGTGTGGTAGCTATAAACTTCTAGTATGCGGCGAAAAAAACTTTATAAAATGGGCTTTCATTTGCTTTTTTAATTTTTCAAATAGCTCGACCACAAAAATTTTGGCGGCCTCGCAGAATATTGCAAGTTACGTGGGACACCCTGTACATACCTCATACACTATTTCATTTTAACCAGTAGGTGCAGCAGTAGTTCGTGATACGATGCACCTTTGACAGCTCTTCATTTCGATCTGTAGTTCGAATGCGTTCAAGTTTAGTATACGAGTTTCTCCTCTCATTTCGAGCAAATTAGCCCCCACTGTTTGTATTGTCCGGACTTTTTCACTTCCAATCTTTAATTTTTCAACGACCCCGCTCTCCGTGATACAGTCGTTTGGTACTAGCCAATTCAGTAGTAGTACATACGTAACGCTACGACGTACCTTCAACACTACTCTATTCTGATCTGTAGGTGAAATACGCACGAGTTTTGTATCTGCGATCTCCATACCATGTCAATCCGATTAGCCCCACCGTTTGTATCGTCCTGACTTGTTCACTCCCATTCTCTAAAGGGACTTGATGTCATCCAACAACCGAAAACACCCCCAGTGTCTGTGGTACAATCGTTTAGTAGGATACCAACCGATGCAGTAGTAGTATAGGGTTTCCCACAAAACTTGCAACATTCTGTACCACCAAATTTAACGTGATACGACGTACATATAAAACTGCAATAAAAAGTACTCTATTTGACCTTGTACTTCAAGTACGCCTGAGTTAAGTACGCTTGTTCCTCTTCTCATTTGAATCAGATTAGCCCAACCATTTGTGTTGTCCTTACTTGTTTACTTCCAGTCTTCAAAGCGATTCGATGTCCATCACCATTTAATGATCCTTTTTGTGGTACAGTACCAACCACACCTGTCCCAGCTGTGGGTTTTTAGCCACAGTCCGGGGGGGGGGGGGTAGACTGTGGACGTGAGTGCTTCTAGGCACAGTCCGATTCCTCTTCAGCCACAGTACTGTTTAGCCACAGTACCCTTTATGCACAGTCCGATTCCCTCTTTAGCCACTTTATCGTTTAACCACAATATCATTTAAGCACAGTCCGTTTTTTAGCCACAGTCTACCCCCCCCCCCCCCCGGACTGTGGCTAAAAACCCACAGCTGGGACAGGTGTGGTACCAACCGCTGCAATATTGAAACGTAGTGTTATGCTATGTATGACGCACTGTTTATGTACAGTGCCCTAATTGACCTGTAGGTCGAACGCGCTTGTATACACAAGTTCCTCCTCTCATTTCAATCAAATTAGCCCCACCGTTTGTATATGTCCTGATTTGTTTATTTCCATTCTGCAAAGTGACTTTATAACAATCAACATTTGAAAATACCTTAATTTACTGTAGTACAATCGTTTAGTACCCGCCGATGCAGTACTAGTAAATAAAGCTACGGTGAAAATTTTAGAGAACAACATTCTGACTTGTAATTCGAATACGAATGACTTTAGTACACAACTTTATTTTAATCAAATCAGCCCAGTCCCACCGTTTGTACTGTCTTGATTTGTTCACTTCTTGCGTTCTCCGAAGCTACGCAATGTCAAGCTAACACCCTCCGATGGTCCCATTCTTTGTGGTACAGTCGTTACCAACCGATGCGGTAGCAAAGCTCAGTCAGGGTTTCTGTTATCCAAAATGAAGTTTTTAAAGACCTGTCAATTTTTGTAAAAAAAACTCAACCGCGCGAATAAACTTTGAGGAAACAGATAATCTGACCAAGCTATAATAGTACGTAGTGTTACGATGTACCAGTCGACGAGTCAATTCTTGCGGGATCAATGCAGAGACGCCACCAAACCATATCCCGCGAAACCCGCATTTAGAAAGATAAACCATTTATGGTTTGCGTTAGCTACCAATACGTGCGGGACAGGCGCCAAATGGTCGGCCTCGCCGCTAACCGTTCCTTTTCATTCAGTACCTTGAATGCGAGAAATCGAGTTAATCGCAATACTGGTTTTCAGTTATTGTGTGTACGTGGTCTATTTACTGCTAACGATGGGAGATCCGAGTTTTGCGCAAGCTACCATAAATGTTTACAAACGAATCAGAAATAGCAAGCAAAAACAGATTTTGTCCATTTTCAAACATCTTCCATACGAACGTGTGACGTACATACTGTATGTACGTATCATTGGCTGTTTCAATTACTTGATATTACTTTTGTCTAGTCTTCGGTGCTTTTACTTACTGTATGTTTACTTGCAATGTGCTATTGCGACTGGGTAGACCTTTTGCTAATTTGCTTGTGAATCTCACTCAGCGGCATGAACTTTAAGCTAAAAAAATAATTAGTCAAATCTAATGGTTACTGCTGTAAAATAATCTTACCGTAACCCTGAAAGTTATAAGCAGAAACAACTCAGCGCAAATATAAAATAATGAGACCTTGATTTTCCTGTCTTGAATTTTATTTTTATCACATCAGTACATTTTATACGTACAGTAAATCTGCATACAATATCTGTTGTTAGATATTTATTGTTCGTTCTGTTGTTAGATATTTAGTGTATTTTCAACCTTTTCTAGCGTCAATTGCGGACGAAAATTCAAATTTTGACGATCTTTTTGATCAACTTTTGTTACCGTCGGTTTTCATCCTTTCCCCAGCCGTTCTGCCAGCAGGGTTCACTAGTATATGAAAGTTGTTTCAATGGTAATTTGAAAAAAAAACGGGACAACAGAGCTAAAACAAGTGGTAACTACTGTACGTATCATGTAACGTCACTTTTTACAAAAACAACAACTAGTTAAAACTGGTGACCACGTGACTCAGTTGGTTAAACCGTAGTGTGATGTCATGAGTTAAAAAAACACACTGCTATCTGTGATTACAAAGCTGCCCTGTTGGTGAGGGGCGTTAAGGACGCGTTAAAGCACTCCATCTGTGGGGTTAGTCGCTCCGCACAGACTGGAATAGGATGACCTCCTCGTTATCATCTCACCAAAGATGCTGAGAATCATTCCCGACGGCCATTTCCGTCAAATGACATTTATCATTTAAAAAATTTGGTCTTTATTTAGTACGGTAAAAAATGACGAGCCAATCTTCGTCTTTCTCTGAATCCGGAAGTTTTTTTCCCATTAGAGCCCGAAAACTACGTATGGCCCTTCATATCACATGACTTGTCTAACCTCTTTGAAAAGAAGTTGCGTCAACAAGTTGGGAATAAGTGGAAGACGAAAATAAGTGGCTCAATTGAAATACGGGTAGATGAAAACACTCGACCGACTTTTTGAAAATAAGTGGTTTAGTCAGCCGCTACGATAGTGGAGAGCTATCTAAAAGCTACGTTGTAGGCAATCACTTTAAGAGTAATATTTATCATGGGTACTTTTCCATCATACGGCTTATTTGGTATACTAAACCCATGTTATTTGTTATTTGAATTTTTTGTATTCTAATAAAAGCACTGTGAAGTCAAATAAATGTGAAAATCATAAATTCCAAGCATCTGGAGTCAAAAAGGTATGTCCTTTCAGTTTTAATTCTGTTTTTATTGAAAATTTCAAGACAATAAACAATTTCACCCTTGAAATTCTGCACATGCATGTTGATATAAAACGTACAAGAAGTTTTTTTTTTGAAATTATGGGTTGTGTGTCCTATGGCAAAAAAACAAATGACGTTTTCATGCATATTGGTACCGCAGGCAAATTCAGATCGCAATCCCGGGTCTACATGCTTCGACACGTCCCACAATGTACGTGATATTAGAGATGTACACAACCCAAATCAACTGACCCTGGCTGTTAATCCTCGTCTGAGTCAACAGTAATCTACACAAATCCTTATTATTAGGTGTTATGGATTCTGGTTTAAGGTTTCTCTTATATGAATCATTCGAACACGCAAATAATTTTTTTTTAATATACTTTATCATAATCGTACCAAACAGATTTTGTTCAAGTTTGATGAGTTTTCTTATCCAGCTGTTACAAATAGGACAAAACTTCAATGTTTCATCAAATGTGTCCAATACGAAATAACGATCGCACAGTTTATTTAATTTTACATAAAAGATGATATAAAATAGAATACCCGGTACGAACCGATCACTGGCGGACAAGCCAATCCTCCAAAGAGAAGGAATTTTTTCAAAAATGAGGAATCAGCAGTTTTTAGGCAAATCACCTATGAACATCGTAGGAAACATATTTCACTTATTTGAACTGTCAAATACGGGGAAATTCCCCAATTCCCTCCTCTACTCGTCCGCTAGTGGATCGGTGTAAGTAACCGGCATTGGACACTGTATAATTAGATTGCCAATGAAATATATATACGGCGATGTAACTTGGTATGCTGGACCAAATTCACTTACCAAACTGTTAAGGTTTTTCGTACCGGGCAACTTGCGGATGGTCAATGACCAATGTCCAAAAATGAAGTTTGTTTCATAAAATGGACACAGAAGAACGAAAACATGGAACTTCCCTCTCTTCGGCAGTTCCATCAAGTAGACCATGTTCCTTAACGTGTAGATATACTGGCCTCAAAACTGATAATATCCCTCTGTCCCTGTAAAAAATCTCTCTCTTTAGATACTTGGGTCGTCCAAACGTTGTAATAAAGTATTAGTAAGTTAAGAGCTGTGAAGCCAATAACGTGAGAACACTTACTTTTTTATCCAATACAATTGCTTGATTCATATCGCATAGAAAAATTGCATGACGAAACATCGGATCTCGAAAAAAATTATGTTAGAAAATGAGCTGCTCAGCTACATATGTACCACATCAAAAACGTGATGCACTTTTTTGATTGATTGGAGAGTGCTCTTTTCAGCTCATCTGATTTGAGAAACGGCATGAAGGGAAGTGAACGAGTAATTCTTTTTTGTTGTCCTAAATTCACCAGTCATTCTGTTTGGCTGAGACACCGCGTGTCATACGGACAATTGAAGTGCAGATGGCTTTTGAACTACATTCCAATGCCCAAAATAGTTTTGTATATATAAAAGATAAATCATCTGACTGTTTGGAAGAAGATAATTTAACAAATTTGATTTTATATCTAGGTTTCTTCAATAACTCATTATTTACGTCTTTTCAAGGGTGAACTTGTCCTTTATATTTTGACCCACACCTTTCCAAGGGTCAGCTGAATTACCATATATTGCAAAGAACTATAAGATCACTGGACGCCGGTACAAATAGTCTGCTTTTTTTACTATTGTGGCCTGTGGATAACATTTTCATAGTCCAGTTATGCCATTCAGTTTTTCATTATAACAGAGCCTTAGAAAAGGCCAAGTTGTGAAAAATAACTCCGCCTGGTTTTCTCATTAATACTCAAAGAAGAAATGTTCAACCTTTATTTCTAACACCAGGGTAAGCATGAAGCACATGTACTGTATCTTTAAGACTGCAAGCTGCTAAAAGGCCAGCTTCATTTTCCAGCAATCTGCATCGAAAGGTTGGCTAAAAAAATCTAAAAAAGTTCCAGCCTAATTCTGAAAGCCTATTCTTAGAAATCAAGTGTGTGGTTGATTCGACGTTCATCGAATCGAAACACAATAATCACATACAAACGTAATGTAGAATTAGGGTACGGTAGTTCGAGTACATAGGTTCCAAATCTATTCATAGTAGCCTCATGCTAATATGCTGTCTAGCAAATATAGACATGGAAAATCTGACCGATATTTTTGTTGAATTTTCAACTTTTCTTTACTAGGTCAAAGAGTACGAAATGTAATAGAATATCTTCGACAAGCAATTGACTGAACAATTTACCTCGAGCAGCCAGGGTACAACTGGCGGATGAGCCAAACCTGCAAAGAATCGGGAATGGGCAGAAATCAGGCCATTTTAACCCTAACTTAGAAAGAAAACGTTTTTGGTAACTTCCAAACCGGGGAAAATTTCACGTTTCCCTCGCCTTCTCGTCCACTTCATCAGGGAACCATGACGTTTGTTAAAGGGCATAACAATATAATGTCGGTAGTTCTTGTTGATTGTAGGACGCGGTCTTACAGTAAACAATTATTATGAGCGTAAAAAGCAAATGAGAATATGAACCATGTGGGCGACTTACATATTGTTAGCCGTATAAATTAATTAGTTTAGTATGCTACAGTTTTATCCTATATATCTTTTATCTTGTTTAAAATTTAAGATAAAATACCAATTTAGTGCGGTTATATCCAATCAGATTAAAAAAATTTGTATGCTCGTTTGTGGACCCTTTATTGATAGAATATATACATATAGTGCAGTTAAACTCCAACTACAGCGGTGAAAATATAATTCCAACAGTTACATGGGAAATTCGTTCTTCACTATAAATGAATATCTTTCTCATATACGGGAAACCAAGAGGTGTAAATATATTTTAGAAAGGAATGTCAAATTGAATTATTTATAATGCAACCGATTGTTGTGTTTGTGTCTATTTCATGTTGTTTGTGTACTTGTTAACGCGTTGGTACGATTGACTTGCAAATCACAAGGAAGCATAATGCTCCGGGTTACAATAATTATATCAAAACGTTAGCTTTAGCTGTGGAAAAGATATTGTCTTATGAAAAAACATCTTCTTCATAACGAAAGCAAAACATGACCAAAAACTTTTAATAAAGTATGTTTGAAGTTTCATATCCAACGGTCATAAATCATAACTTCTTGTTGTATAATGTCTGTTTTGTTAATATTTTTTCACCAACAACTCAGTACACCGCACAAACAAAACTCAATAAGGCAGCACATATTATGTTATGACTTATGTACCGGTACTCTGTGTTATGCCCACATGTTTTATGACAATGAGAGCCTTTCACAGTCGTCTTGAGAAAGTCGCAAAAAATTCATTCATCACACAATGAAAAAAATCTTTACGAAGTCCGAAAATAAAAATATTTCTTGAGATTACTCGATTTTCTACTAGATTTTCTGAAGACTACTCTGAACAGGCCCTGAATTGATGTGTGTACCACAAACTTTATTGTTTGTTGCAAAGATACCGTATCTTTCTAGACATACTTTGATTCACAAAACACATAAACTGAACGGTTTCCACACTCAACAGTGATTTATGTTTGTCGGCTTTCTCCTTTCTTTGTTATCTGCCTGAGTTGCTAACAACTGACCACAAAAATGGTTTAATATTTTGAAATAAATGACTGAGATTGAAAACTTGACATTTCTACGTGATTAACGTAAACTTTCAACACACTTGAATCAGACATGACGTCATGCAATTAACTGTTTGTTCTTAATTTGCTGATCAACAAATTGAGTCCAGTCTGCAGTTCGAAACTGAATGATAACAAGCATGTCTCACTTGTGCCTCTAAACTTTTTCCCCACTTGCTAGTGTTTACAATAAAATTTTAATATTATAACCCCGCACGAAAGTTGTTGAAACCGATATAATCCAGAACTGTTGTAGTTAAACGAAAACGGTCATTGTTAGCACACAGAGGTGTTTTTTTAATTTTTCAACGCAGACTCCAGGGAAACAGTTCGTTTCGTTGAACTGCCAAAACAAGCCGTATATCTTGTCGCCCAAACTGGTATAACGAAATGCGTTTTTCGACGAGTTTAATATGAATGAAATATGACAAATACTTCATCTGACATTAAAATCACACAATTGTTTATCAAAAACTCTGTTCATGGTATAACAGTAATTTCTTATTGTTCAACTGCATTGTTTTCCTTGTTTCATAACTTCATTAATGTATACACACTCCATACAATTGTGACGTTGGGAGCCATAACTCAATGTTGATATCTGCGTGATATTTGCCAAACTCTTCATTCAACATTGAACACTACATTAGCTTTACCGAAACTCTTTCCATTGATTTAAAAATATTTTACCATGTTTCAATTGCTTGTCTCTCTCGCTTGGGGCCTCCATGTCTACACGCTCCCAACAACTGTGCCGTAGAGAGTCATAACTTGTCGATACTATAAAGGAAAGTTCGTCAACTACTCCATTTAAAATTAAAAAACTATAATGCCTTTCAGAAAATCGGTTCACGTTGTGACAATGTTTTCTCAATGTTTAGAGGCATGTTTCTATTGCTTGATGCCCTCTGGTGTCTACACTTGTCTCTGCATGTCTACACGCTCCAAACAATTGGACCGTTGAGAGCCATAACTCGATGCCGATGGTATCGGTTATCCGTGGGCTGTGGGGCTACACATCTTGTTGGTAAGAAGACCATTGAGATGTTGGGACCAAAAAGAGACATTGTTTCCGCGATACCATAATGTTTCCGCGATGAAAAGTTATTGTTTTTGCAAGAAAAGCGCATCGCGTGAGTAGTTCAACGCCTTTAAATAAAGTTTAGGTGGGGTTAATAAAAATGTTCATTGTTTCCCGGCTACCGAACTGTGTCCACGATTAAAAAATATTTTATTTTTAACAACAACTCATCGCGTGAATAGCTTAACGCCGTTATGGAGGTTTTGAGGCTAGTGCAATCTTAGGTGGAATAAATATAAACTGAAATAAACATATGTAGAACTGGTGGCATCATAGGATTGCTATTCCGCAAAAACCTGTTGACTACTCATGTGAGAACGCATTTCTCTTGTACTGACCTATAACGTTTACAATGAACAACCCCGTTCGACCGGGCATAAGTCGTTATCGTAAAAATCGCTGGCACCTATTGCTATCCCCAAAACTGGCCGACGAGCCAAATATCCACAGGCAGGGGAAATACCCCAAAGGGTAGGGAATTGCCAGAAGTAAGGCTAATTTATGGAATAAACTTTAGTTTTGAAACCGCCGAAGACGGAGGAACTTCACTTTCCCAACTCATTCTCATTCGCTAGTTACCCCCAATACAATTTATTGTGGCACTCATTGTGGCTCCTTTACAACCCAGCTGAAAGTCAACATTGACGTTATTGTGTTCAAGATGGCTAACCAAGTAGTTTTCACAGAAACGAAATCTGAACTGTTGTATTTTGAACTGCCTTTTTTGTTCCTGCGCTGAAGGAAAGTTCACTTTTTGCATATCTGAGATTATCTTACATACATACGTGGTGTGTCGGCTTGAGTCTAGACTGAAGCTACTTTCGCTGATGTAATTTCCTTGAGAACCAGTCAACAATAGACAGACACCTCAAACAATTCTGTTAACGTACCTATTTGATAACTATCTGAATGAAATCTTCCTTCTTTCAGAATTTTTACAACAAGTGTCTAGACATTCATTACTAAAATCATTGTTGTTGTACCTTTGTCCTTAATTTTCAATGCATTTGGTTCTCATGGCTCTGAAACTTCTAACCGTAGTTAAACTGCGATTTGAAGTAGCGAGTTCCTATTCAGACTTCCGATTTCAAAAAAGGATTTAGCGAATATCGGTATTCAATTTTTCTTTCAAGTTGACAATTTTGGAATTCTGATTTTTTGTCTTTGTCCAAGACACAAAAGTTCTCACTGCAAATTTTTCGAACAGCTGACTGTTGAAAAACAAGGTAGCGTATGTTTCCCTAGCTTTGACAGCTTTGGCGGTTCAGGCGTTCCGTCAACATTGATTGGCAGGCTGAAGCCAGTGTCACCGACCAAAACTGATCTTTGGCACTGGTGGTCAATAGCGGACGAAGGTAGAACAAAAAACGTTAAATTCCCCCCTCGCTGGCAATTTCATAAAACATCTTTTGTTCTTGGCTTCAAAACTGAGCATCCCCCTTTTTGAAAAAAATGTCTCTTCCTTTGGCCGATCCATGAACGAACAAAAAAAACGCAGGATGAAAAAAATTCCCCCTTTTTGAAAAAAAACCTCCGTCATGTGTATGAGAACTGACCGACATGCTACATAAGTTTGATTAAGGAAGATTGATTTGTTGACCCCATAGTTTCTATGTATTTGAAGTGTTCTGTTTCAACAAGAATTCGGTGTTTTTAATTATAACGAGTAAACAGCTGCAAGAATATGGAACTCCGCTCACATAAATTGTTGGTTTGTCTAATTGACATTTACAAAGTACAGAATTTCTCCGTTCAACAAAAAACAATTTTTTTCAACAATCAACAAGTAACCTTACTCTGAAACCGAATATAATTATCCGATGTTATCCAATACGTGTTTTACATAAGTACAGCTGTACCGTTGTAACTCTGTGTCGTTCCTTCTCAAGTTTCACTTGCAAACCTCAACGTCCTTCTATCATATTACAAGTCCGAATAACCGAAAAACATGTACATAGCGTTTCAATTTTTCGGGAAAAACAATGCACACGTGGTGGGAGGTCAACATTGTCCTCCTTTGACACTTCACATTTTAGAGCTGTGAAATTTTCGGCTTTTTTGAAGTATTTTTTTGAAATGTTAAAACGTTTGATAAAAGAAAAAATTTGTTTTGATGTTAAAAACAAAGTTTTCGGTTTTTTTATGTTGACGTCGCGCCATAGTAATCGACATACTCGGCTACCCCAGCAGTTATTTCTTTCATTACGCGCTGTGAAAGTTTAGGCTGTATGAAAGATTTCGAAGCAGTGTTGAAACTTTTAACAAAATAAAAAAAATCATCTGACCTTGGTTTTTCAAAATAGCTTTTTTGGCTTAACTTAGCGACGTTACAGACGTATTTGGCGACGCCAGTAGTTATTTCAGCCCTGTTCCCACCGCCTGTCATTTGGGTGTTGATTGATGCGGGTCTCTCAGAAAGACCACCTCTCTATATTACGTAAGGCTAGCGGATGAGGAAGATGAAAAAGCGGAATTTTCACCACTTTGGTAGTTTCAAATAAGATTCATTAAGGTGTACGATGAATTGGCTCTCAAAACTGATGATTCCACTCATCTTTGTAAAAAATCCTCTTCCTTTCTAGGAATGGCTTGTCCGCCCTTGCCCCGTAACTCGTGTTTTGTTTGGGTAAACGTATATATTTAGAAAGAGACATTCATAAATAAAGTGTTCTATTGAGACTCCCCGTCAACTAGTACTTGTGTTTATGTCCATCCGTCCGAATTATCATTAGTATTTTGTTTCAAATTATCCCTTTCAACATCTCATTGTTAACCGAGCACTGGCATCCGAGATTCTAATCTTATTTATTTGAATAAAGCCCGTATGTTGTTTGCAAGCAAAAATATTGCCCAACCGTCTGATAATGAAACATCTGACAATCAGCGTTAACATGCACATCAATCATCATCACCCCATGCTATACTGTGTTGAACTGTGATGTCAACCGAGTTGAGTTGATGAGGCTACATGTTTCATTATCAGACATCTTTATTTATTAGGCATTATTTTTGCTTGCAGAAACAACACACGCTTTAAAAAAAACGTGTTCACAATAACCTGGCTCAATGAGTTACATACCGTATGTATGTCTGTACCAATAGTAATCGTATTGTCTTCACAGACATATGTAGTCTACAGTAGTTGACCGACGCAATTGTGTTCTTAACAAGTTACAGTATTCAATGCACAGACTGTTTTACTCTGGTTACTTCCTCAGTTGATATTAGTTTGTGGCAGATTGGTTTCTTCCGTCAGACAGTACGTACATATGTAGCTGTGGGGTTTAATCAAATTCCTGAGTGAAACAATGATTACGGTATCGGCTCGAACTGGATTCCGGTGAACCTGTACTTTAATTACTGTAAGGTTTATTATTAGGAATATTAGGAATCATTTTACTGTCTTTCTGACAGCGCATCATTCATTTGGTAATTTTTCTCGCCTTCTTTTGTAATTTAGAACGCGTAATTTACAAGGTATACTTCTTTAATGAAGCATTATGTATTGATTATTAAATTGTAGGTTCACGGTGTGCATTATTTTTAAAAATCTTGAGTTCTAGTAATTGACTCATTCGACATGAGCAATATGTTTTAGGTTCAACTTCTACTGGGAACTTTCTAATGAGCACTGTGGAGAACAAATTATATGGTTCTGTGCTACCGTAATTGAGTTGAAGTTAACCTGGTTGTAGTGTATCTGATTATTATAATCTTTACCTCTTCACTCTGTAAAAGAAACGAATGTCACGTAGTTTAGTGAATGACGACCTTACATAAACCATATGTGAGTGAATCAGGAACTTGAGTTTGTCAACTTAATGGACTTGGTTACATCTGATAGCATTATATTTGATCAAACTGATCACGATATGTCTACTTGGATTAGGTTCATCGAGTTATTGGTTTAAATTATGGTTTTTGATGTATGGCTTATACAGTATGTACTGTACATATTTTATTATTTTATCGATTATTTTATTCTTGAATCATTTGGGGCAAGGACAGACATAATCACACCTAATGTTTGTCAGGTTTAGTATAAACTAGGTTCATTGAGTAATCGATTTAAATTATGCTTTTTGACATAGGGCTTTGCATGATCTACATACAGTACGTACTGTATAGTCGATTATTTTATCATCGACTTACTCCATGTAGGAACAAACACATCATACCTAATGTACATACATTAAGCCTCTGTCACAGAATTAAATAATTGACTAAGGTTGTTTACGAATGACACTATGGAAAACTAAACATGTCTTTCATTCATAACAACGATTAATGTCATTTGTTTGTTTGTCAATAGAGTGGTTCCCGTGAACAATCTCAAACCCAACGCTCGGAATAGACATTAGATCAATGTAGTCGAGTTATTTTCTAGTCGTAGTTGGTTACGAGACCCCAACACTATAGTTGGGTAATCAAATGTAAATATTGTTTGTGTTAACTTCGTTATGATCACTACAGTGGTCCGAGACGGAAGCAAAACCAGTCTACTGTATGTACGTATGTATGTATAACACGTTCGCATAAAAATGTATCTGAAAATGTTTACTTTATTACATTCATTACATTCCGTAGGATGAATCGATAACAAACTGTTTCAGAATTCTGAAAAGGAGTCAAGTTAGTATGTTCACTGAGCTACATACTCTATCACTAAGTTTAGCTTACCCAAGAAAACGGTGTCTGTTGTTTTGTGTCATCAAGAAAACATTAGATGAACCAAGAAAACACGTGTCCGTAGTTCGGTCAGTTCTTCTATACGTTTGGAATTGGAACACAATGTCATCCACGTATGTATGTACATATGTACATCCTGGGTCCTGGCCAACGTTTCTTGTGACTCAGAAAGTATTTGACGCTCACTTCTACAGTAAGTCAAATTTGTTTTTGGCGCGCTTTAAATTTTTCCAGACTTTTCTATATCACAGCAACACACATTGCGCTTAATGCAATCAAGAATTGCTTTTAAGGGGTTCATGGAATTAAGTTTGGATAACAAGACACGTTGACGAGGCTATACGTATCTACGGTAGGTGCACTTCCATGAATACAAGAGCGGAGGTACATAGCCGTGTGAAAACAAATACCACTAGTGGAAGAGAATGGGAAAATTCCCCTCTTTGGCGGTTTCAATATTCAAGGATAGGGTTAAAAAGAGTTTTTTTCCTTAAGGATTGGGTCAAACGTTCTTCTGCTTCTAAATTTGGATAACAGTAGAGTTCAGCGATGTTTTGGAGTTTTTTTATTGTCATTATTATACATTATCAGGATGTAATTAACACATGTAATATAACATATCGGAAGTGTGGCCGACATTTTACTTACGACTAGATCATCTAAAAAATGTTTCTTATTTTATTTTGTACTTCATTGTCTCAAGAATAATTTGGGGGTCGCATTTCGTACTTAAACCTACATAAATCAACCAAGTTCAATATGATGAGTAATATGCTTTGAGCGATAACAACTATAATTTTCCATATAATCACGTAAAATAATGGTATTATCATTATGTATAATTTTTAGTGTATTATAACACCTCCGTTATTAGTGTATGTATCTTCTACTCAAAAACAGAATTACAGATTTCCATAACCAAAATTACATATCAGATTTTGGCTTGTAATGTTATCCGGGTGCTAAGACCCAGATTCTTCACATAAAATTATAAGATATAAAATATAAACGTAAATGTGTGTAATTATCGTTTTGTATAGTTGTGACTTTGGTTGGGTATATTTTTGGGTACAAACTGACAACAATGAGACAGTAATTTTCACATGAAACTGACTTTATACTGATGTATGCTACATACGTAACTAATCTTATGTTTTTCTATTAACCTACACAAATACGGGAATAAACATACATATGTCGTTAGATTGCAACCTCTCTTTGTTTCAGTGAAAGTTCAAGTCACGGTTTCGCTTGCGGAACAGTACATAAGTACTGTACCTTGATCGTTAATCTCAGATCTTATTTTAAAAAAAAATCCGTAATGTCGTCCATTTGATTATTATTCTTTCATGGAACGATCGGCCTAATGCTCTCTCTTTTATATTACAAAGAACAAAATCAGAGGGTGCCCTTGCCGATCTACGTAAGTACATAATGGATTATTTAATCAGTTACGGTATAACGGTAACAGCAAAGGATTACGGTATATGATAAAGATTCGTATATCACGTACTAGACAGCTGCATGGGCATCTCAATCTGCAAAGTGCCTATATCATGATCCACTTTTCTTATTATAAGAAATATTTTTGATGGACCCGTTACCACTTTATGCAATGAATTTGGCGCACTGTTCGCTTGTTATCCAGGGTCATACTGTATGTACAGAAAAAATCTTTTAAATTTTAAACTGCACCAATCAGAATTTATTTCAAATCACGCGCCAAAAACTGTTATGAGTAACAACAGGACACTCTCGATGGGCTACATTCGAATTTGTAATATATAGGCTATAGCTTGGTCAGGGTTTCTTGTTATCAAACGTTTATTTTGCGGGTCAATTACGCACGTATCAAATGAATCAATCGCAATTTTCGTATGTTGTCCAAACGCTACGTGAAACAGATTTCATTTATAATTTTTTTAAAGCGCCCCAAAACAGATTTGAATTCAAACTGCGCGCCAAAAACTGTTTGACTAACAAGAAACCCTGGATATGCTATACTGCACCCACTTTTTGTGGAACATCATTCTGATCATTAATTCCAGCAAACTGTACAAATCTTTTTACGTCAAGCTGACATGTTTACAAAGCTTATGAGTTTTATTGCGTTATTTATAGAATATCAAACGGGTCCAATTAACGTCTTGATTTGTTTCTTTTTTTTCACACGTCATTGTAAACTCCTTGATAGAGAGACGTCTCATTGTGTTGTTTATACCGAATGGGTCAATTTACCGTCATGGTTCAGATCAGTTTTCTCACACAATACATAGAACACAACGTGAATGAGCTGCATTCAGTTTGAGATCCATTACATTCGAGTTTAATTCATTTTAGAAAAAAGTTTCATTCCGTTTTAGCTACATATATGTATATATTACCTACATACATACATAAAAACACTAAAATATGTAGAAGATCCATGCTTTTGTAGGTACATACGTACATAGGTCATACATACATACATATATTTACATCGTTCATTCAGTTTCAGAAAATATCCGATCAAGTTTCAGCCAATCATGTTGCATAACAATATCAAAAACATCTATCATCTTGTAGGTACTGTATCACGTACATGGTTTCATTACAGTAAGCATGTGTCATAAGCAGGATATCGCTAACGAACCATGGCTGTTCCCAAATCCCGTTTCTGTGTTGTGGGCGGTTTTTCTGCTTTTTGGGTCGGTTTGAGGATTGTGCGTGTTTTTATTTATTATTCTGCTTACTTCGCTTGTAAACGAATATCGCACAAATTCTGCATGCATGCACACTATTGCCCAGAACAATTTTATTCTGCCAGACTTGTATGTTTATAATTAAAAATCTGTCCTTTAGTTCAGCCCGTTATTATCACGTACGGTTGTGGTAATTCCCATTGGGTATATTATTGTAATCTAGATGAATCTAAGTAAACCTAGACGACAATAGAAATAGTGTATTCACTAAGGATTAGTCGATGATCAGCAATCCATTCAAGAATAATGGCACAATCACGGAAGCAATACAACATCTTGTATACCGGATGTTTATGAAAAGCAAAATGTATGTAGCATGAATTGACGGATATCTAAACGGGATAATCTTTCCAAAACGGAAGAATTTGTGTATATTAGGTCATTTTACATACACCTTAAGCCCCGTTTATACTCGAGCGCAGACGCAGCGCAGCCATACAAAAATGTCTGCGGCATAGATCTACGGCATGTTAGCGTTTATACTCGCTGCACTGGGCTGCACCGTAGATCTATGCTGCAGATCTACGGGTGCAGATTTGTATGGCTGCACCAAATATCAAATTGAATTGATATTGGATGGTGCAGATTGTTGTTTTACATTAAATAAAAATTGAATATTTTTATAAAGAGGTAAAATTACATTTCCTAGATAGTTAACCATAATTTTTTGTCAATGAGACGTCTTATATGGGCTTTAGAGCGAATTTCGAAGGCTGTTTAAAACGACAGCCAACACTATTTTGGAACAGCGTGCAATCAAAATACGGCTCCGATATTTCAATCAGCATTTTTGTTTCATCCCTGCTTTACAAAACTAGTTTTCTTAAAAAATATACTTTAGCACAAAATAAATCATTATTTAATTTCAATCTCGTCCGCTACTGGTTTCTATGCTGCTCGCCGGGTCAACAGGGCAAGCAAGGCTTGTGTTGTGTTGTGTCGTGTGTCGCTGTTCAGTCATTGTGTTTCTCCGTGTACTCGATTTCCGATACATAAATATGTTGTAAATTTCAGGTAAACTATTATGTCCTTTCGAGAAAAAAATTTTTTCCTGTGCAATTTGATGTTCATTGACCAAACGATCGGGAGGATTTGCCGCGTCCTGCATAAAATGGTCGGCCGCTCGGTGCATAATCAGGTTTGCTGCAGGGATGGGGGTGTGGGCGCTAGCGGACCAGAAATAAAGGGAAAAGTGTAATTCCCCCCTCTTTGGCGTTTTCAAAAAGTAAGACTTGTTCCCTAAGGTGTAGGTAAAATGGTCTGAAAACTGCTAATTCCCCCTCTTTGACGGAATTCCCCTCCCTTCGAAGGATAAGCTCATCCGCCAGTGGGTGTTGGGGGCATTTCTGTTAAATTTCCCAGTATTCATATAATGTATCCGTATCCAAAAAAAATGTATCCAAAAACCAGCCAGAATTAATATAATGTATCGGTATCCGTATCCAAAAACTTTAAAACTTGTATCCAAAACGGTGTATCCAGAAAGTGTTATTGTGTTATTAGATACATATAGCTATATAAAGTATCCATAAATAATTGGATACAGTTTTTTCTATATAAGGTATACAAATTTTTTTGAATACATTATTGAGTCACGTGACTGACTGAAGAGAGGTGTACCCATATCTACGGGACTGTATAATAGGGATCGTTCGTTTGCGGAAGTTTATTAGCGGAAGTCTTTTCTCCGGAACTGTTATGTGCGGATTGTTTGTTAGCGGAACTGTATGGATCGGATTTTTTTTCATCGGAACTGTTAAAATCGGATTTATTAAAAGCGGAAGTCTTGCCAGCGGAAGTTTATTTGCGGATATTTTGTTTCCGGAACCGTTCTTTGCGGATGTGTTTTCAGCGGAACTTACGACAGCGGAACCTTAAATTCCGGAAATTGGTTTTGCGGAACTCGGTGAAGTTAATATTTTTTGCTATTAACATTTGGAGGGCCTATTTCCTTGTTTATTCGGCTTCGGCTTAGTCATTAGCACAGACTGTTCGTTCTAAGCGAGATCGCCGAGTATGAGGCTAAGAGTTAGTTTTAAGTTTAGGCTTAGGATTAGGCTTAGAGTTTGGGAAGGGCTTGGGCGCGTAGCGCCCGAGCCCTTCTCCAAAGGCTAAGCCTAAGCCTAAGCCTACACTGAAACCTAAGTTTTATGCCCCCGCCTTGGACCGTTAGCACCGCGAAGCGGAGGTGTCCAGCGTGGTTTTCCACTCATGAAGGGCGCTTTTATAACAGTTCCGCTTTTGACGGTTTCGCTTTTTAAAGTTCCGCTTTTGACGTTTCCGATTTTAACACTTCCGATTTTTATACTTCCGATTTTATACTTTGAAATATCCGGAAATGAAAAAATCCGCTGGGTACAGTTCCGCTAAAAAACGATCCGGTCTATAAAAATTCGATTTTTACGGATCCGCTTATAACAATTCCGCTGGGTATGGATCCCCACTTAACGGTTCCGATGCGAACAGTTCCGCTAATATAGTTCCGCAAATGAACGATGCGCTTTTAACAGTTCCGCTCCGCTGGTACGAAATTAACCAACAATTAAATCAATAATCATTCCTACATTATTTTTGACATTCCGGAACATAGATTTACCGACGTAATTTTCCGTAATTTACCGTAACGTTTTTTAAATTAAAATCCCTTACCGTAATTGTCGTAACACCTGCACATCATTTAAACTATGTTTAGATACAGATACATTTTATTAATTCCCCCATACAAATTAATTTTTTGGATACTTCGACAAAATTGAAACATTTTGTTTAATTAATATAAAGTATCTGAAAATATGCTAAAATTTCAGATACAGATACTTTTTATTAATTCGTTCACCGAAAAAAATGACTATCCTATACACGTTACCGATTTTCGGCGAAGCTTTTTTGGATACTTTTTATTAAACAGATACAATTTTTTGGATACCAAAATATATTTTTGGATACAAAAAAATGGTATCTAAAAATTTTTTAGATACAGATACAGATACTTTATATTAATATTGAAATTTCCCTTCATAACAAGAGCGTACGAGTTAGGGGAAGAAGAGTGGAATTCCTTCTTTGACGGTTTCGAAAAGTTGTCTTGAAATTCTTGATTAGTTCTTGTTCTAAGAAATTACTCTCCTTTTGGAACGAAATCGACATGATGTAAAAGTTCACGTTCATCTAAACCACCTTCATCGCCGGAAACAACCCCTTTTTTACCAAACCTCTTTTTGGTCATTTTCTGCCGTCATTTAGCCGCCGTAGTAATTTTTTCTTCCCTCCTAGCAGCCAACACGATTTTTCAAGGTGGGGAAAACTCCCCCACCAGATTTTTCATGATGTTAATCAGTGATCTGAATTTGTTTCTCCCAAACCCCACGGATTCAAATCAGCACGAGCGATATTGAAGTGAGAACAGTTAGTCAGTTTAGGGGGGTTGTTTTCTGTTGGTGAGGGAAAATTCCCCCACAGACTTGAATTTTCATTATTCGGTCAATTGAGACGGGTTTTTTCCTATAATACCTTGGGGAAACAAAGGATTTGCTCCATTCATGTCTGAATGATTTTTTTGAAGGTGGGGAAAATTCCCCCACATGATTATTCATGATGTTAATCAGTGATCTGAATTTGTTTCTCCCATACCTCACTCACTGACTCAAATCACTGGCGGACGAGCGTAACCTCCAAAGGGAGGGGAATTTCGCCAAAGAAGGGGAATCGGCAGGTTTTGGATCATTTTACCTACACTTTAGAGAACAAACTCTACTTTCTGAAAAAGCCAAAGAGGGGGGAATTCCACTTTTTTGTTCTTCCCTCGTCCGCCAGTGACTCAAATCAGCACTAGTGATAATAAAGTGAGAACAGTTAGTTAGTTTAAGGGCTTTGTTTTCTGTTGGTGAGGGAAAATTCCCCCACAGACTTGAATTTTCATTATTCGGTCAATTGAGACGGGGTTTTTTCCCATAATACCTTGGGAAACAAGGGATTTGCTCCATTCATGTCTGTATGATTTTTTTGAAGGTGGGGAAAATTCCCCCACATGATTATTTATGATGTTAGTCAGTGATGTGAATTTGTTTCTCCCAAACCCCACGGATTCAAATCAGCGCGAGCGATATTGAAGTGAGAACAGTTAGTCAGTTTAGGGGGGTTGTTTTCTGTTGGTGAGGGAAAATTCCCCCACAGACTTGAATTTTCATTATTCGGTCAATTGAGACGGTTTTTTTCTTATAATACCTTGGGGAAACAAGGGATTTGCTCCATTCATGTCTGAATGATTTTTTTGAAGGTGGGGAAAATTCCCCCACATGATTATTCATGATGTTAATCAGTGATCTGAATTTGTTTCTCCCATACTTCACTACGAGCGAAACCTCCAAAGGGAGGGGAGTTTCGCCAAAGAAGGGGAATCGGCAGGTTTTGAATCATTTTACCTACAGTTTAGAGAACAAACTCTACTTTCTGAAAAAGCCAAAGAGGGGGGAATTCCACTTTTTTGTTCTACCCTCGTCCGCCAGTGACTCAAATCAGCACTAGTGATAATAATGTGAGAACAGTTAGTTAGTTTAAGGGGTTTGTTTTCTGTTGGTGAGGGAAAATTCCCCCACAGACTTGAATTTTCATTATTCGGTCAATTGAGACGGGGTTTTTTCCCATAATACCTTGGGGAAACAAGGGATTTGCTCCATTCATGTCTGTATGATTTTTTTGAAGGTGGGGAAAATTCCCCCACATGATTATTCATGATGTTAGTCAGTGATGGGAATTTGTTTCTCCCAAACCTCACTCACTGACTCAAATCAGCACTAGCGATAATAAAGTGAGAACAGTTAGTTAGTTTAAGGGGTTTGATTTCTGTTGGTGAGGGAAAATTCCCCCACAGACTTGAATTTTCATTATTCGGTCAATTGAGACGGGGTTTTTTCCCATAATACCTTGGGGAAACAAGGGATTTGCTCCATTCATGTCTGTATGATTTTTTTGAAGGTGGGGAAAATTCCCCCACATGATTATTCATGATGTTAGTCAGTGATGGGAATTTGTTTCTCCCAAACCTCACTCACTGACTCAAATCAGCACTAGCGATAATAAAGTGAGAACAGTTAGTTAGTTTAAGGGGTTTGATTTCTGTTGGTGAGGGAAAATTCCCCCACAGACTTGAATTTTCCTTATTCGGTCAATTGAGACGGGGTTTTTTCCCATAATACCTTGGGGAAACAAGGGATTTGCTCCATTCATGTCTGTATGATTTTTTTGAAGGTGGGGAAAATTCCCCCACATGATTATTCATGATGTTAGTCAGTGATGGGAATTTGTTTCTCCCAAACCTCACTCACTGACTCAAATCAGCACTAGCGATAATAAAGTGAGAACAGTTAGTTAGTTTAAGGGGTTTGATTTCTGTTGGTGAGGGAAAATTCCCCCCACAGACTTGAATTTTCATTATTCGGTCAATTGAGACTGAGATTGAGGTTGAGATTGAGGTTTTTTCCTATAATACTTTGGGGAAACAAGGGTCTCATGCTTGACGGTGAGCTGCAACAGTTGGTTGTCGTTTATGCTTTTTTCCATGTCGAAGTTTTTTTGTACTTGATGTGTTATACAAGGCAACGTACGGATGGGTGGGCGTTGTGGTTTTGATGACACAAAGTTTGAGTTTTTCAGGGCAGTGTACTCTTTGTCATCCGCCATTCGGCCGGACTGCTCGTGCCGATGAGTGCGACTTTATCATCACACCGCGACTGGAAAATTGTTGGTATAGGTTGGAACAAAAACCCGTTCAGATGTTAATCTAGTCTAGTTATTTAGTTGTTGGTTCGAATATAAAGGTATTTGTCATGTCACACTATTTCTTTGCATTTTAAAACTCCCGTTGTGTTGCAAAATTTAGAATTAATGTGTCTTGCGTTTAAGATCTGCTCGATCAACGTCTGCCCGTCATCAATTGCCGTTGGTTGCCCCTATCCCGATGGCTCGCTTTGCAACGTGCCTTGCAGTCCTATGTTGGTTGATGTTTACAAAAGTTTATTTTTCGTTTAGTATAATATACGAAGATAATGCACAAACGTGCATTTGCGTTGTGATAATAATGGTTACTGTAATTTTTTCTGTTTTTCAGGCATTCATCCTCGTTTGCCGGATCATAACCACTGACGTTTTGCAGCGTTTCAACTGTTTATTTTTTGTGATATTATATTTTTGTTGGTTATATTTAAAATATATTTGAATTGTAGTTGGTCTTCATGTCGATATTTGCTCGTTTACACTAAATTAATGAATGAAATGTTCTGCGAAGTCCTTCGGATGTTCTGTTTGATTGTTTGCGTTGAACTCGATAGCCATGGTGACATCCATATGTAATACTTCGTTTTGAAGCTGCTACTGTTCTCAAAGGTGCTTATCGTCATTGACAGCTTAAAAACATTATTGTGTCCACCCTGTAGCCTAATAAGTTTTGACGCCACGTAATTCACATAAACCACATCAGATTTAGGCCAGAGCGAAAACAACTGAATAATAACTTAACGTGTAGGTTAGATGCAAAGTGTAAATTGATGGTTAATTTTCATGGAATAAAATTATTCATCTCAATGAAACTTTCACAAAACTATTTACCTTGATGATTACTTTTCTCCGAGTGTGCTTGGCTGTCTTTCCAACGTCATATTTTATTGCAGGTGCCCGAGTAGGCCGGTAACGCGTCCGAGGATCGGAAGGTAAAGCGTATCACTCCCCGTCATTTGCATCTGGCCATCCGTGGTGGCGAACAGTTGGATACAATCCCAGCTGCTAACAAATGGTTGGAAAGAGATTTAGAGTTTCTTAGAGAATAATTTTTTTGAATTACATTGTTCAAAAGCTGGGTATTCATATTCAGTAGACTAGCTTCTATTACTACTACATGTTTGCAGATGTTATCTGTGCCGAATCGCCTACGGTTATGCGTCTTGTTGCGGATGCGAACAGGTGCAATGCAACGGCATCGTCGGTACTACGTGAGGCCGTTCAACTCAACACGGATTCGGCATAGCGCCTACAGGCTGGCATTCCCGTGCATGAAGGTTCTAGATGACGAAATCTTCAACAATTACGTCCGGATGGACCAAACACTGTGGGCACATCTTCTTGAAACAATTCGTCCCGGCCTGACAAAAAACAAAACCCACAGGACACCCTTAACGGAAGAGGAACGGCTGCTCATTGCTTTCAGGTAAGTGGACGGCTGATCATTTTAGTTATCATGTAGTAAATAACATCATAATTTAGGGCAATGATTTGTGCAAATGTTACTTAATTTAATGCAACTTAATGTAATTATCATTTCAGATATCTGGTGGCCGCCGATTCCTTCAAGTCGTTACGCGTTCAATTCCGCGTGGGTGTAGCAACGGTGCATCAAGTTGTCCGCCAGGTCTGCAAAGCGATCATCAAGTACATGATGGAACAATACATGCCGTTCCCGACAAAAGCGAGTCTGAAAAAGGCAGCAGTGCAGTTCGAGTTGAAGTGGCAATTCTCGAATTGCAGCTCTGCTTCTGACGGCAAGCACGTCCTTATCCAGGTGACTTATTATCCACTTTTCTTTTTGCATCATTTTTTTTTATTTGTTATTAATTTTTTACGTTGTAGAGACCGGCGAACTCGGGATCGGAATTCTTCAATTACAAGGGCAGTTACTCAATAATCTTGATGGCGATGGTGAACGCGGATCTGAGCTTCCAGTACGTCAATATAGGAGCGCCCGGACGTAACAGTGGTTCGTTGGCGAGATTCTTACTGGTTTTTACGTCATAGACCATACAGTCGTGGACATTTAAGTAAGGACACTAAAACATATATTTGTTCTCAGACTCCACAGTTTTCCTGAACACCAATGTCGGTCAGCAGCTTGACGATCTGCTCAGTGATGACAAGCCACTGCCCGGTACGGACAAGCCGATGCCCATGGTTATTGTGGCGGATCAAGGGTATCCGCTGCAGCGCCACATCATGCGACCGTTTTCCACCAGTGCCCTGCGTCGCATGAATGCCGTGGATCGGTTGAAGGCCCGCACGTTCAACTATCGATTATCACGGTTGATAAACAATTAGTACTGACATTTACTCACATAAAAGTTTGATGTTTCTCTCAACAACAATTATGTTTCCCGAATAGAATCATAGCTATAATAACTAAATATTACTGCCTTTTGTTAACTGCTATTCCTAAATTAATTATTTACTTGATTAGCGCATTTTCACTGAAATCTTTTAGTCTTATTACGACGCCATGACGACAAGGTTTTATTTATGCTTACAGAGCACGACGAACGTCAGAAAACACATTCGGACTACTGGTCATGCTGTTCAGAATCTTCCGATCACCGATGCAGTTGAAACCCGAGAACGCCAAACTCGTGACCATGGCATGTTGTATTCTGTTGAACTTTTTCATTCGGCACAAAAGGGTGCCCAAACAGAACGATGATGGTGGTCTCGACATTCCCGCAGCGGCACAAAGCGATATGGATCGTCATTCGTTGTTGCCGGTGAACGCAACCATGAACAACAATGCCACTCGTCATGCCATTTCGGTCAGAGATGACTTCGCAACCTATTTCATGGGTCCTGGCTCTGTGCCCTTTCAACAGGCGCGTGTAATGAGCGGTTTTGAGTGATATACTTATTATTATCTGTTACGTGAAATGTACGTGCTGTTTTATTTTTTTATGATTCTGTCCTACATATCTTTTTGATTTGTAATTTGATACATTATGTTGACTTGATACTTTACTTTGTGTGGAAAAAGTGCCTCAATAAAAAATTTAAAGCTTAATTGTCTGTTGTTGATTATTTGATTGATGTTGAGTCAGTTGATAACAGCGCTGGATACCAAGCGATATTTTAAAAGTTGGGCCGTATTGAGAAGAATTTTTTGTGGTGTGTTACAGTAATGTAATGTGAATGAAATTTGAAAAGTAATGTTTTGTAGATGGCCGAATCTGACGGTGCGACCGGTGCGCAATCACAGGGAGGAAAAAAGGTTGTTGATTGTTATTTAAATAAATTGGAGTGGCGGAAAAATATAATTTATCTGTAAACTTAGAACTTCATTTTATATTCTTTCATTGTCGCCTAATGGGATACACCTGGAGTTGATTTAACCATGCTAAATTAAGCAGCGATTCTTAATGAGTCGCGTGAATCATTGCCATTAATGATGTGCCATACACAGTAATGCTTTGGTAAGCTACTAGTCGCGCAAAAAAACAGAACATATGTGCTAAATTTGTTTTTTAATTTGAAAATCATTTGTAGGACCACGATTACAACATTCAGCTAATATCTCTAGTGAAAACGCGTCCTTGGCTATGGCAGCCATCGCACGAGAAGTATAGAGATAGGGACCATGTGGCAAATACATGGGATTGGATGGCCATGGAACTAAAGAAAGACGATTCGCGAGGTTTGCTAACGAACAGTTTTTTTTCGTAGAGAAGTCTTGTCATGTTTAGACGTTCATGCATGTGAATGTGTTTCATTCTGAAACATGAACTGTTTCAGAGGTACGAGATGACTGGAAAGCACTGCGTTCTCGTTACCGAGCGGCAAAGTCGACGCTTAAAAAAAAGCAAACTACAGGCAGTGCTCGGAACGGTCAACCTCTGACATCAACTTGGCCTTATTACTATGAGATTGCTTCGTTTCTGGAAGAATCATCTGAGGATTTGGATGCCTCGTTCGTTTTTTTCATGTCGTTATAAAATGAAAAATAAACTTCAGCGACTCATTTAATTTCAGGACACTAGACAACGGCCCGATCATGGCAGATGAGGGCCGTGAATCGGTGATCAGTGGTCCAGTTTACGATGAAGCTGCCCGCGATAGTGAAGAAGCAGGTATAATATTTCATTGATACTTTGTGTGCAAATGGTGAGAACTGTTGATTTTGTGTGTTTTAAAAGAACAAAAAGTTTCAGGACACCTACCAAGAAGAGCATCGAAAAAACGAAAGAAAGTAGGAAATGAGCAGGTGAATGATAGGCTTTGGGAACTGGCCGACAAGCTTGAAAACAACCACAGTTCCGATGACTCTGACGCAGATGTTTTGTTCGGTTTGTGAATTGTTAATCCCGATTTTTTTATTGTGGCGATTTACGTTTAAGTTTTGTTTTGAAAGGTAGCAATCAAAAACTGTTCACTGCCGTAAACCATAATAACTTTGTATTTATCTCAATCCGTTCTGTCATAAATTTTTTTAAATTTAAGTTTTCTTGAAGGCGCCTACGTCGGCCGCATACTGAAGACTTTTCCGATTCAGCTACGTACCCGCTTACGACAAGACATACAAGGTCTTATTTTCGAATACGAGACGTACATGATCAACGGCAACAAAGAAAATGATGATTAAATTTTTCTGTGTTCTGATGTTCTACATCGTTATATTCTGTTATATTTTGTGTGATCTTATGTACCCGGTGAAATTTATGTGATCTCATAAAATGAGTAGTCAGAAACCCATTTACTTTTTGTGGCTGTTCGAACAGCTAGTATGAATAAAGAACTATTTGGTTGATGCTGGCAAATACAGAAATAAATTGAAGAGTTCGTATAGTGGTTCAGTTAACAATATGATTTCAAATAGGACGTCTCTGATAAGTGTCGATTCGTCTAATTCTTTGGTTGGCTGTCCTAAACAGAAACCCTGAAGGTGTTGCATGGGTCTCTTGCGTACTAGCGGGTGGTAACCCAGAGTACTGATGCGGATACATGTTTCGCGGGTATTGAAACCGGTATATCATGTGCAATTATGTGTGAGAAGAACCCAGTTGCTAAATATTTATATTTATCGTCTGGTGGGCCCAAAAATTTTGCAATTTTGTATCTGTTTTTTTGCCCCGAAAAGTTTGGAAAAATCCAGTGATATGTAAAAGAAGTCACACGAAAACATATTAAAGAAACTCGCAAATCTGGACTTTTGGCTTGACATGAAAATTTTTAGAGGTCCTTTAAACATTAGCAGTTTTTCACGTCAATGATCTTGGCTGAATGAATACTGTCGCGAGCTATAAAATAACTCGTTTTTATCAACGTTAATCAATCACACAACACGCTATGCATAATCGGCCGGATGTGACCCGATTGCCAAATCGACCAAAAAAATTTCCGCTTAGTTTCGGCTCATTTTAGTCTCAAAATTCATGAAAAAAATCACTGATCAAGAATATGTAAAAGAAGTCACACAAAAACTCCGGTTTCTTTCAATTGAAATCGCTCAAAATATAGAAGGTGAAAAATTTTTCACCTTCGTTTCGGCTATTTTTGGTCTCAAAATTCTTGAAAAAAATCCGTTATCAAGAATATGTAAAAGAAGTCACCTAAAAACTTCAATTTTACACGAAATAAAAACGCTAAAAATCGGGATTTTTGGCTGCGCTAGAGCGTTTATAGTCGTTTTACCGGCTGCACGTGCAGTCTGCACCCGTAGATCTGCACCCGTAGACTGCACCCAAATCTGCGCTGCGCCTGCGCTTTAGTATAAACGGGGCTTTAAGGAACAAACCACTTTTCGAATCGCAAAAAAAGTGGAAATTCCCCTTCTCGTCCGCTGGTAATGAATAGAGTTGCAAAACAAATGCATGTTCATTGCATTACTGTAGGTGTGTTATTACTACCTGATCAAACCAGTCACTACATTCTTTATTGTGATTATATTAGGATAAAGAAAGCACTAATTAAAAAAAAGAATGAAGCGCTCGTACAAATGTATGTACATATTGTTTATCATCATTGAGTCTCCTCGATGTGTTCCAATTAACTGCCAATAACAAATTACGCCAAGTTGCGTTTTTCCGAGGTTTCTTAGTACTCAAACTGTTTGGCGTAAAGAATAAAGCGCTCGTATTGTTGATCATCACATTGTATCTCATTTTTGAGCCTCACCAAATTGTTTCAATTAACTCAGTCAAGTTGCGCGTTTCCCAAGTTTTTTATTACTCAAAAAAATTTGGCGCGCAATTTGATTTCAATTTTGCGTTTGGCTGCGTTCAAGTTTTCAAGAAAAATTTTTGATGACATTTGGACATCATACGAACGCCTTTCACTCTCGGGTCTCGGTTCAAACTTGTTTCAAAAAAGAATTCTGAAAATGCCGATTCTCATTGGCTTTTTTCCGAGCGATAAAATGGGTTCCATCCACTCTGAATTGTTAATTTTTCTCATCGGTTAATCGAATTACTTATTATATATTTGCAATGATTTGTACCTCAGGCTTCGGTTTTGTTCCTTTCTGTATATTTTAATCAATATTCGGTTCGATTCATTACTTTGCTGATCTGGTTTGGCATGATATTTACATACAGTTTGTGATATCGACAACCATATGATATGACATTTTCGAATATCAATTTGATTTCTGAGAAATGATAATAATGACAAACAGGAACAGAGGTCAGCACTAAGTCAAATTGAATGATGTTGTTTTCAAAAAAGTTAGTTCATGCGCATTAAACAAAGTAACTTTATTAATCAGTTATGTTTTATCATGGTTTCATGGGTTCATGACTATTAAGGGCATGAATATTATTATCTATCAAACAAACTAAATCATGTAAAAATCTATTTTCATACCCCATCATATGGTATTTCAGTTTTCATCCATTCAAAAAAATTGTTGATGCAGTTGCATGCAAATGAACATGCATAGAACACATCGGAATGTTAGATTCAGACAACATTTTTTTCTGTATTATTGCTCGATCAGTTATAAATATTTAAATGAAAACTCTCTACATAACCAGTTTGAAGCTTTGGGTTAAATTTGTTTTCAAAACTGCTCACAATTGAATTATGTTTATTCATACCGACTGCTGTACATATTTTTGATTAACACAGCTTTGCACGTACAGTCTGTCTACATTTTGTGTATTTTTACACACAAAACAGGTCAAGTTATAACCTGCAAATAAACAATCTTTGGAATAATTAAGTTTCACTCCCTCGCAAATAACTAATCTTAAAGCAAGCTTTTGAGTGTGGCCCCATTTTTTATCCCTAATCAAGACAAGGACTGACTTTTGATCCATTTTTATCGCTTAAAAATTCGTCAGACTGGCTAATTAAAGTGGACTTTGGCAAAAATATGGCTCTTCAACGTGATTATTAGTAAGAAATGTGACAGTTCTACTTAATTCTTCAGATCCCATTTCATTCAAAAAAATTTTAGAACAAACTTAGTTCCATTATTCTTAACCTTGACGTCAGCTAACTTACTGGCGGACGAGCCAAATCTCCGAAGGGAGAGGAATTTAGTCAAAGAAGGGGAATTTTACCTTAACAGTTTTAAGGCCATTTTACCCATACGTTATGGAACAAACTCCACGTTAAGGAACAGCCAAATTGAGGGGAATTCCACTTTTCCCACTCCTTCTCGTCCGCTAGTGGGCCGCGACATTCCAGTATCAAAAGTGCAATGCCA
>OZ038448.1:17415038-17425038 GCA_964036265.1 Daptonema setosum
GCATGTGCTTCTGGTAAGGTACGACGATACGTCAGTCGGACGACGACCACGACCACTGCCGGTTTGCGGAAGACCACCTTTCCACCTACTACATTGCAGACACGACGTCCGAGTTTGAATTGTGAAGTATCGGTGAATGCGTCCCATCCGAAACTGCCTTTACCATCAATGCATCCCAATCATGTACATCGTAGTGCGTCTGAAAAGTGATTGTTATACCTAATAATTAAATAATTGATAAGTTAATTAATCGGGCAACGTGCGAAGAAACGTCAGTCGGACGACGTCCACGATGACCACGGCCGCTTCGCGAAAGATCACTTTTCCATCTGATACATACATTGCTGACAAGTGGTCCAAACTTAAGTGGTCAAGTATCCGTCCACGAAACTGCCTTTACCATCGATACATCCAAAATAGTGTAGTGTGTCTGAAAGCGATGATCCATGTAGTTTTTTATGTATCATGTGGAAATGATGATCTGTTCACGAAATGCCACCCAGCTGTATATGAAGTAAGAATTTTTCAAGACTGTTTCGATCGAGCCAACCCTAGTGATATTTTTTACACCATGGAATAAAAATGCTGCACTTCTTTCTTTACCATTACGCGTGATATTATATATCAAGTTCTCGCCGATTATTCAATTTGTACATACAAGCTATATTTCGTTTGATCATTATTATGCTGCTTATTGATATTTCTACTGTGATGAGAGTACATCTCCATTTTATACACGCTTCTTGGTTTCAATTTTCTATGCCGATTTTTCGTTTTGATATTTTGCTTCATGATAAGTTGAAATGGCAGATAATGAACGGGTAACGCAACATTTTTGAATTATCGAACATGTTTTCAAACAAAATTTCACTTGGTTTTTATTTTATATCATCATTGACCTCATGAAGGGTTAAGATAATAATTTTAAAGATACAACTCGAAATAAAGTAATTTTGCGTATGAAAGATAGTGCAAATTCATATCCAAAATGAAACAGTGAATGAAATACCCATTGAAAATAACGAATTTAAGGTTTTTACGAGAGTTCTGAAGAGGTGAACAGTCATTTATATAAATAGCCGAAGAAACAATACAGATCTCAGAATTCCCTATACAGACAAGATTAAAGTATCATTTGGAAGCTCGATGGAAATTCAACGGGAAATGTCCTTTGTCCACTTTCATAGTAGTCCACAACTCACAAAAATATTTATAAAAATATTAGAACAAATAAATGAAAAACAGCTTTTCTCAACGGTTGTGTGGAAAACGATGGATGTGAACGAAGAAACATGATATAGGGAAAGATATATACATGTACATCATCATATTACAATCACATTCGTATCAAGGTTCTCACTGATTACTACTCAGTACTCACATAACTAACTGTATACATAAGTAGTTAATATAACTCATAAACATGTTGAAAAACTGCTTATAAAGATCTATCATTTCGATTAAGCAATTCCAGAAAAACTAATTTAGCTAGAATAGTGTTACCTTAGCTAGATAAGTGTTTTAATGCTATTGTAAAATATTTTAGCTATGTAACATAAATCATAAGTAGCAATTGAGCAGAATGTAGGCACACTTACATACATATTCATCAACTCAAGCAGTATCATTTAAAGTATGCACCGTTAGAACGTAGCAGATAATGGTCTTCATATACAGTCATTACATTAAAAAAACACGCATGTGTACGTAACTGGAACTTTTGTAATCCAAAATTCTTGAAATACCCTTTTTTCTAATCAAGTACACATGCATCACCAAACAAAACTCAAGTTTTAAACATTCAAAAAGAATGGTAATTATACAGGAATGCACATGGTAAACGGGAGTAAACATAGTTTAGCGTCATTATATATAGACCAGAGGTGAGCGTAGTGAGAAAGTTATGTTTGAACGAATTCAGTGATATTATACTGTACATGGCATTATACAATATGTACAAATTCAATGACCTCGCGGTTGGTGGCAATTGTAACTAAATTCTAGTTCACTGTTTCAAGTTGTTGAGTTCAACCTCATCAACCTCCAGTCGAACCTACCCTAAACCTACGGTTCGTTCTCTCCGCCTCCTAAACCTACTGATAATAATTTTTTGTAAATCTCAATTGCCAGCCACCACGAGCTCCTGCCGCAGCTCCTTGAAATCATCATCACCCTTCATCGTCTCCAAATGGCGTTTGACAACAGCCTCAACTCCAAACAAATGCTCATCATGCAACTCAGGAAAATGTTGCCTCTGAGCGTCAGCCAACTTGAAGGCGTATTCCGAGTTCGGACCGGCCAGTCCCTTAGCGCGAGCGATTTCCCCTCCAATCACCTCATCCGAAGCATGTCCCATGAACTCTTCATTGTCCGAGTGCGCGATGCAAGTGAGCACCGTGACAGACTGACTGGTCACGCGAGACTGATGAGTGTCACGCGTGACAGACTGTGACTGATCACCATCCATGTGCACGACGTTGACCGCCTCCCACTTGTAACCGTTGTCGATCTCGCGATAGTGCAGGTGCTTGAGAGCGGCGTTGATCTTGACGAGACCCTTGATGTGGAACACGAGACCCGAGACGAGTGACGCAGGGTCGCGAATCAGGGTGGCGACACGGCCCGGCTGAAATTGTAGGAAAATGGTAATGGGGAATAACAGGGAGATATGTAGTCAGTCAGTCAGTCAGTCAGTCAGTCAGTCAGTCAGTCAGGCAGTCAGTCAGTCAGTCAGTCAGTCAGTCAGTCAGTCAGTCAGTCAGTCAGTCAGTCAGTCAGTCAGTCAGTCACTCACTCACTCACTCACTCACTGACCTGTTCAACAGTACCGCGATGATGGGAGTTGCCGTGGTAAAATCGTCTGGCATAACCGGGCAGAATGGCACGCCACGAACCATCGTGTTCGAATCCGGGATTCCAAATCAGCGATCCGTAGCCGAAGACCAGCAAACTCGGTTCGTGCGT
Source organism: Daptonema setosum (assembly GCA_964036265.1). Classification (NCBI taxonomy): domain Eukaryota; kingdom Metazoa; phylum Nematoda; class Chromadorea; order Monhysterida; family Xyalidae; genus Daptonema; species Daptonema setosum. The sequence continues at coordinate 17,418,003 of OZ038448.1, forward strand.
CTCGGCATCGAATTTGAATATGGACATGTTGATCGACATGGTTGATGTTGTTGTTGTTGTTGTTGGTGTTGTTGTTGTTGTTGTTGTTGTTGCTAACAGTGTTGAGCACTTGTGCAATAGCAGTTAGTAGTGTGTGTATGTGTTCTGGAAAACGACAATTTATGAGCAAATTTGCAGTGAGTAAGCAATAGAATGACAAAATAATGCATGAAACAGGTAATGACGAAAATTCTTTACCAGGTCATCCGTTGCAGGGCAACTTATAACGGAATCAAAAAACCGGTATACTTCTATTCAAAAATTTTAGAGGTCATTACATTTCATACGAAAGTGAATTCAAAAATGCTCATTGAAAAGAAGTTAGGAAATTATCAATACAACAACAACAGCAACAATAAAACTGCAACAACTTAGAATAACTATGAACCCAGCTGTTGTAAAGCCCATACAAAACATCTGCGACACGTTACACCCGCACGCGTGCTGCGGTCGCAACAAAAAAACGCAATAAGCAGAAGAATATAATGTTCAACGTGTGTCAGACAAGTTAACACAATGACACATATTTAATGTTATAACGTAACGGCGTAACATCATTTGTTATGCATTGAACATTACATTTACAGGTGTTGCTTTGAGATGCGCAGCACAATTGACTGAACACTTTGTGACTTTGTGACGACACACGACTGACTGACTGACTGACTGACTGACTGACTGACTGACTGACTGACTGACTGACTGACTGACTGACTGACTGACTGACTGACTGACTGACTGACTGACTGATGATTAACTAAATTCCAAAATCGGAATATGTGCGTCATTATGCGACAGACTGGCTGACAGACAACTATGAAACTTATAAGTGTCTAGAAATCACCGTTACCATGGCAACGGCACGTTATACGTAAATCGGTAGTTACGTAAATATGCAGATTTACGCTGGTATGCGTGCGTTATTAATGTTTACACTATGTGTATACATTCTCTGAATTGTTGTTCACAGTTCATTTGAAATGACTACGTGACTGACTGACTGACTGACTGACTGACTGACTGACTGACTGACTGACTGACTGACTGACTGACTGACTGAGTGGCGGACTGACAGAAAACTGACTAAAAAATGACTGAATGGCCTCTACCACGCAAATATGTGATCATCTGACGGACCATTTTAGTCGCAATGACTGACTGGTGGAAAAAAGCAACGACGTCGCGTCAGAACTTGCAGAGATGGGCAATTTATCTGTCTGTCGCCCTGAGTTCCCAGCGTTTTCTGACTACCATATCAACTAAGATACACTACATACGGTCAGATTGAAATGCATAAATGTCTAAAACTGACTAAATGTTTAACTAGATAAATTATATATTTTGGTGAGAAAGTTCTAACTAAAATATTCGTAAAAAAAACACACCCGCGAAAGGCCGTGAGAGGAACTGAAATTGGGTTTGCGCGACAGAGTTTCGCGTGACATGTCTGCCTACATACATACTTAGGGACATACAAACTATAGTTTTGTCGCTGTACCCAACTAGAATAACTAAAGCTACCGAATGTGTATATATGTAACTTACAGATGTCGATATGCCGACTAAAATGCGAAAAAAAACAACGAAAATCACGCGAGCGGCAAATCTGAGTGCGAATGGAACACAAAATAAAAAAAACGACTAATGATACCTTACTGTAGTTCTATGCATGCATTTACATATGTAAATAATGAATGCAAATCTATAAATAAATAAAGTACATTTTAGCGACATGCCGGGCTGAAACTGACTACATGGGCTAAGTATAGTAAAAAACCATGTGCATATGCCCGTCAGACGCATGCTTTAGTAATACTGAACCCGGCTTTGCGCCGCACCCTTCAACTGTACGAAACTATTTATAGAACGAAAGCTTGTATGATTGTTGGTATTGCTGCTTTTGGCATATGTACCATGTATCCTGGACATATGTACTGTAGGTTTACTAAAAGTTTCCTCTATGTGGAATTTAAGCCTATTTTGAAGTGAAGGTAACTCGATAACTGTGAAATTGACATTCATCTGGGGTTGTCTGACGTCAACAGATTCTGACGCAAAGGAAGGCACTTGTGCCATAAGATCACGTACCACGAAACCCTGTTTATGAGCGTGGGAGATGTGTTCTATAGTTACGTTCTACATATGTTTGTAGTTGTGCTTCTCACGCGCATTATTATCTTACTAAATGTTCGTCAGTTTTTAACATTTTTAACTGATAGATTAAAAAAATATGTACAGAAAAGGATACATTAACTGACTAGATTTTTATGGTTCGAAGCGCATCAGAAATTCGTTTAGCATGGTCAAACACGTAACTTATACGTTGTTGAGTCAATTTAAAATAAACAAAAAATAAATTCTTGACACAGAAATGCTAGCTATTTTTCCAAAACGGAGATAAATGCACATATAAAGGCAATCATACAAGGTTAAATGAACTTGATCTATCACGAAAACACTTCTACGAGGCAGTAAGTTTTTGTGTTTGCATGGTCACCCTCGGCACGTCTGAATCCAGTACATGGCTGGTTTTTCTGGTCTGAATTCTGGATCATGAGATTACGACACGTGCGCTGGAGATGGCATGGAAAACAAACTACAATGCTATTGACGTGACATGAAGTTTCTGGATTACATGAAATAGTGGACTATTACTTATTTTTATGTATGCATGAATGAAATGTAAATTGAACATAACTATACAGATACTCGTGTTTATGAGCAGTTTCCATAGAAGATTGGCTTTTGAAACACAACATACTATACATAAAGTTGCATTTTACGATAAGAAGTAAAGTGATTATTCGGAACTTTTCATGAAAAGTTAAAGCTAATGAACGATGTTTATGTACAAACTCAGTCATACGGTTACCCTGAAAAACAAATACATACATAAAAAGCCGCTTTTAAAAAAACAACCACTGGATTTTAATATTGACGCGTCTTACAAGTTGTTTTGTCGATTACTACACAAACATTTAGTTAAGACAACATAAAAAGCTAAGTAGTAAACAATCGTAATTCTCACTACTGTTGAAGTTGATAGAACGAATTTTGAAAACCGTAAGAACGAACAAGGAACAACAGAAATAACTGAATAGAATTTGACATTTTCAAAGTTACCGTAACCCTCGAAAAACTGAATGATGTTTGGCAGAAATCTCATATAAGTAGAGTACTGTATGTCTGGGCTAGTTGTTATCAGTGGGGTCAAAATATAATAGCAACATTAATGTCAGATTATTAGACATAAGTCGACAGCTTGGTTCCGCCAGGTAAAAAAGGGTACATCAGAATAATCATATCAATAAAAATCGAGGATGCCTTCATAGTGGGTTGCAGCAACAGTTGCAAGTTTTTAACAAATTTTCCTTTAACCATTTTATTGCCACATTCTCACATTTCTATCTGAATCTGATCGATAAAACAAAGAAATTAAACTTGGCATGCAAAGGATTTACAGGAAAATTACAAGAAGAGTTGCTTCGGTTTTTGCAACTCACTATGAATACACCCCAACCGGAGTAACTTGTCGCAGCGTCAAAATTTACACAACCCGAAAAAAACTAGATCTTATCACAGCAAAACATCTGTTAACCTCCCAGAAACAACTTTATCACAACTCCACTGTCGATCATAAACTTGCACCTGGTTGGTTTATAACCTCAGAAAAAAGAGCATACCGTAATCCTACATGGACCCATCCAATGTTATAAACATAGTCGTGGTCCTCGAGCTACACCAGTGGCCAACACCTACACCACCCATGTTCTACGCGCTCTATATGTAAGTACAGAGTGGTTTTGTACGCGCGCGTCCATCGCTTATACTGGTCCGACCGGCTGATGTAACTGGCTGATGCAATGGCTGACTCGTATTGCATCAGCCATGTTTGTAGGTGATTCGTGGGAATCGTAGTTGTTCTGACGTAAAATTTTTCCGAACAAATTACCCAAATGATGGGAAATAATGACCGGATGGGTGCAGGTGACCTTGGCTGGAATTATAGGTAACATGAGGTAGAAAGGGAAAGTGTGGGCTACTGCCTCGGGGCAACGACAACCAGTGTGATGACTACTGTAAGTAACACGGCGGGGTACAGGGTGACCAGAAAATGTGGCTTTTTAGTTTGCATGTACCTAGTATGTATAACTTATTTCGGATTACAAAAACACAAATATTCTTTTAACATAACGGTTTTCTGATCACCCTGTAGCTATGTCGGCATTATCTCGTTACGAATGTCATAATTTGCATTGAATAACAATATCAGTCCAGCATATTACCATCACATGTTGATCGAGTTATTGTATTTACGTATAATCATTAAATAGCGGATGACAAACAGGAGGAAACGGCGGAACTTTAAAGAAATTGACAAAGGGATGTCAGCATTAGAAAACCCTGTGATCTCGATGTAATTTCGCTTTTTTAATTTAGACTTTTTTGCTCTCAAGAACTTCTCTTTCTCCCATGCCTTGATCAAGTTATTAACATTGTAGCCACAACGAAATACAGTCGATTCATTGCATCAGTTTGTTGTGTTCAATGGAATGAATAAAATTACTAATAAAACCCACGCAAGCGAAAAAAGGTACCAACATATGTACGAACAATATGTAGAACGCATGTAAAAATTACTGTAGTAGCGGGTAAAGAGAATTGGCATTATAGTTTTTTTTCTTTTAGACATAATCTATAAAATGCCTACTGAATGTTTACATAGATTACCAGTGATTCGCTGAGACCCCATAATTTTTTTGAATGCTACGATAATTCACTACTATGGTATGTTTATAAAGAACATTGAAATTAGTTCACGTTTCATGACGACCACACCTGCTTTTGCGGTGATTCGATGCAGTAGCGGATGAGAAGAGGTGAGAAAAGTGGAATTCCCTCCCCCTTCGACGTTTTCAAAAAGTTTAATTTGTTCCCTAAGGAAGGTGTAGATAAAATAGCCTGAAAACTGCCAATCCCCCTCTTTGCCAGGATTCTCCTCTCTTTGAAGGATTAGCTCGTCCGCCAATGATTCGATGGCGGATGACTGAAAAATTATCTTTGAATCATGTTTATGTATTCGATTATAATAACTGATTTTAACTTTTTATAGAAGTAGAAGAAGTATGCATTAGATAAAAAATGAATCTTATGCGGTTTTATGATAAAGTATTTGGCTTTTGAGTTTGTTGTTATGGTATGCAGTTGTTATCGTTGTGGTTATTGTTGTTGTTATTGTTGTTGTTGTTGTTGTTGTTGTTGTTACGGTGCAGGATCAACCAATGTAAAAAGTTTGTGTTTCTTGTACCTAACCAGTTGTAATACAAGGCTTTGTACTAGATTTTGCAAAAGAGCGAACAACAGCGGTTTGTTAACAAAGGATATCAAAGCAAATTCGATGCTAGCGTTCATAGTTTAGTCATCGTTTCTAAACGTTTTTTTATTATTATACTACAAGTTTACAAACCAAACCAAATCTAGTTTTGGTAGACTGACCAACAGTATGACACTGTAGGTTACTGACGGGTTGTTGGAAACACGGGCGGACAGACTGAGACCAAGGAATTCACAAGAATAATACGCTAAAACTAGGGGTAAGACTACATACATTTGGTGATGATGGTAGTTACTGAAACAGAAACTTTGCAACAGTGAGTAAGTGACTAAAACCGATGAATACATAACATAGTAAGTTGAATTGGCAACCCGAAATGTTTTTATACCGACAACTTATCAGATGGAGAAAATACTCACCGCCGTCGCACCTGTGTTTCACACCTTACTATGAAACAGGATATTATGCAATAGTAGGGTAAAATTGCTAAAAACGTATCAAAATGAGGGGAAAAGTGCAATATCAAAAAATAAAGTGAATCTTTACACAACCATGTTTCACCGGCGCCGAAAGATTTTGTATCAGTTGTGTAAGCAAAACCGAAGCCACGCCGTGGTTTTTAATCGCATTTGTAAACTTATTTACATAGTTTTTGGTGAACAAGCACAAAACCTGTGAAACTATTGTATCCCATAAAAACTTTACAGACATCATTTTCACGAAACGCTGATAAATTGGTGTCGGGATAAATGATACAAATAAAAGTAGAAAACTACGTTTTAGAAACCGGGTTAGCTCAATATTCTCTTGTACTTACGTACATACAGTATAACTTATTTTCCCGTCACTCACTCACTCACTCACTCAACCACTCACTCACTCACTCTATCACTCACTCACTCACTCACTAACTCACTCACTCACTCACTCAAACACTCACTCACTCACTCACTCACTCACTCACCCACTCACTCACTCACTCACGATATCCCATTACCATATTGGATCAACATCACAGTTAATTAGCACACTTGCAAATGAGTTGGGCACGAATAAATGTTCTTATAATCAGATGGTAATGACTGACATGGGGTTACTGTAGGTAATCACTGAAGCGATGCATAAACATGAGTTTCAGTTGAGCAATAAGGTATCTCAAATGATGTAATATGTACAGTATGCAGCTTTAGAAACACAGTCATCTCCTGATCAAGTATGGGACCGCATAAATTAAACGAGCAAGAACGAATATCGATGTGCAGGTTTCACACTCCCATCAGCTTTCCTCGTTGCCTTAACCTACACTTTGAGTAGGCACACTTGATTTGTTTGGGCTCATAGTACATGAACAGTAAACTTTTGTATGCTGAAATCACGATGTAAAATCAAATGATATCAAGTTAATGTTCAAACAGTACAAAAAAATTCACCATTTCCTTCTCCAATAATTCAGGATTAAAACCCTTAAAGCATGCGGCATTGTTTCTTGATTGTGATGGTTGTGATTCACAACCTGGCTAACTCCCAACCTGCCGCCTACGAGGAACTGAATCAGGTATGTGCCGAGGACAAGGTTAATATCCTCGGAGTCGGATCCGATGGAGCACATAAAAACTTCCTCGTCTACGCCGCGAATCGTTATGCCGGGCGCCGATTAGATCT
>OZ038448.1:17430038-17451488 GCA_964036265.1 Daptonema setosum
GCTAAACATTTTGAATCTGAATCACTGCTCTTCAATGTTTCGAAACATCTAGGTAGTCGGTTTGAGTCTTGAGTGTCATGATAATGGGTTTCTTTACTTTAATTTAGATGCCTCAATACTGCGTGTTCGGTGACACAGTGAACACTGCGTCCCGGATGAAGTCCACCTCCGAGCCGTATCGCATTCAGGTTGACGAGTCATTCCGTTTTCCCCATACAATTGTCGTTATATATTCATTCATCCATCATTGGGTTTGTCATTGAGTTGGATCTAATTGAATATTTATTATTAACCATGTGGAAATTTGGATTCAACGTTGAGACTTATTAGGTTATTGTGCGAGAATAGCAAAGTAGGACACCAGGTAATGTGGAATTACGGTAATCCTATTTATAAATTATCAAGAATAACAAACGTTTTTCATAAGATCAACCAGGGTTGAACCAGACCCACATTTGTGCGAAGGTGGCGCCAAAACCACTAAACAAAGGAACAGACTTAAGATTCAACAAAAGCTATCTACTCTCAGTGTAGTATCGACCGTCGACATCTACAGTCTTTGATTACAATCGTTCTGCAATTGATGACTCAATGATAAAATGGTTCATCATTCAAAATTATCCAAGTTTAGTCATGAACACTTTCTTCCAGATATCCACAAACACGCAAACGCTGCTCAGCGAGCACTTTCCGCAGTACAAAACAGAATATCGAGGAGAGATCAAAGTCAAGGTTACTCTCGACTTCCATGATTTCAAATATTGACAAAAACTTACTTTTAAAGAAAAATATTTTTCGTTCACTAGTGAATTCACCAACCCAACAATCTTAATTAATCCTTGATGAATCGATCAATCTTCCCAATAATCATAATTACTAAATCCTTGATGAACTGCCTTTCTAAAAAATATGTTCTCGAATTGTTTGCCATTTCTCTCATGAATCCGTCGAAACACATTGGTGTAGCTCTCTTATCCCACCAGTTTTTAAAATGCATGAAATGTACATTTCTGTTTTGATTGCAGGGCAAAGGTGACATGCGCACGTACTGGTGTCTGCCACCGAACAACCATACCGTACATCAGCTATCGTTAAATGACTAGATGTTGCTGGCGATTATGATATTGTTGATGATGTTGTTGTTATTGTTGTTCATGTTGATTTAGGTTTTGATAACATTTTTATTGTTTCTTATGTTGTTGTTGTTCGCTTTTTTGTTCCTTTCGTATATGCTCCCGTATCTTTCTCCCGTTGTTCCCAATGTTGTTTTTGTTGCTCTGCTCTTTTTGTTATTATTATTGATGTCCTCTTCTGAAAAAGCAATCAGTTGAATCTATACCGGCTCAATTGAGTGTTACGAATCTTTCAAACCATTTGTCTCACTTGTTCGTGATTTTCTTAGTGTTGTATCAACAATTTAGGCCCAAGAACAAATCAATTTAGCACCCGTTTATTTTCCTATATAGCTGATTCAAGTGTCAGAGATATATATCCAATATCTTAACTCAATGTCATAAATTTATTATTGTTATACGTTGTTTTTTCTCGTAAAGTCGTGCGAACCTGGTCGTAATTCTTTTTTAGTCTTTATAGTCTTTTACGCTGTACTGTAATTTATCGATTTGTCGTGTGTCGGGTAAATTAATCAACATTGTTATGTTTCGACTTGGGTGTCCCGATTTGATTTATTTCAGACCAAGGTTCACTTTAATAGTACTATCAGAGATCCCAAGTCATGAAGCTTTTACGGAATTCGTTGTATAGTTCCAAGCTCTATTTACAAAAGGGAACAAAAAACTACAAGAAATCGCGTTATTAACATTTTTTGTCAACTGTTGTTTGCAACAACTGCTCTCGTAATATTTTCGCAAATGTACTGTTTTTATATAGAAGTGGAAAACCGTTTCAGTTTTCAACAACAACTAAATTTCATCAGTATCTTCTTTACAACAACGAACATCCTCAACTATGTACCCACTACAAAAACAGTAGTTTTCGGCGATAAAATCTGTTTGATGGATGGCTGGACGAGCGTAGAAAGTGAGTGGAGAAAAGCGTTGTTGCTGAACGTGACTTTATCATTTCTCCTACTTTGTCTAGCTGTGACTCCTCTAACATGTGATTCAAAAATTGATCTAGCCGGAAATAACTTTTTTCTTCAAGATGGTTATCTTAGAACCATTTCTTTGTATAATTATGGTTGTTTCTTTGCCCATATCTCTTTTGAGCCATATCTGGTCAGGTGCAAACGCGACACCGATGTTTACACGTTTCAAAAGTGTGGGCCTAAATTAAGACGCAAACCAAGGATTTTAACAGTTTACCTTCTTTTGAGTTTTTTATTTCAACAATGTCTTCAGAAAACACTATTGTGATTCTGTATGAGTGTGTCGTAATGAATGTTGTTTTTGACAAAATCAATCCTCATATAGAAAACATGATGGCTGTCGCACGCGTGTGAAAATTCTTTTCGGTCATTTGCATAACCAGTTCAACATCAGATAATCGATGCGATGAATCGCTTCTGTAACTTTCTTACTTATCTCGTCAGTCAATAAGACGCTCGTTGAAGCTCAACGGCAGTTCAAAGTCCATTTGTCGAACAACTCGATTCAAACGCAATGAAACCTGTCAGCGGATATGTTCGAGCTGCATCAGCACTGTATAAAACAACTTGCTTCAAAATTAGCAAACTGACCAAAAAGTCATTTAGCTAATTTGTAACATGTTCAAATGATATGAATATTATAAGGTTCTGCCAAAGTCTGTCGCACAATAACATGCAAATGATCATTAAATTGATCATCACCCCTATAGCACCGATTAAGCAAGTTGTAACATACAAATTGATATCGTAGATGTTGAACTGATAGTGATATCACGATCTAATCTTAGATCGGAATAACCAGTTTATCTCCCTCGATCGAGTATCTCAAACTGGCGTAGGGTCACATAAATTACGCAATGCTACGCAGTATTCGTGATACTGATACAGCGATTAGCGCGGACACCCCTTGTTCGATTAAGCAATTCCCGATTTAACCGACGTACTTATCACCGTTTGAGGTGTCTATCATGCAAATAAGCTTGTTGCATGCAATCGTGTTTTTGCGTACGATGTCGTCTAACATGAAATTCGTAACTGATTCGATGTCGTTACGACGAAACGGATCGGACTCGATGCGTAACAGTTAACCGATGTGTGTGGTTAGGAATGATCGCATGTTGGATTGAGGTTGTTGTAGGTGTTTTCTAACAGTGGGAGTGAATCACACGATCACGTGAAGCACGAGAGGAATTGGAGTTATGTGACGTTAACTCGATTCCCGAAAAACTAGTTGGATCGAACAATAGCGCTGTAAAATTTTATTGACTTGAGGTTACACTAGTAAACAAGATTTCGATATCATGATTTGATGAAAAGTGATTGGTCAGATAATGTCACTACATGATAGAAAGCTGGTCACTTCGCGAGCACTCGGTCACTCAATTTTGTTCAACGGATAAATATTCAACATAGCACTGTCTTCAGACGTTAAGTAATCGATCTGGATTTTGGGAGTTAGTCTTTCAAAAACGAGAAGAAGCTTGGATACAAGCATGAAAGTCACTTCGATGTAGACTGCATATTCCACTGAACACCTTCTTCATCTTGTTCATCATTATATTATAAAAACATGTAAAACGGGGTTCACGCACTATGTGGATTACAACCATTGAATCACGATTTTTTTTCAGTTTCGTTCTTTTACTTCATCTTGAAAACAGAACCCTTCCGTAAGTTCAGTTAAATTTCAGTGTCAAAAATGACATCCTTAGTCAATCTCATAGTCCTGGTATCCACTGCGACGGCTGTATACGCAGTGCCATGTCACCTCCTACGATGCGACGCTTGTAAATACGATCCTTCTGTGTTAAGCTACTGCAAGGACTTCTGTGAACTGACTTGCGGCTACCGAGAGTCAAGCCAGGTGAGTCAATTTTATCTTACTTTACTGACATTACAGTGATTAATTTTGATGTTTTACTATTACATCTGTAATTACACTTCAAGTTTCCTGTAATTTTTTTAATGTTTCACACGCATACTAAAAATTTGCAATCTTGTCTGTTATTTATGTAATTCTAGTTTACTTTTTTTGTTCATATGATGATGATGCCTATGTATATTGTTTAACTTTTACATTAGGACTCGGAAAGTGTTAAAAAATTTCTTTGAAGGCCTTGCCCGACTGTTATTTTACTTACCGTTTATCAAAGATATAAGAGGTAAAAGATCATAAGCATGTTGATTCTGTCACTGCTACACTATCACTAACGTGGTTGTACGGTTTGATTCATCACTGTATCAGACTAAATTTGACTTATATTGCTCACAATATTGTGAAAAGTGTGTATATGATATATTTTTCCTCTTCTATCAAACCTAACCGGAAACTTCCTAGAAATTTAAAGGTACTGGCAGTTAATACTGAAACAACTGAACTTCTTTTACGTGTAAACAGTTCGGACAGCCTAAGAATTATTGTTTTATTTTTCGATATTTGTTGATGAAGAATGATGATTTTGGGGTCTGACATGCTTACAAGCAAAAAAGTTCACCTGTTCTAATAGTAGCCTAATAATGTCCTCACCTTTGTATAAACTTCAAATTTTCAGTCCGCACAGCCAGTTGCACCCTCTCCATCATCAATAAGATCCCCACCATCACCTTCAGGGCTCAATCCTCAGATCACGGATGAGGAATCTCCCTTCTACGCTTGGCTGGGCCTCATGTCCCAACCTCAGCCGTCATTAAACAATCCCAACCTTCAGAATCCATTAGTATACGGACATCTGGACTCGAATCCCTCATTCCAAAATGCCGGTTTTAACATCCCACAATCTTTAAACCCGCCCTCTCCAGAATATCCAACGGGATTTACCGTCATCCCAAGGAACAATCTATCAAAATTCGACGGCAGTTCTAGAAGCCTGAAACCACCAAGAGTTTTCACGGTAATACCTTCATCAGCGACATCTGATGTTCCACAAGAATGGTATCCCAAGCAAGGGTTTACCGTTCTACCGTTAAGACCACAGCCGAAGCCAGAGGTGTTCACTGTGCTACCGCCTACTTCAACAACTGACCAGGTCTGCAACTGTTCTGCTCCGAGTGTGTGAAAAATTCCCGGGACTCACCCATTCAACGAAACTAGTATTTGAAAACTACGTACATCTTTGAGACCGCGAAAATATTTTTATTGGGCTCTCTCCGTTTGATAGGTGGGTCTTATGAGTTCGGAATACCGTTAAAGTTGCCACGTTAGCTTAATTTTTAGCTGATTTTCAGCCATATCACTTTTATTCTTTGCCATCGTTTAACTTCCAGTTGTTTCCTTTCAATAACTTAGTTCGCTTGCACTTCTCAATTGATATTTTATTATCCTATTTCACGTGAGTTAAAATTTACTTAAGATTGCAGGATCAGATATTGTTTCGTGTTATCAAGTTATTGTATTTCAGTTTCGGCCTATGAAAGCTTAACCTTTTTTTCTTCTGGCACAGAACACACTATACGGTTACGCCATCAAGGATAATGGTACCCTCAACAGTGCTTTGTTCGGAATCACACCAAAATCCGATAAAGGGGTGAGCTGATTGAGCGGCCTTTATAATTCACTTTAATATATTTGTTTATCTTTACGTATTTTGTTACTTTATTTACGGCTTCCCTCTTACGTATGTTTATTCCGTTTTTTCTTAATAATATAGTTTATGGCATCAATTTCATTTTGCGCTTAACGTTTTTTGATTATGCTCGACGTTTTTCTTACTTACTGTGTTTTTTTCTGTTTTCATGCTTATTGTCTCAAAATCATTCCTTTCCTTGATGTACGCCCTCTTATGTAAAGTTTAGTTTTATCAGCATGGAATAACTGTGAACAATATGGAAATCATTCATAGATTCCCAGAAGCGATCGAACGGTTCCGTTGGGAGACCAGTATGCAGTTTATCACAAATTGTCTATGCAAGCAGGTGGCTGTAAAAATTTTACGTGAAAAACATGAAAATCACCGGATTGTTTTCGAATTTATAAACTTGCTCAAGGCGATTGCTTACCCATTTTAGGATGCATTATACGGTTATCCGCCGGAACCAAAACCAGTACCAGAACCGGAAGCGGAAGGCGCAGCCACGGAAACAAAGTCGGATATACCGGATCTGTTCGAGCCAGTGCCACGACGTGTTATTGCCAAGTGGGAAACCGCAAAGGATCAGAAAAAACTCTCACTTGAGAACTATGAGGTGCAATGAGACATGAATCTTTAGGCATTCTAGTATTATCGCTTTGCTTCAAGTTGAACAAAAATCAAAGATAAAACAAGCAATTACCTCCGTGAAGAACTCCATCCTCCGTGAATCTCCTCCATCATTAGCAGCAAATACAACGTACGACTTTTCACAGATTATTTTTTTCCCTTTGCTGAAATGTGCTAAGTATAGATGGCTTCAGTACGGTAACTTCAGGTTTCAGCTTAATGTCGTCTGTTTTATGTTCTGGAAATTAAGTTCACAGCTCTTTTTGTTTGCTTCCTGAAGATCTGCTTCCCGGGAGCTCCATCGATTTCTTGTACTGTGTGTGAATTTATTCTACTAAAAGTAACACCAATAAATATGATTCAGACCACAACGACCACCGAAGCACCCACCACCACCATGAACCAGTTGGATCAGCTTTGGGTAAAGATCCAGAATCTGCTGAAACCGACTGAAGCACCACGCACACTGCAAAGCAGGTCAGTTGGGCGTTTAAACGATTTGTTGTACATCTCTATTTCTAGATTCTTTTCAATCTACAAAATGTAGTCAGTGATTATAACATGTAATTAAGTTGAAAGTAGTGGTAGTTAAGTGGTAGTTAAGCCTACCATTTGAAAATTTACTCTTTTGTGTCCGCTCCTATTTCGTAAGGATTTCAAAATTGTTTTAAACGCATTTGCTCACATACTTGCTTACATTTATCATATTTCTTTGTTTCAGATCTCTTGTTGGGTGGCTGGACAATACACCGAATAGCGATGTACCAACGACCACAACCACGACCAAAGCACCAAGAAAGGTTCGAAACACCAGAGCTTCTTCTCATCCTAGCTTTATTATCAAATATCAGACAGAATAGATGTGAGAACAAAATCAATGACGATGAGTACATGCAACCTGAGAGAAAAAAGAGGCGAATGAAAACTGCAAAAACTTATTACCTTATTCACCTTATTCTTGATGACCTTCAAAGTAAAAAGTAAACTTCAGCGTACGTTTCTCGAGAATCTGGTCGAATCTCTGAAGCCTCCAACGCGGGGTACAAAAGATCTTCGCTCCCAATCTGAGCCTGAACCTAAACCAGAAGAGATTGCCAGTTCACTGAATACGGAATCCCTAGAAGATTTTGAATCTCATCATCACCATCATGATCACGTTCTTGTACCTCTTCTCAATTACCCTGAGCCTCCCACTCAAGTTAGTGAGACTTTCAATCTGTGAGATACAAAACAGGACAGAAAATGTGACAAAATCGACGAAGCTATTGCAACTTTGCGTGCAGCTCCAGCTACGAAGTAAGTCCTCTTCGCTGATTGGCTGGGAGCGTGGGAATTTGGGAAAGCCGTCTAAACTTCAGCTAGTTATTTCGCTTCCAACCAATCAGCGTGGACGTAAATACTAGCTGAGGTTGCACGCAAGTTTGCCGTAGCTTCGGTGATATTGTCACCTTTTTGTCCTGCACTGTATCAATCAGTTAGATAACCATGCAATGAGGTTCTCACTCACTGATTCAGGAACCAATTGACCTGACCAACTGGTATGGACTTCGCAGCGGAGCGCTGCAACCGTTGGTCACCACAACCACCACACCTAGTCCAGCTCCAAGTGTTGGTACTAACTGATTATATTGAACGGGAAAAATCTTATTTGACAAAACATCTAGAATAGCCAGGAACTCGCCAGCCCGTGAAAATTTTGATGCAATTTCTTTTTAATTTATTTGCTGAGGAACTCTCTAAACTACATATGTAATCTAAAAAGATTTCACAATAACCATTTTCCAACGGCTTACGTTTATTTGGATTTACATGCCCTTTACCTGAAATACTTATAAATAACATTACTACTTTTTCACCATAACCAGTTTACTTTCAATTTAATTTACAAGAAATTACAGAGCTTAGAACATTATCCATTAACATTGTTGCTAGACGCACTATCTGATTTCAGCGCGCGGTTTGTCCTCAGAAGGGTCATTTCACACCCTGCGTCCAGTACGCTGAAGCCAACAAGCGATATCATGAGTGCTGCGAACCGCTTGGCGCTGGTTGTCAGCAGATGTGCAGCTATGACACAACGTACAATGATGTTAGTAGAAGCAGTGTCAATACCTTGAAGTAATTACATCTATACTATAAAGCAAGGACAGGTGACAAAGATCCGATCCTGATGCGTTCATCTTGTTTTTTTTCAAGTTCATCCATTTATTAAACATCTGCAAAAGCACCATTCTGATACGGTATTACTGTGCAATGTTGGTTTCATTAAACTAACTTGTCCCAGTAAAAACTATATTTATTTACGAAACGATAGAACTTGACAGTTCTGTTTTTATGATAAGAATTTCCGCTTGAAACTTTAGAATGATTTGATTATTCACAGATCCGCAAAGCCATCGTCACTGGACAGTGTCCGGCTCAGGCAATGCAGCATATCTTCGCCTGTGGAGCCGATTACCAAGATGCCACTGAGTGTTGCGAGGCTATTGGTTAGTGATGAACACCCTTACTCACTAACTCACACACTCACTCACTCACTCATTCACTCACTCACTCACTTGCTCACCCATTAACTCACTCACTTACTCCCTCACTCATTCACTCACTCACTCACTCACTCACTCACTCACTCACTCACTCACTCACTCACTCACTCACTCACTCACTCACTTACTCACTCATTCATTTTTTCATTTATTCATTCATTCACTTACTCATTTCCAGGTCTGTTCAAAATAAGTGGTCAGTTCGATCACTGCCGTCCGTTCTGTAACCCAGCCGGTGGTCTGCCATTAACTCCAGATCCCAAATACTCGCTCTGCCTTCAGCTGATGCCCAAGATCTCAAAATGTTACTGGGCCGGTATTAACTAACTTCGTGTGTAACTTAAATAGTTAAAATAAACTAACTTACAATAGTTTAACTACATACTTGTTATTTTACCGTTTCTTCCAGTTTTCTGTTTTTGTTTTTTACGAGTGTTCCAAAAGTTGCTCGTCATGTAATGACAATTTGCAATCAAAATGCTTGAAATGCATTCGCATGTGTGATATATTTGAAATAATAGTGTGCAATCTAATATAAACTTTGTAATTAGGGCTTGTTTGTTTTTTAATATTATTACAATATATGAGAGAAATGATATTTAGCCGCATTTAAGTTCGCTTCTTTTTGGGAATTTTCACTGTCGGAAATCAGGAAATCAAAACATTACACATATGCATTGCCTCAAAACTAATTCAAAATTATTATTATTATTTTTTTGTGGATTGCGTATATTTCCCTTGGACTGTGATCAAATCGGGTATTGATTGATCACTAATATTATTCACTAGGTCAAAGTCAATGATGAAGACGTGTTGCATACTAAACAGTTTGTCTCATTTAAATGACTAATTCATAAAATAATTTTTTTTAATCATTATTTAATTTTAAAAAAATTATTAATTTTTTGACTTTGATCCCGATTATCTCAACTGATGTAAACCGCCGAGAAATCATCAAATTTCATTGATTAAATAGTGCAATATAATTTTATGTATTATGTACACAGTGCAACATAAATGTTAATAATTTCATATAAATAAAATCTTTTAATTGTATTTATTTCATATTGCTGTGGGTTGAGTACAAATGACTAGCACTAGTACAGTGGCAGAAGAACTTGGTTGGCTGAGAAAGGACAAGACAATTTAATAATATACACAAAGAACTTCACTGCTTTTATCATTATTATAGGTTGGTTTGGTTAATTCATATCATGAGATATTATCTTCAGAACATTTACATACAGTCACAGACAAAGTAATTATTCTACGAAATATATTCCACTACAAAATATTATGACAAATTCGCATCTCTATAAATTACAGCATTTATACAATTCATAGACCAGGATAACATTTATCAAGAGAGTAAAATTGAAAACCCACCATCATTTTGAACCACAATAAAACCTTTCCCTGCACGCATATACAATTATTTTTTTCCGATTTACTCGAAATCATAGAAGAGAAACCGTACTCGTAGAAAAAGGATTAGGGAGAAGGCTGTGTTAAAAGAAGAATTTAGTCTCCTGATAAATCTTTACTTGATCAAATATAAGCAAATTTAAAAGCACCGGTGACTGAGTGAACTCCGTTTAATCCTCCTGATAACTTTGCAATAAAAATCACACGTTATTTGATTTCACATCTTACTTAACAAATGGAACTTTTTTTCTTAGTTACAGTGAAACCAGGAGTTCGGAGATTAAAAAAATCATCCCAATTTCAGACGGCTGCCAAAGTTTTTTTCTCCGAGAGTAGCCAATGTCTTCGAATTATGTAATTTGAATAATCATCCAATAAAAAAACAGAGATTTCCGTGGCAATTCCGCAATTAGGCTAACTGTTGTGCACTGCACCTATCCGAGGCACCCGCACCAGATCGATATCACCGTAAGTACCCATAATAACCAGACGGACCGCGAGGTGGACCATACATAAGCTGACGAGGGTTCACACTGGCATGTACTAGAGTCTTCGCTTACGATTTCGAATAAAGACATACAAAAAGGACTTGACTTTTTGTGGCTTTTCGTCCGACTGCATTCGAAGTTGCAGCATTTATTGAAGTGATCGCAAACCGATTTCTGTTCAGGTGTCGAATCCTCCGATCCCAGACCATCCGAGGTTGTAGAACGCTGGTTGTTTGCGTACTTGACACACTCGTTCGTGAAGACGGGACCTGAGTGAGTGAGTGAGTGAGTAAGTAAGTGAGTGAGTGAGTGAGTGAGTAAGTGAGTGAGTGAGAAAGTGAGTGAGTGAGTGAGTGAGTGAGTGAGTGAGTGAGTGAGTGAGTGAGTGAGTGAGTGAGTGAGTGAGTGAGTGAGTGAGTGAGTGAGTGAGTGAGTGAGTGAGTGAGTGAGTGAGTGAGTGAGTGAGTGAGTGAGTGAGTGAGTGAGTGAGTGAGTGAGTGAGTGAGTGAGTGAGTGAGTGAGTGAGTGAGTGAGTGAGTGAGTGAGTGAGTGAGTGAGTGAGTGAGTGAGTGAGTGAGTGAGTGAGTGAGTGAGTGAGTGAGTGAGTGAGTGAGTGAGTGAGTGAGTGAGTGAGTGAGTGAGTGAGTGAGTGAGTGAGTGAGTGAGTGAGTGAGTGAGTGAGTGAGTGAGTGAGTGAGTGAGTGAGTGAGTGAGTGAGTGAGTGAGTGAGTGAGTGAGTGAGTGAGTGAGTGAGTGAGTGAGTGAGTGAGTGAGTGAGTGAGTGAGTGAGTGAGTGAGTGAGTGAGTGAGTGAGTGAGTGAGTGAGTGAGTGAGTGAGTGAGTGAGTGAGTGAGTGAGTGAGTGAGTGAGTGAGTGAGTGAGTGAGTGAGTGAGTGAGTGAGTGAGTGAGTGAGTGAGTGAGTGAGTGAGTGAGTGAGTGAGTGAGTGAGTGAGTGAGTGAGTGAGTGAGTGGGTAACTGACTTATGTACTTACATACATACGTACTTACCTGTTTGTTCGGTTGGTGTCGATGATGATGGGGCCGCTTTCACAGTATACGGTAGTATTAATATAAAAGATAAGACGGAGAATAGAACGGAGCTTGCATATTCCTGTGCATTCATGATTTCAGTTGTTATGTCATGGATGGACAAAATTAAAATTTGGTTTCAGAAAATTAGCTGAGATTTTTTGTTCCTGAAATGTAAGAAATAACTTATTATGATCAAACCCAAGTTATCTACAATATCAATATCAATATCGTAGCGTGCACCATGTGCATGGGTATTTCGAATAACAAACAACAGATTTTTGTTATTATTATAAAAAATGGCAAGCTAAAAATTTATGAAGATTTTCTTTGCATAATGGAATTTTACATGAGATTTGCAAACTAAACAGAACACATAATAGCCGGCCCCCTGCCAACTGTATTCCCTTAATAGACTATTAAGTAGCTCAATAAGCCATTATATGAAGCCTAGTTCCGTTCTGGTGCGAAGCCCTTAAACCAGCATTATTCCAATAAAAATGAACACCCACGAAGGGCAAAACATCGTTTACTAATAAACCATACATCAATATAAATAACCCATACATATAAAACTACTATATATGAATACCATCAAATAAAAAATCAAAATTATAAATGCCTTAATATACGTTCGATACCTCACTTTGATAATTATTCATGACATTTGTATAAATGAAATTCCCAATATTTTGATGACAAACTTAGCAATAACAAATGTATAGTGCATGACCACGATCGTTTACACGCTGATGATTTACACTGATATCACGCATATTTGCAGTTGGGGACAGTTGAAGGTTGAACGGCAGATTGATTGACACGTTTTTGGTCAACTTATTCAACTGTATGCATAAAAGTGAACATTATATATGCATTAAACTGTTCGGTTAATGCCGCAAATTTAGTCACTTAAAATGAATCAAACTTCGTGGTAGACATAGTTGTGTTAGATAACTGAAGAGTAACCTCGAAAATTATTTCCATGAGTTTTGTATTGAAATTCCCGAACAACAACAACAAATATTAAGAATGCGTAAACTCGAAATTCGCTAATGAAATCAAGAATTTCGTGAGATGCATCGTTTAGCCACAACATAGCGCTAGCGCATGCATTCGCGCCCGTAGTCAGCGCTCAACGGCGGACCAACAAACTTTTCAGATGAAAATATCTTTCGAAGTCCAGCGATTTGACAGTCGTGGTATTTAAAGCCATTTAAAACTGGATCCACTAATTAACTTGACAAAGAATCGGAGTTCTGCTAAATGTGCTCCCCTTCCCGTCCGCTACTAGAGAGAGAGAGAGAGACAGGTGCGTGCGCGTGCATGCTGGCTGCATGCAGGATATAGCGGACGGCAAACTAGCGGCTTTTATAATTACTTAATCTTTAAAATGAAAAGTTCGGTGAACTATTTAGTCGGGAGGCGTATAAAATAGCTTCCAAAAAGGTAATTTGACGCATTATTTCTCCTTTTTTAAGCTCGAAATACTTTGAGGCAGTGCAGACAATGGACGGTGTACCGGTGTATCTTAGTACTTGTGTTGTTTGGTTGTGCAAAGATACGAAAAATTTCTGAGAAATGGAAAGGTAACTGATTAATTTTTGGCTTGAGAAATAGGAATAAACGAAATTTTTCGGTTTGACTTTTTCTCCGCTCACTCCTATTCCGCTTCGTTCACTTCACACGAGAAACCGGCCTGTTTAGGAAACGGTGTATAGCAAAAAGTTTCGAAACACCGTGTAGGACCTAAACATAATCTGATAGTCACTCTATAAGTTAGAACTCTCTCCAATCACTAACCCGTTTTTGCAGCTTCATTGTGTGCATGGTGGTCACGATACAACTTGATACAAATACACACGACACCACTGGCGGACGACCTAAACCTCCAACGGGAGGGGAATTTTACCAAAGAGGGGGAAACTGGCAGAAATTGGGCCATTTTATCTACGTCTAAGGCAACAAAGTCGACTTTTCGAAAGGGTGAAACAGGGGAGAATTCAACTTTTCCGTTCTTCCTTCGTCCGCTAGTGCACGCTACATACATACATAGTTAGGCTGTGGCCTAACTTCCGAAAATCTATAGGATTTCGTTTATAACAAATCTCGTTGTTTTCAATTCCGCAAACTTAAATGATTTAGATTCTCTCATCAAAAGCTTCAAATTATAATGCTCATTGTGCTTGACATTAACGATTTATTTAACTATTTGAAAACATCAATGCATGAAACCTAACCAGCACCAGCCCCCGACCGGCAGCTGATCAATTCATGTCATAAAAAAGCTGGCCGTACCATTAGCTCCATATAGTAGCGGATGAGGTGGGCATTAAAAGGGGGAATTCCCTTTCCAAAAAGTTAACTGGGTACCTTAAAGTCTTTGTAAACTCACCTCAAAATTGCGTTTCGCCCTTTTTGAAAAAACAACTTCTTTAGGCTTTGGTTCGTCCACCATTGGCTTCATAAGCATTATGGATCTGGTGGACTGGATAATGATAGCCTTATACATGAACATAATTGTATGACCATGGTTTTGTTGTGGTATGTTAAAGTCAATACTAAATCGAACGAAAAAAAATCTGTTTTGTGGCAAATTCTTGCCGCCAAACAAATGAAACCGATAAAATGCTATCGAAGAGATGATTGAATTGAAGGTTAAATTAGATTAACCTTGCAAGACCTTGATTGACATGAGAGAGATTCAAGCCACAAGCAGCAGAAAAAAGTATATGCAAGTATGAGCAACTAGGTAACAAATTGACTTCTTGGCGATTGCAGAAAAGGGCAAGGCGGACCTGGCAAACCTCTAAAAGGAGGAGAATTTCCTCAAAGAGGAGGAATTGACCGTTTTTAGGGCCATTTACCTACAGCTTACGGAACAAACTGCACTTCTCAAAACTAGCCAAAGAGGGGTGAATACTTTTTTCCTCCCCTTCCGCTAGTGGGGGAGTGGGGGATTCCACTTTCCCCGTTCCTACAGAGTTCACTGTCAAACCGACATGCATAAATAATAATTACGTAGTGACCGAACGCGTCATAAAATGCAGTTGTTTACACGACGCAACGTAACAACAGCCGGACATTTGCAACGTAATAAGCCAGACCACCATTGCACTAGCGGACGAGAAGGGGTGGGAAAAGTGGAATTCCCCCCTCTTTGGCGTTTTCAAAAAGTAGAATTTGTTCCCTACGGTGTAGGTAGAATGACCTGAAAACTGGCGATTCCCCCCTCTTTGAGGAAATTCCCCTCCCTTTGGAGAGTTAGCTCGTCCGCCAGTGCACCATTGGGAAGGGAATCATCCCGAAGAGGGGTATTTCACAGAAATTTGGAATATTTACCGACATCTAAATAAAATAACTTTTTTTATCGCCAAAGAGAGGGGAATTTCACTTATCTCTCCCCTTCTCGACCGCCAGTGACGCAACGTAACAACAGCCGGCCATTTGCATTGTACTGATGTTGCCACTAGCGGACGAGAAAGGGAGGGAACAGTGGAATTCCCCCTCTTTGGCGTAGTCTAAAAGTGGAATTTGTTCTTTAAGATTTGGGTAAAAGGACCTAAATTCAGGTTACTTCCCCCTCTTTGGCAAGATTCCCCTCCCTTTGTAGGTTTCCCTTGTCCGCCTGTGGCTGTTGCTGATGTTGCACAAGTGAAATGCGCGTTGCTGCGGTGGAATGCAGCAGGATATAGGATTTATGAGATGAAACATTTATACGTTTGAAATTCACTATGTCGTTTAAGACTCTCGTTTTCGATGTCTCTGGACTACACGAATGCAAATTGAATACAAAAGAGTTTGGGTGCGGTAGTATTGGCAATAATTCAAAGCTGAAACTATAGTTAAACTCCGAACGACCCGGGGATTCTAAACGCTGGTTCAGTTAAACAACTGTTCCATTCTAGTGATATAATAGAATAAACAGTCTGAACCGTTAACTTTTTTCTACATGCTTACAGTTAATATAGTACAGTTATAATTCTTTATTTACAAAAGTATTTAGCGTCCGTACAGCCAAGCTCGAAAGCCAAACACACTTTTCAGCAGTTTTCCACACATCACATCTAAGTCGACATAAAAAGTATAGTAATGTGAACACCTTAGAAGTTTGCAGTCAGCGCAAATATTTTTAGTAAACATGTTGAATTGGCTGATTTTGTACAAATCTGGTGGAAGAAGGATATTGAAAAACTGTTTTACAGTGAAATATTATTTAAGGTGAAGACCGGAAGAGGTAAATTAATCAACTTCAATATCAATGATAAGTAAAGTAAATAGTTGAATTAAATGATTAGTTGAAAATAAAACCAGAAGTTAATAAGCAAAAACTAAACGTTAATGAATTAAAAATGATAACTAGAAAAGAAAACTAGAGAAAAAGAAAGTATTTTCTTTGAAACTGTTAGCTGCCGTAAACAACACTGAGTCAACATATGTAGTGCATTGAGAATCGGACAATCTTGTTTCTAAAATCTGCTTGAAAGAAGGCAAAACTGCTTGAGGAATAACCTGCTAAAAGAAATTTTTTTGTAAATTCTAGGGAACATGAACTTCTTAAAAACCTTTAGAAATGAAAAATTGCTTTTATGACTAATTACTAAATGATAAAAAGCAAGCAAGCAACCATTTGCGGTGACGGACAATGTTAAAAAGTTATAGATCACCAGTAAACAAAATATTTTTATAGTTTCACACTCTGAGTCAACCAGTAACACTTCGGGGAGAAAATTGACTTCCAACCGCGTGCGAACAAAAAACTATGAAACGTACGTAAGTAAACAGTTAGATTTTTCACGCAGTCTTCTGTGAGAATGAATCTGGTTACCGGCAAAAACATCAGAACAAACAGAAACTCAAATTTTTATCAACTTCGAAAAGTTATACAGGTTCTAATAGTTTGCAAAATGGAATACAAAATGACACATGTTGTAACTTAGTGGAATCGTTCAACGTTCCCGTTTGCAACTCATTGCCATTCTAACAAAACAAGTAATGAATCCCAACAGTATCAATAAATTCAGCCTAAAAACTCAATGGGTTTTTCAAAAATATCCAAACACTGGCAACATCTAGCAGACCAAAACAATCATAATCCACTAAACCACATCAAATGGGACACCAATGTCAGTGTACTACAGATGTACCATTTGGTAGTGGCATATAGGCAGACCAGACCCCATCAAAACAAAGGGGCATCTGGCTTTTGATGAGGTGCCCCCCCCCCCCCCCCACCCCAACACTGGCGGGAGGGGGAGAGTCTTTCCAAAGATGGGGAATTTATAGAAATTAGGACATTTTACCTACACCTTAAGGAAAAACTCAACTTTTTGAAACCGTCCAAGTGGGGGGGGGGGGAATTCCACCTCTACCTCCCTTTCTCATCCGCTAGTGCTCCTCAAGTAATGGCTTCTGGCCCACACTACCCCCTCCCCTCTATTTGGAGCAATGAAATGTTGCAACCACCCAGAGATGCATTAAATACAGCCTATCCAGGGTTTCTTATCACTCTCGAAGTTTCGGGGCGCGCAGTTTGAATTCGAATTCTGGTTTTTAGCGGGCATTGAAATTTTTGGGAAAATTAAAGTTTCCTCACTTGACTTTTATACAACATGCGACTTACCGTCTAATTCATTGCATGGGACGTCTTAGAAAGAATTTATGACAATGATACCCAACAAAAATTTATTCCTGAACATAATACTGGAAAAATAGACTCCTCTTGTACTGGCATTTTTCTGTTTACAACAGTAAATTTAATTTCGATGGAACGTCCAGTCGTAATTCGCTTTGCCTTTTTTGATTGCAGAGAGAAACCCTTAGAAAAAACAGGTTACAAACAGGCATACATTTAATTGACAAGTATGGGAATAGAAGAAAGAGAAGAAAAATAGTAATCTACTAAAAGTGTGTAGTTTTGCATTACGCAACCGTTTCAAGTAACAACAACAACAACAACCGCAGGGGATTGTGACTTGTTAAAAACAAGCAGACGGAAGGAATATAAATGCGGTATACACCCAGTGAACACGAATTATATACCATCGGTTCCTGCGGGCGGTTCGTATGGACCCTCGACTCGGTTGTTGTTCGTTCCAAGTACCATGGAACTGATGAATGATGATGTCGGTTTTGTTGTTGTTGTTGTTTTTGTTTTTGTTGTTGTTGTTGTTGTTGTTGTTGTTGTTGTTGTTGTTGTTGTTGTTGTTGTTGTTGTTGTTGTTGTTGTTGTTGTTGTTGTTGTTGTTGTTGTTGTTGTTGTTGTTGTTGTTGTTGTTGTTGTTGTTGTTGTTGTTGTTGTTGTTGTTGTTGTTGTTGTTGTTGTTGTTGTTGTTGTTGTTGTTGTTGTTGTTGTTGTTGTTGTTGTTGTTGTTGTTGTTGTTGTTTTGTGTTATTAGGTAGAATTTCTGCCAATTAACTTCATGTAAAAAATTCGAGCATACATACTGGTTTCATAGTCTTCAATGTAGATTTTCAATCGGATTTGCATTTGTGTCCTATTATTAAATAATGATACTGTATGATTCCATTGCGAAATATGCCAAAAAATGTGGTATCGAAGTGCCCAAGAGTGTCCATTGCCAAAAGCAATGACTCACAAAGTACCATTGACACCACGGTAAGCGGCTGTCTATGTGGATGGGCCAAACACCATAAGAAGTCATGCATATTAAACTTGACTGAATGCTACAGACCTAAATAGTTTCACTAACTCGACTAACTTTACTAAATCAAGTGAGAACACAAAAAAGTTCTTTGGTAACTGTTAGCTCAACTTTCAATAAAAATCTCTCACAACTGCAGAATCACCTTCCTTGAAAACATGTATCCCCGTATAATCTTCTTGTCCGTTTGTGGTTTAACGATGGTTCAGCAAGTTCGGGAAAAATACATAAATTATGTACAAGCACAATGGACATCTTATATAGAACATTTGATTGATGTGTCAATTGGGGCCTGTTTTCAGTTCAGTTAGTTGGTGGCCAGTTGTCCCTGCTTGGTACCGAATGTCAAAAAATAGCGGAACCAACCGAAATAACAGAACCATTGTATCATGGAGAAATTTGAATGATGCTAGAAGAATGTGATGCGATCCATTACCTAAAAACATTTAGTGAGTGGTCTCGAAAGTTACCACTCTAACTATTCTACATACCTGAGTAGCGACTGATCACTTGTTCAAGGGACTGACGAAAATATAGAATGACTGATAATGAATGATTGACTGACTGAATGAGTGACTGATAAATTTTCTTCGACTGCTTTAATGACTGGCACCCCGATGTATGATGAGATTGGCTATCAGTGGTTAATGGGGTCGCATATACCAGCTGCCTCGTGCTAATTACCGGCTGACAAAATTTGACTGACAAGACAACTACATAAAGAGAAAGAGATAGATGAGGTACGAATATGAATCATATCAAGAAATAACAAACAAAATCATGTTTTCAATGAATGACAGACGTAACGAACAACTTTTTTAGATATAAGATGCAAGCAATGTAATATACATAATCAAAATGTTTCCGAATCCAACCCACGGTTAAACTGAGAAGCAAATTATCGGGACATGTGGCATACTGTGGTTTCAATCATCTGCGATCACATAGAGGGTTATGGGAAATCTCAGGAGAACAGATTCATTGGTTGAACCGTTTTTTCTCCCATCCCCTGATAAAAGGTTAATGATTGTTCCACGAGTCTCTGGTTTTCTCCTTTGCGACATTTTCTAGCGTACAAAAATGCACCAATCAATTTGAAATATGGTATAACCTCTCGAAACAGAAAATCGTTGTTTTTCGTTATTTTGCCAAAACTTTAGAGATTCAAATCTGGTCCCAAACCCTGTCAATTCAGATAGTAACTTATTGATTCCTCCCACTGGCGGACGAGCTAATCCTTCAAAGGGAAGGGAATTTTTTCAAAGAAGGGGGAATCGGCAGTTTTTAGGCCTTTCTATCGACACCTTAAGGAACCACTTCTACTTTTTGGGAGTGCCAAAGAGGGGAAATTCCACTTTTTCGTTTTCCCTTCATCCGCTAGTGATTCCTCCCGTCTCCTCCGCAACTGCCAGTGCATAAAATGGGCTAAAGATGCACCAGCTGGCTCGTGCAGTTTGAGGATAAATGAGGCGCATAAATTATGCATGTGGTGCTAATGATGTTTACACCGTACATATGTCACCATGTCACAATGTTACGAAATGGTGATATGGGGTATGTGGTTTTATGTGCGGCCATGAAACAGGCTTGTTTCAGTGGGTGATTCGAGAAGGGGAAATAACACTGACGGTGACAGTCAAGCTAATCTTCCCAAGGGAGGGAAAATATTCAGAAAGAAGGGAAACAGCAAATATGAGACACTTTTATCTACATTTTCTAAGGAACACATACTATTTTTCTGTTTGAAGGATGAGCTCGTCGCCGTAGAGTCTTCGGATGTGCTGAGCGCACTGGCGGAAGGGTAAAACAAGGTAAATTGGCCAAAGGGTAAACTGGCCAAAAGGTAAATTGGTCAAAGGGTAATTTGGCTAAAGGGTAAATTGGCAAAAAGGTAAACTGGCCAAACTTCTGGCCAATTTACCTTTTGGCCAGTTTACCTTTTGGCCAGTTTATTTCGACCCGACGAACCAAACCTTCAAAGGGAGGGGAATTTAGCCAAAGATGGGTGAATCGGTAGTTTTCAGTCCATTCTACTTACACCTTAGGGAACAAATTAAATTTTTTAAACGCCAAAAAAGGGGGAATTCCACTTTTCCCTCCCCTTCTCGTCCGTGAGTGGTTAAGCGAACAACATTCTAAACTGGGCT
Source organism: Daptonema setosum (assembly GCA_964036265.1). Classification (NCBI taxonomy): domain Eukaryota; kingdom Metazoa; phylum Nematoda; class Chromadorea; order Monhysterida; family Xyalidae; genus Daptonema; species Daptonema setosum. The sequence goes on from OZ038448.1 coordinate 17,450,644, forward strand.
AATTTTATATTCGTTTTAATTTTTTTAGCTGAAGTGTTTTTACTGTCTGTACATATATATAAAAAATCGCTTTGTTATGTGAGTTCCAAATACTCAAACTTAGCATTCCTTTTTTATCATGTATCTCACAACCAGCCCGTATTCATGTGTTCCGATTGTTCAACCTTTTAAATGTTGTATAACTAACTTTGACCATTCCAAGCCAGTCATTGCACCACAGGTGGTTTCTCATGACAGTCGTTGGTCTGTCAGTCTGTCACCAAGACAACCAGTCACTATGGTTATACGATCAGTGGCGTGCCACTAAATGACATAAATAATATATATTTTAAAATAAATAGTATTTTTTTATTTGAAACACTTTTATCTGCTTAACTGATTCCAGTTTTTGGTTTTATGATTGACAGATCTAGTTTAGAGTAACTAGACATAATCCATCCGCTCTCGTACGGTTGTTCATATCCATGTTCTACAGGTCTGTGCATGATACCGCGAACAAACGAAATGAATCTACTGTTTCAATTTATGATAATAAATTGGTTTCAAACTTAATTCAATCGCAGAAGTAGCAACAAAGTAGCTACTTCTTCTTGTATCTTTGAGGTTACACTATATTCGAAGTGTTGTAGGAACTCTGCGAAATTTTCACTAAATTTGCACCACTTTTTTTTAGCAGAAAATCTATGTAACATATGTATGCGTCTATAAATCAATATTCTTATTATTCTAAGTTAGTTTGGTGGCTTCTAATTTCAGTTGCACAAGTGAATTAACAAAGTGACCTTTGATAACATAATCAGTTTAATAATAATAACAAAATATCTTACGAGGTTTCAATTTCACCC
>OZ038448.1:17451688-17466688 GCA_964036265.1 Daptonema setosum
AGATCCCATACCGTATCGAGCATGGAAGGATCTGGGTTCTCAGGAATGCAATCTGGATACACCTGTTTCTCGTACCACTCAAGCGCGGAGACGAAGTCGCGCTGGAATGAGATTACCGTTTATTTATGAATTGATGTCCAACTTTGCCATCCTGGCACAATAACCTGATAAACTTGAAATTTCGATTTTTATAACGTTAAATCATTTCAAAGACTCAGCTTAGGCGGAAAGCACTAAGATTAATCTGAGCGAGCTGACAACGAGTTAATTTCGAGCAAAACTATGTTCCTTTTAATTATAAACAATCCTGTATAATGTTATCATAAACATTTTTCTCGAACTTGCTGAAATATATTATAGTTTTTTAGGTCGGTCACTCACTTAAAGAGTAAAGAACTCTTTTCAAATCAACCTCTACCGATCGTCTGTATTCGTACGTTGTCGTTTGACCCGTTTGAAATCGAAGGTTGACGGCGGAACGTATGATTTCCTAAAAATACCTCCCCGATCAAATCATGTAGAAAATAACACAGTGGACATTTTTTATTAGAGCTAAATGACTGGTGAGTTCAATGTTCAAGGTTTGGATCACCGATCTGCTGAGCGTGTCTGAGCATTTATACAGACTACTAAGGCATAAAGTAACCAATTTCAAATTTTCAACGAGATTTCTCTGTTAATATACTCGGATTAAAACGCATTTGAAAAAATTTATTCATGCTAAATTTCAACATTCAAATGGTTCTTTAAATCTTCATAACCAGAAACTGCATTATTGTGACCAACCTCAACTCTCCGCGCCAGCATCTGTTGGTTTTCGTCGCGGTTCTCTTTGGCATTAACTGCCTGCCAGTAGGTATCATTTTTCTCGGCAATATCACCTGGGGCTTCCAACCACATAAATAAGCCAGCGCCGACAAAACTGAATGGTCAGTCAGTCAATCAGACAGTCAGTGAGTTTGTCAATCAGTCAGTCAGTCCGTCAGTTAGTCAGTCAGTCAGTCAGCCAGTCACCTGTATAGAACGAGTATGAAGAGCAGGGCAAAGTGTTTCAGGCCCAACTTGGCGAACCAGTCCATCGATATGATCAGCATCTTGACCAGTGGCGGATCTTCTTCTGCAATTACTGTATGTTGTTTTGCTAATTAGAGTGGCGGATAGTTGTATTATTAACGATAATTGTACCAGCGGTTGCTTCTCTTTCCGAAAAAAGTGTGTCTTTTTGCTGGAGTGCATGGGCGTTTTGTAAATCAGGAACCGTTAAGAAACTTTTGATACTGGATAAGTATGGTACATAGTTCTCACCATTGTTTGAAAAACTACAAGTTTTTCAAGTATGCCTCTTAGCAGCACATCTAAGAAGCCATGATTTTTTCCTGGGACACAGAGTTGGTCATTGTGTGTCATTGAGTGTCATCATAAAAAAATTATCGAAAATGACGAGCATTCAATCTCAGTCTTTCACTCAAAGTGAACTTCTTTTAAAGGTATGAACCAAAGACTAGTTAATGATTACTTTTAAATCACGTTATGCCGAATACATCCTGAAACAATTGAATAATTTGTTATCGCTGTGATATCCGCAACCACACGCAACTCTATACTGATATCAAATGGTATGCTAAAAACGTTCCAAACTTATATTTCTAACATCAAAAGCAGATCATCGTTCTTCTTTATCCAACTAACCTTTCACCCGACAACAGCGCAGCAGCCTTTTTCTCTCCTCTGATTCCTTCATCGTTAAGTTCCTAACCACCTCAAACTCGAAACCAAAACTTTATCTATGAGATAAAAACTCCGTCCGATCATCCAACCTCGCAATACTTCATCCATCATAAAGTTAATATTCGTTAAGAGTTTATAGTCTGACTGTAATACTCCACTAGAGTGACTCAGCTCTATTTGTTTCGTTTCGCAGAGCATATCCACTGTTGATCCTGAACTGAAGGATGTGTCAAAGAGCCGAACATCAGATAAAAAGATTGCAGTACTCAAGTTTTGATTCAGAAACCGGTAATCGGGCAACAGGTACGAAGAACGTAAGAACACTTGAGTTTGGGAACGTCAGGTGTCGGTATCTATTTCATCGAGCAGAGTTCAGTAGCCAAGTACCGTGTGTACATACAAAGTTCATAATTAACTCGATCCAAAATGACTGATATCCAATGAGTTTGTCGGCGCTCAACACGATTTCTTCGCCTTCAGGTTCTTTCGGATTTTGCAGAGACATAAAAATGGTATGGGAGTACATGGATTGGCTCCAAGTATTTAATCTGCTCTTTATCTATAGTGTACCTGCATAGTGAAGTTCTACCAAAAAAACTGACGAATGAAAGGGTGTTTACATGCTTTTTTATAATCGCCTGTGAGTGCCGAACTTTATTGATTGAGAGGGGGTACATCGTTTTTTTTGGACTCTGGTAGTGAATCAGCTTTTGATTCCTGTTTGGATAACACAAAACAAACTGAATGGCCGGATTAAATAATGTCTCTTAAAATCGACAAACGCAACGAAATCAGAACCATGTATGTACATAGGTAGATAAAAATAGGTTCGATGAAAATACAGTATTAAGTAGGAAACACGTAGCCAAGGTACAACTCGCACTTACCTGTAACTTTACGCCGCACGTGGTGGGGCGACTTCTTGATTTGAAACATCACCATTGTCGAAAAAATTTCAGTTTCAGTTTCGGACTATTAAGGATGCTTTAAAAATTATTTTTCCATCTTAGACATCACAAATCTGTGGTTGAGACTTGGATATTGATTCGACAAATAAACAATACAAGTATGTAGTGGTTGGACATCATTTCATACAGATGACAATTTTCGTCAAATATAACCAGATTGGAGCGCTTATGACGAATTGACTTGTTTTGAACCATTTCATTGACGTTAGTCCACTGGTAATTCTCGAATGCAGAATCATTGAATGGATGTCATTTAATGATATGCCATTTGTCATGTCCAAAACTGTCTCATTTCATATCACGATTATGGGAACTTGTTCTAAAAAACTTGTTTCGGAAAATGATTGATTGCTACTAGATCTCAATAGGATGACTTGGTTTGATTATCATTATCAGTATCAACTTGTGCTTCTTGCACTGTAACTGTCATACAGTATATGTATACAAGCAACTAAAAATGCCCTGAAGGCATGGGGAGTAACGAATATGGTTCGATCCTGGGTAGTCCAATCGTGAAAAAGTATGAGACAAGAAATTTATTTTCATGTTTTAAATAGTCTGATCGTGAAAAAGCAGGAAACAAGATTTGCGATGAATCACGAAAAAATTTTGTACTTCATTAAGTCAAGAATTAAACCAAATTACACGTAACATATTTGGGACTTTTCACGATTGTTGTGGTATGATTTATCTTTATTCAAAATGCTGGTATCCAATTTTAAAATATATGTATCTTATAAAAAAATCCCATCATTATTGGATGGAAATGAAATAAAAAAATTTCGTGTCACACAAACCGAAGTAAAATGACCCATGCTCACAACGAGCTAAACGAAAAAGGGGATTTGGTTTTCACCGAGAAGTCCCAAATATGTTTCGTGTAATTTGGTTTAATTCTTGACTTAATGAAGTACAACATTTTTTCGTGATTCATCGCAAATCTTGTTTCCTGCTTTTTCACGATCAGACTATTTAAAACATGAAAATAAATTTCTTGTCTCATACTTTTTCACGATTGGACTACCCAGGATCGAACCATATTCGTTACTCCCCATGCCTTCAGGGCATTTTTAGTTGCTTGTCTATAACTTTTTTATGTGTGAACAAATCACAGGTACAGTATGTATACTAAATACATATATGGGCAATGTAACAAAAATGCTTCATGAGTTGAAAATTGTTCATAAGATTCATGAACTTCAGCCCATTTATAACTTTAGGTTTTCGCATATTGAATTACAATAATATTTGTGAACAGTGATAGTTTGCGAACCCCCTTCAATATTTTCCTTGTAACAAGGAGTCTCAACATAATTCGACATAATGATGAAAAAAAGTCCATGAATTAGTAATATAGTGAGTTAAAAGCTGCCTTATTATGTCTAAAATAGACAGTTGAAGTTCGGGAGGAATATATAATAAAAAAATGAAACAAATTAATACTTTCGTTGTTTTTGATTTTCAGGGGTATTGAACCCAGCGCCACTCGTTTAACTTGCAAACGCACTATCCACTTGACTACCTTGAGGAAAATATTTTAAAAGTTGATTTTCTACATCAAACCTAGTTTCAAATCATAAATTTATCTTTATATCTAGTTTAGTGTGAAAATAGCTTAAAAACTTGACTATTATTAGGTTAGCGCCGAGCTGTACTTAACAGCGGACGCTATGTACCATGTGACACTTGATTTTTTTCCTTATTTCCAGACCACTTATAAAAAAAATTTGAAGTGTTTTATTGATATTGGTACACGTCAAAAAAATGAAGAAAAAAATTACTTGAAAAAATTTTGACCTGCTTTTCTTATTTCTGTACTTTTTGACGGATCATAAAAATTTATTTAAAGGTATTGATCGAGTTTTAAGAATGTAGTTTATTAGAAATGAACTCTCCCTAGACCTCCTGTTAAAATGAAGTTTTTCCTATTTCTATATAAACAAAAATTTTGGAATCCAATGTGGCTGAAACAGCGTGAATAAGTGAACTTAAATTTTCACCGGTTTTTGGCGGCTCATAAATATTTTTTGAAAACACGCAGAGAATCATCTTTTCTGTATTCGATATAGCTTCAGTCATTCTAGACATTCAGATGATACAATGGGTGTCAAGGCTTTAAATCTTGAGATAATCTAACTTTCGAAGCAGCAAAAATCGTCAAAAACGTTGAAACTTTATACATCAGTTTCTTTAAGTTTTTGTCAAAGTACGATGATTTTATCGAAAAATGCGTCGAATAGAGGTCATATTGAAATTTAATTCCACATATGACAGGCTAGTTTTTATAGCCATTCGATAAGTTTGTCACAAGGAATAGAGCTTTTGTGAAATTTTTCGCTAATTTTGCCTCTTACATAACCCGTGGCCTTTTTTGTGTGTTTCAATAAATAACTGAATTAAATAGCGGAACAAACTTGGACATGTGTAATACACATCCAGTTGAAATTTCAGTTCGATCGGACCAGCCTGTCGCTCATACAACAATTCTTTCTCCATTTTGCCTGCGATTTTGGACATTTTTTTCATAAAATCCCTTAAAAATAGTGAAAAGCTTCATCCGATCTCCGTGACACTCAGGAAATCGTGTTCTGGGCGTGAAGTTTACCTATGTACCAATTTTCAGCTTTGCAGGTCTTACCCAGTTCCCATACAACGTTTTGGGTGGAGAAAAAAAAAACGGAAAATCGCATTTTTATCATTTTCGGACCTGAAAAATGAAAGTTCATCCATACCAAGTTGAAAATAGCCAAAAAGATGTAGAATCTCACGAGAAAACCGATGAAATAGACTAGAAGTTGATACGAGCAGGCTAGATCGAGATACCCGCAAAAAACCTTATCTTAATCGAACCATATTAAGGGAACGGCCTAGCGGCCGTCCCTTGATGAAACCAGCATACGGAAACTAAAATGTAATTTCAAGTCGGGCCATTGGCATAAGAACTTCAGAAATATGTTTGACAATTGAAGTATGAGAAACAACTATAGGATCAGAGGAAAAATTTGACTAGTAAATAAAAAAATCGCTCAAGTCACCAACCATCATTCATCATGCGGTCACGGAAGTGATTATAGTGCAAATTGTATATTTCCGTATTGAAGACGAGTTTACCAGTCGGGTCGTGGTGTAAGTGAAATCGGAACACGTGTCAAAGTTGGGATCTTTGGGATCCGGCTTCTTTAGAAATCGTCCTCTGAGTATCTCTTTAGCGAAGTCGGATCCACCAGCTCGCGTTGATTGCCGACTCGGACCCGAAGCATGGCTGTGCATGGATGGACGCATGTGCAACGCACTCATCGTTGTTGTTGTTGTTGTTGTTGTTGTTGTTGTTGTTGTTGTTGTTGTTGTTGTTGTTGTTGTTGTTGTTGTTGTTGCTGTTGTTGTTGTTGTTGTTGTTGTTGTTGTTGTTGTTGTTGTTGTTGTTGTTGTTGTTGTTGTTGTTGTTGTTAATGTTGAGCGGAATTGAAGAAAGATTAGTTGCCAATATTAAACATCTTCAAGGATTCACCGAAAAAAATGTTTGCGTTTTTTTATAAAACGTTTTTATGAATAATCAAGTGAGCAAACAACTTCCGAGAGTCTACCACACATGGCAGTAAAGGTCATCAGACAACATCGACCTATGGCGACAATTTACAAAGACAGAAACAGCACAAAGAATACCTGTAGAAACTGCAAAAACTGGCCAGACAATGGAACAGCCGGTCTGCGCTATCCCTGCGCTATCGTCGTATCAGCAAATCAGTGAACCAAAGATTCAGCGAAAAAAACTCCCAGTTAAATACAGAATAAGTTAAATGAAGACGTTAGTTATGGCACAGTGTTGATTCAACCAATGTGATGGTAAAAGAAAGGAAATAATCTCTCCGGCGATGAAAGCATATTTGGTTCCTCACGAAGTGAAATCCTCCAAACAGGAATCATCTACATCTTTGTAAACATCCCATTGAAGGACTGAGTACGCGAAGAAAAACGTCTGCGAAAAAACTTGTCAGAATTTGCCACTGCTGGTTCATCGCTCATTAAATGGCGAACACACCCGATAGACGATTAATGAAGCTACAGGAGTAGTGAAGATCATTCGGGTTGGCGAATGAACGTGTACCCCGGTACCGATTTATGGTTTATGACTACCGTTGTTGCATTGCCAATGTTGATGTTGTTCACTAAGAACATTTCCGTGCTGATTATCATTTATGTAGTTTGGCCAGAGAGGAGAATAAAACAGAGTGATGGGAACATACATAGATATACTGTGCAAAAACTGGTGTGGTCATCCTTTTATGAGTGCCGAGCGTATTTTGAGATTTATTATATTATGAAACCTGAGATTGGGTGGTTTGATGTTAGCCGTTAATGCTTATAAAAGAAGATAAAGTCAATATTAATAAATGTAGTCATTTATGTACAATAAGTAACTCAGCACATCTGTTGTCAATCACTCGATAATTGCTCTGTATTACTGTGTCTTGATTACTTTGACGCAAAGTGACTTCAATAATGGAGAAACGACTCACAGTAAAAAAATCAGTATAACTAACGTTCCGGATCACTGGCCGCCATCGCCCTCAGTTTTCCGAATCCATATTTATCCTGTTGACTGTAATCAGTCCGCTGTGAATAAAGATACGCCATTTTGGATCGACGAATTCAAAATGTTGATTTGAATTTACGACCGGTATGACTTCTTCACAAGAATTTTTCTTCGTTCTTTGTCGACAGTTTTGCAATGAAATGAAGAATACGGCTGACCGGTTTAAGATGTATGGATGCTAGGAGGATATTCGTAGAGAACGGAATATTTAGCGAACGGATGGTTCATTGAAACCTGCAGAAATATGTACATTTGTAAAAGAGGCGCGATAGCTTTTTATTATTGACAGCTACATCGATTTGATTTTACGGTGTCTTATGTGTTTTTTATCGTGTGTTGCAGTGGTTTCAAAGAAAATCATGGTTAACTAAAACGTTGAGTTACCAATTTCTGACAAACATTAGAAGTTGTTGACTATGTTTCTACCAACAAATTTTTTGAGAACAATAAACGATTGGTTTGGTAGACGGCTCTTATTATCGCTCATAGTTAATTGTAGAGCAATCTGTTGTTGTTTTCAGCAGCATTTGACAGAGGCGTTCTCAGCCCTACGCCATTAGTTTCCTTAGCTCACATCACCTATCTTCCATCTACTCACTAGCGGAAGGGATGATGATAAGACGAGAGTAAGTGAAAACAAACTCTACTCTATTCTTAGAAAAAAACTGAGAAAAAGAAGCCTGCATAAAAATAGTATAATATTTAATTGAAAGAAATTATTTCATTAAAGATTTCTTGTCCGCCGGTGCATTTACTTAACTTAACAGCAATTGGACTACCGACCGGCCCATTCGTTGGACACTTCCACGTATGATTTTATAGGCAGATAAAGTGGCAACTACCGCGCGGGTCGGTAGAAACTTTTTTGGTTTCCATTCACAGACGGCCCAAGGAAGGGTAAGATTTTCAAAGAAGGTGGGGTGGGCATTAGCAGTTTTGAGGCTATTTACTCACATCTTGACGAACAAATTCAATTTTTTTAAACTGCCACAAACGGGGAAACGTTCCTTTTCTCCATCTTCGTCCGTTAGTGGTTTCGCTGAGAGTGAGCAACAAAGCGACGTTGTTTTTTGCAAGTGTAGAGGTTCCGTGTTTGTTGGGGTATTGGATGTAGTGAAGGCTGCGGTGGGTTGAGCTAATTTCATGCACCTTCAATTTGAAAACATTTATTTTCGCCTACATACTTTTTTTGAAATTAAACTTGACATAACTAAAAATAACTATGTAACTAACATAACTTCGACTATGTATGTTGCCAGAAAAAACTCGAATACTTAAGTTTCGTTTAAAAAGGGTTTGAAATGTTCCACAAGAATTAAGTCACTGTTGTAATGTTAAACTTACGAAGATGTTGACACATTAGTTAGTCTCACTTTTTTCCGGACGGTTGCTTTTGGCTCGGCGGTTAGTTTTTCATCCGAAATTTCAGATTTCTTTTTTTCAGATTTCATTGGGATGACTCGTTTATAATCGGTTTCACAAATAACGGAATACAAATCATAGGGAATTTTTCATTTCCGATCTCCTTGCCTTTGGGGCTTCTTAAAGAACTTTTTTGTCTAACTTTTCATCTATGGATTTCCGATCGTCAAACTTTATCTTCATGTCATCGCTTTTGAATTCTTCATCTTCTGCTACTGAAAGCTTTAAAATTAAAACAACTTTCACTCATGATGTTAATGAATGCTATAACTTGAAATAACGAAGTGTGCAAACCATGCATTCAAAAATCGGTACCATAGTAGAGTATGAACTAATGTGTTTCGACGGAATTTAAAAGAGCTAAAACTAGGTTGCGCATTCCAAGTAAAATAATTACTCTTTGTAGGTCACCTCATCAATAAATCTAGCGTAATTATGTAAAATTATTTGAACGTTAAACGATGTGGTGAATTAATAGCGGAGGAAGTGTAGAAGATTTTGAAGAAACTGCAAACTTCTGTAAAGCTTGTTTCCAAAACTTGCCAAAAAACAATGCCTTTTAATCAACACATTTAACAGAGAACTCCTTCTTTTCAACAGAGTTCGACATCCTGAATCTTCAAAAGAAAAAAAGTAGCTTACATCTTGAACCAGAAAAACATCCAGGTTAACGACACAATGGAACACCCAGAAATGCGATCTCGGTTAGATGACTTTGAATCAACTCTTTTTTCGTAAAAATTATGTACACGTAAGTAATTAAGGAGCTAAAATACAAGTATACAACTTGGCATTCTTCGTATCGTTACAGTGTACTATTAATTACTACAATGTCGTAATGTAAAAAAACCCACGACTTAGACGAAGATACGCGTTAAAATGATGGATTCCAATTCACGTTTACATTTTTTGTCTGTGTGTCTTTGGCTGTTCCAATGCGTTATCTTGACAGTTGACGTTGAAGGATTGTTCAATTCCCGCCAAACTTCATCGGTACTCACTGATTGTTGAGATAGATTAGAACAATGATGAGGTTTTTGGTCCAACAACTTCTGAATACTTATTGGTCGACTGATGTGAGATCAGATTCTTGTGACTTGAGACCAACTTTATAAATGATCAAGGTCCGTATGAAATTCACTAACCTGCTGTTTACCCTAATTACAGTTAAACCACACTATGATGTTGGTAAGTTCTCATTTCTACCAATGATGTTGCTAAACTAATTTTTTCACCAGAGACTGTGTAATGTCACCAACCGTAGAAGATGTTTCAACAGTATATCTCAGTAGAACTCGGACAGCGATGATTCGTCAACAAATGTTTGTATCAGCAACTGTTGATAATCGGAAGTTCAATTCGTCAAATGGCGTTTCTTTACTATTGATATATTTTGATGACGGGCATACAATTTCAGTTCATTATCGCAATTCGTTTTTATTGAGTTATTAAAAAATAGTAGTCAAATTCGATGTTGTTGATTGTTGATTCAGTTAGTTATTATGGGCATACGATTTTGGTTGTACAGTCATGGAATGATTGTAATGGTCGATAGTTGGGGTAGTCGATCATATTGTCAGGGATCGCAGTCGTTCAGGGATGTTGCGTCTACCTGTGGTGATGCTACGAGTTGTACATTGACGAATCGGTTCGGACTATGTAATTACCGGCCCGTAATGCTTGATGGAATTGGATTCGCTGCAAATAAAAGGATACACGTCTACCCTGGATATAAAAAGCAGGGTTAATTTTACATCTATGTATGTTACTGTTCAACACAGTTATATTTATGAAACAGAAATTTTTAAACATTATTGATCCTACATGCTGTATTGTATGTACTGTAGGTACATTATATGTGGTTTTTAGCAAAGATTTTCAAAATAATAGTTATAGTGACATTACATAATTTTTAATAGGTTAATCCAGATTTCCTTGGTCCACGATGAGCGCACCAAACCAGTGAACACTTTTTCAGTGAGAAGCGGCCAACCACTCCCAGTGAAATCTGACGACTTTCGACAAATCACGATCAGAAACCTTTCAACTTAGAAAAATTGGCTTCTCCTCATCCTCACTATTGAAGAAAAGCATTGAAACACAATAGATTTATGGCAAACCACTCTGGCTTCTTTCAGTAGATAGAAACAATGTGGCAAGAAAAACTCGCCAGGGGTAGGCACTGCGTTGATGATGAAGTGAGACTGAGCTCAACTTGTTCTACTTTATGAAAATGACACATGAATTATGTTGATTTGATAATTGAAAAAGTAGGATATATATACAATCATACAATCATACAATTCAAAAAAGTAGAATGAGAAACAAGGATCATACGGTTCCGACGGATTCAAAAAGGTAAATCAAGTTTGGAACACGTCTCAACTTCGCCCAATCACAATAATAACAGTTGGATCTGATAAGACTTTGATGGGGAATAGGAAATGATGTTTTAACGGTTGTCAATCATAACAAAAACAGGAGGCGATATTTGGAGTCTGATGCCAAACCGGACGGGTGCAAAAAACTGTGTTGCCGGTATGACAAAATTGTAATCAGACCATGAATGTCCGACGTAGTGATGCTTTAGCGATACCTCGATTACGTGATAAAGTCGGGTCGAGTTTCTCGTTACACCGACGTTTATCGCATTCAAATTTTGACGTGTGTTCAAACTTAGCCAATAATTTCCACTGTCCATCTTCCTGTGGACAACATAGAATACTAATAAAGAAGCCCAATTCGTTAATCGTAAAGTGAAATGTTTTCCGTTTTTTCTTATGTATGTACCCTGATTAAGGTCCAAAACAGTGCTCGAAAACCACACTTCTTCGGTGATCAATGAATGTTCTCGTTGGAGAATGCTCTGATAAAAAAGTAGGTGTGAAAACAGAGCTCGCCGAAAACAACGACAACTTCGATGATTGCCCGGGCGTCAACACTCTGAATCCGACTGACCTTTCTACGATCAATAGCGGACAAGGAAAGAACAAAAAAGATTCTCCTTTTTTTGGCAGCTCCGAAAGTAAATATTTTTCCATATGGTGTAGGTAAATGGCCTTAGAATTGCTAATACCCTTTCTTTGAAAAAAATCCCCTTCATTTGGACGATTGGCTCATCCGCCAGTAACTACGTTGACGGGTTTTTTTGTCCTTCTTGGGGGCGCCATCACTTTGTCCCACCAGTGATTTATGGCACTTCTGCTCATTTTCGCTGTATGTCAGTTGGTACGCAGTTGATACGCAGTCACAGTCCGTAATTAAAAAACACGAGTAAATTTTTTTATGCGTTTCAAGTTTCATCAATTAAATTGATGATTACTTAACAGAAGATAAATTTTGATTGAATACAGGTTTAGACAAATGTTTCAAGAAAAATAAAAAATCATAAGTGTTTAGGAAATTCAACTCAACATTTTTGTTAAGTTCTTTTGCATCGGATCATCCATCCACACATGAGCCGGATGATTTCTGATATTTCTCCTGACGAGTTCAGACTTCAGACATTCAACGGTCGGTTAGTTGAGCTGAGTTGCAGACAATGATTTTTCACAGATTGGAAACCTGTAAAAACCGTTACCCAGTAGAATCGCGAAGTCTTATTTACGTTCCATTTATTCGCGAAGTCTTATTTACGTTCCATTTATAACAGAACAAAATATTTACGTACGTCACAGACGCGTTTCACAGTTCATCAATAAAAATATTTATCTGGACGAGCACCGATTACTGATTTATTGAAGCAAGGAAACTGGGTGCTGAACCGAAGCAACTGTTGCGTTGTTGTCGCCAATACCTTTTTTCAGACCAGATTCAGCGGCACCAAAAACAACTGCATAAATGTCGACGTACATAGGTGATGGTTTTTGGAGATTTTTTTGGGTTAAATAACTGTATTATATGCTCGAAATGTAACAAACAAAATGAGCTCGTTCTTGTTTGTGATCATAATATTGAATCTTAGATTTGTGTTACTCTTCAAAAATTGAACAACCTGATACATGCCTTAATTAAGGGAACGGCCTAGCGGCCGTCCCTTGATAGTAAACCAGTGACCATTGAAATTATAGCAAACTATTGAAATAACCCCTCAAATAACTGGCAATAGTCTTATTCATTGTGAAATGGTGACTCGATATCGCTTGACTTTAAAATTTTACATAACGAATCACGAAGACAACAACCCCTTCTGTCGAAAGTTTTCTCCAAAACAAACGCCCATAAATCTTCGCATTCCCTACACTTCGGTCTCAGATGCCAGGTGACTTGCCGCAGCTTGATCATACTACCAGTGCTTCTAAATTCGAACTGAGAAACTTCACATTGATTAATTGTGAGATTTTTGAAAAAATTTAATTGAATTTAATTTATACAAACGTTAAAATGCAGCTCAGTTCAGTCAGGTATATTGTTATCAAAATTGGTTTCTGAACCCGTTACGCAATTACAAAGACTAAAGTGCAACGTTCGCAATGACGTCTGCGTATCATGTGAAAAAAGGATAAAATTCGAATTCCGCCCAAAACTCTTTCGAGTGACAAGATTTCCTGATCAAGCTATATTACTTTCTGCTTCAGTGACAGAGCGACGACACATTTTCAATGGCGACATTTCGGGGTGCGGCTCGTAGAAACAGAGCAAAAAACGCTTATCCAGACCAGAACAAGAGTCGCCATACTTATAACGTGTTAAATCACTTTGATCATAGGCCTTTTTGCACATATTGCAACACTTTGAACGTGTTAAACGTGATTGACAGTTTGATGGAGTACACCAATGGTGAAGATTTGTCAATTTTGTGGAAATGTTTACTAACCTACGTTCATATACATATGTAGTATGAATGTTGATGGTTGACAACAGTTTACAGCCGGCTGTTCCACTGAACTTAACCAAGTATGTACATATGTACTGTAGTTGTACTTGCCAACTACTTTCCTCAACTTAGTAAAAAGAAACCAACCCTTTTATAACTTTTTCACTTCTGTCAACAAGAAAAGCACAAATTATATTAGAATTTGCTTCTCGCCCTTTTATAGAACCCCATTTCTGACACCCAACAACCTAACGTAACATAACATTTAAAGTCAAGGAACTATGTAAAGTGATAATAAACGGTAGTGAGTAATTTATAACTTTATAAGTTGGAACTTTATGCCATGGCACCTAGAACTGGCGGACGGACTAAGCCCCCCCCCCCCCCCCAATAAGGAGATTTGTTTTTAAAATTAAGGAATTAGCAGTTTGGAGGTCATTTTTACCTACACCTCAGGAACATATTCTATGTATTGGTGGAATCCTCAAAGAAGGTAAAACCATTTTCTCGTTTTTCTTTCGTTCGCTGCTGGGACGTTAGGGACGGTGACCCTTGGAGACAGACTCCCAGACGTACATATAGCGACCAAAATACTTAATAATGACCGACATGCCTTGACGAGTATGATTTATGATCATGTGTTCCGCAATTATTTACTGTCATACGCTTTTTTAACAGAACGATTTGCTAAGAACTTGTATGACTCATATAAAAAATTCAGATCGTTTATTTCAGTTTAACTATATGTAATGTTGCTTCAAATCAAATACGCTTCGAATACGCTTCGAATACGCTTCGAAAGAAATCTGACTTCAACAATCTAACGTTTCAACTATTGTTCTAAGATTGGTCGAAACCTCAGAATCAAATAACATAATGTTTTTTTATTGTTGGGAATGAAACTGAATCAATATACTGAAATAGACTGTTCGATGACATGTTCATTACGGGTGAATATTGAAAAACTTTTTCTAACATCTAACTAAACTCCGCAAGATGCTGTTACAAAAAAGTTAAGTTTTATTGTTAAGTTAAGCAGAACTCAACTCAAAGACTTCAGAGACGTATCCATATTAGCTGCACCTTAGTGAAAGAACTCAGGTGTTCTAGTCGAAAGTCATCGATACCTGGACAATGAGTTGAAAAAGCAACAAAGACTCAGAAACTGAGAATTTCAGGTAGTCAGTTTCAAAACGTGTGGCACTCTTCAAATATAAAGACAACAAGTTGAGTTGACATTTTTGCTTTTGACTGCTTATGACACTTGATATGGCTGGGAGGAAACGTGACCATTGAAAGAGATTTTAGCGGAATACATTTTGCTTGGTCAGGGTTTCTGCTTACAGTTTTTATAATGGTTTCATGGAACCGCTATCGTTTTCATCTGTCATGTGAAAAAAGTCTGAAAAATTTCAAAGCACCTCAAATCATTTTTTTAATTTCAAGCTCACCAAAAACCTTTTCTGGGTATG
>OZ038448.1:17474188-17477387 GCA_964036265.1 Daptonema setosum
TTGACAGACTGACTGACAGACTGACTGACAGAATGACAGACTGACTGACAGACTGACTGACAATGACTGGCTGACTGACTACTATTCTGGCTGACGTTCATGACTGACTGGCTTTATACATGCGCCGCATGAGTGGGAGTTCACGCTGATCTGGAACCGAATAAATCCAGAATCACCCCAGCCATGGTACGAAAATGTGTTGATATGTTCGCATTGTGAAAAAACTGATCATTGCTCGCGCTGTTTAACGCTCAGTCAGTGTGAAAAGCAGTCATAGTCGACTATTATGTTGTAACTAATTAGGTATATTAACTGTAATCTGCCTGAATAGTGTTAAGTTTCATTCATTCTGAATCTGAATTCTTTACGAATTATCCACATTCAGCTGTTTTCTACATTGTCAATTGTCTCTCAACTCTCCTAAAATAACGTGTTTCGCCAAAAAACAGTCGTGCATGTGATATCAATTTCTCAGTCAATTGTGAATAGACTATATTCCTGTATGATCCCGTTCATTACATGAGTAAAGAGCAGGCAGTAAAACGTTTTGCAAGTTTGTTTAATCAGTTAAACTTGATAGTTTGATTGCTGTTGCAGGGTGTATGAAAAACGTTCTTTTTGCTAGATAATGTTCTTCCTTGATAATATTTATGTTCAGTTCCACGGGTTGCATAATTTTCTGTAAATATGGGCTAAATAGATGATTCCCGTTAATGATCATTGAGGTTCACAGAATTTCATTTTCCGAAACTTCTGAGACACATGTGTACAGAATATTACTTTTCTGTAGATTTTGCTTTAACATGTTCTGCTTTTTCAGGTTTTGTGCAACCAAGAAAACTTAGTAGATGTAGATATTACCGTGTAGATTGGGTGTCGTTCGTTTGCGGTTCATCTTGATAAATTGTCAGCAAGCGTAACTTTTACGTAATGTTCAACAGTTACTGTATCAACAGTCAGCACTAATTTCAATGACAACGTTTCTCTTGTTTAGTCAATGATTACGTTGAATATGTATAGGGATATTTCAGAATACAAGTTGGAAAAGTTTCAGTTCCAATATGAACCATTGCCTGCCTAACTCGAGTTCTGAAACCATATTCCTGTTCGCAATTTTTTGCATAGGATCAAGCCACTATACACTCACCATAGATAATTTTGCGATGTGTTTTCAATGGCATTAGCAAAACGTCCCAGAGACTATACATGAAGGTTAATTACGTACTTTTAATGGTTTCAAACCAATTTAATCGCGTAGCATAACGTCAGGTGAACAACGTAAAATGTCAGCGATCAGCGTCAGTAAACTAACACTGACAAGCTAATAGATAGGAAAAAATGGACAGGCCATAACAAGTTCCATGACGCTTTACACTGCATTTTGTTTGATTGCATCACCATTTTTCACTTGAAATTAATTTCACCTAGACAGTAAAGGAAAATTATCATTATATAATCGTCAAGTCGTACTTTTTTCTCACATTTCTTTACTGTAAGCAGTGAAAAATGTCTACTGAACTAAGGTTGTGTGTTTAGAGCACAGAAGTCGAACCGAGTTTATTGTCTGGCCACTTAAACTTTTTTTGATGGTGGTTTTCCAACTCCAATCCAACTGTTGATTGCATAAAGAAACATTAAGAATCGTTAACATCAAACATAACCAAGTTTCCATGTTGACGCACAACGAAAAACATTATTTTGTGTTACGCGCAACGAAAAACAATATTTTGTGTTACGCGCAACAAAAACATTGTTTTGTGTTACGCGCAACAAAAACATTATTTGTCGACTGTTTGCTGCTCGACAACAATCTGGGAAACAACAGACGTGGGAGTTCATTTCAGTATTTTATTTTCTCTCGCATTACAAAGTAATACACTCTATATAAAATGGGCTCGCAGTGTGAATGGAGTGCATACAATTATTCAGTTATACAGTTAGTAACTTAATCATTACATAATTACTTAATATGAGATGCACTATATACTTTTAATCATAAACAATAGGAATTTACACTCAACTGAAGGAAAGTACAATAGACGTCTGAAAAAAGCATGTTCAAATGCTTCAAGCAATGACAGTGTAAAAACAATCGTAAAGACTAGATAATATAAAATAATAAGATCGTTTGTGTGATAACAATTAATGTATTTTTAACTACAAAAAAAACCCACATACACGTCTACACAAATTGAGCGTTGTTTTGGTATGGAGGAAAAACATCTATCACAAAAATTACCTCGTCCATCCGTCAGTCATATGAAACGGGAACAGAAACAATATCATTGTTTGAAACTGTTTCGCTTTTCTGTTGCATTTTTTTATTTATGTTTTTGTTTCAGCTGCTATTATTCTAGCCCTATAACGTTTGTTCCGACTGTTATATAAAGTTGCTGAGAAAGTTCCCCATTGATCACTGTAATCGACCAGCGCTAGGGAAGTTATAACGAGTTAGTAAATTTTGCTGGCTTTTTTCTGAAACTTACATAAAAATGTACTTACACAATAGATGAAACATTCAGTTTGGATGAAACATTCAGTTCGAAAATGTTTATCGAACTCAATGTTTCAAATCTTTGTATTGCCAGTCGAACGAACCCGACGAAATTGCCATCATTTAAATCACTGTCAAAAAACCGTCAGTTAACAACAAAATCTAACTATTCCAAGTCAATGAGTGAACAAACTCAAACCACTGTATCGGACAGTGAAACCGCAACAAATAAACAATAATGATCGTATCATATCGAACTCTCAACGTCACGAGTATGTACAAGAAAAGAAACACAGTCGATGAAATAAAAAAAACAGCAGAAAAGGTTATTTCTAGTTATAGTTATGTATTTACGTCCGGATAATTAGAGTGTATCATTTTCCGTGTTTGTTGTCGATGAAGGAGATTCGTTCTGTACTGAACTGACAAAAAAATTCACCGGCCACTGTAAAACTGTGTATTACACGTACAGGTACAACGCACATATAAAAAAGTATAATACATCTCAAAAACGTATAATACATTTCAAAAAAAGTTTAATAAAAGTATAATATCTCCAAACCCAGGTAATGTATTATGTGGTTCGAATACGTTTTTCAGAACTGTACATTTCATGAATGGATGGTTGACTTGAATATTTAAATAGTCCAGATCCGACTAGTCTGGACTTAGACCATAAATAATTACTGAAGTTCGCTTATACAT
>OZ038448.1:17482587-17512865 GCA_964036265.1 Daptonema setosum
AAAATTTATTATAACTTTGCTTGTGTATCACAAATCATTACATAGTAAATGAGCAACTGCAATATAACTAGCAAACTACATTCTGTGCATTTACAAGAGATGCAAGTTGGAAGAATTTGAGATAAAAGTCTATACTGATTCAATATGGAACGTATATCATTTAGTGATTTTCATATTTACGTAACCGTAAGTTAATTTGATGTTGCTGATATATAATCTCCGATAATCTCTTTCCAAAAACTGTGACTTGAGTATAAAAGTAGAGTAGATATTAAAATATAATATATGGGGAATATACCGAAAACTACGCGGAAATAAAAAAAAATAAAAAATAAATTTGCACAAGTGCACAATAAAAATTATTTCGCAAATAAATACGGTGCCATGTTTGTATGTGTGAGAACAGCAAAACACCGTAAATCAATAATAAATATAAAAAATACAAGAAATACAATTAGTAAAAACGAATAATACAAAGCAGCTGGCAGCAGGTGGAAGAAAATGTACACAGAGCGAAAGCCGAAAATATGATAAAATAAAAAATTATAAAATAATTTACCGGGAATATTTCATGAACAAAGAGCCTAGATTGACACAAACGAAGACCCATTAACCAACCAAACTGGTTACAGGTTTATATTTCTTAATATGTATAAAAACGCCCATTTAGACCAAAGTATAATACAACCAGAACAGGAAAAAATTCGATGATTATTTTTTATACAAATATCTGCATTTTTTAGGATTATAAACAAAAAAAGCGTTGAAGATATCAGTTGAAATAGAGAAACAACCCGGGTTATCCTACGATTATGTGAGTCCGAAGTTACAGTACTCAGAATGCGGGTTACGGTATGAAACGTTATAACACATACAATATTCTGAATGCGGTTTACGGTATGAAACGTTGAAAAACACTATATAAATTGGATTACATGAATTTCCAACTAGATGACGGTAGCATAAGAAAGTGGATTACGGTAGCATAAGGTAAATGATTACGGTATGTATCTATTCAATCTCGATAATGAGATCGTTGGCTTCGCACTTCTCGCCGGCCTTCATGTGGATGCGCTTGACGACGCCCTTCATCGGCGAGTCGATCGACATCTCCATCTTCATCGCCGACAGGATGGCCAGCGGTACTGCAAAATGGCATAAACTTCAAAATACCGAATTAACTAAAAAAATTATTTACTCCAACGTTGATCAATAGACGTAGTTCAGTCCAATAAATGAAGTGAAAATTTTACGAGAAAGAGAGAGATTTTGAGTTTATGGTGGGACTCGAAAAACGACGTTCTGTTGATTACAGACGTGCTAACCGCTGCACCGCAGGTAGTCATGTATGGATACCACTAATCATGTAGGATATCAAGGATGATTGGATTAAAAATAAATTGACCTAATTTCCATGTTCTCTAACCTGGATGTTCTGTGAACTTGAATCTAGATAGCTGTAGTAGAATCAGTAGCTGCCTCAGCTGAACAGTGAACAGTACCACAATCATTCAAAACGTACTTCATCAAGATGTCAAGCTTATTCAGATCACGATTGGGGATAATGAGAATAATAAAGGCGTACGACTGGTCAATAACGGTACCTTTCTCTTCGACGAGATCGCCCTCCTGCACCTTGATCTCAATGATCTGACCGGGCATCGGTGCACCGATCGAACCCTTGACGCCCGGAGTGGCCTTGGGCGCCTTGACGATATCCTGCAATTAGCAACGATGTGTTAAGACAGCAACAAGAACCACAACAACAACAAAAAACAAGAACAAGAACAACAACAACGAACAACAACAACAACGACAACAACAACAACAACAACAACAACAACAACAACAAAACAAACACACAAACAACAACAACAACAACAACAACAACAACAACAAAACAAACAATCACACAAACAACAACAACAACAACAACAATTTTAAGCTGAACTGGCCGAACTGACCTTGGCCGCCTTCTGGTCCTCAATGATGATGCTTCTCAACTGTCCATTGAGTTCGATGAACACCTCGCGACTGCCCGTCGGCCTGAGTTCACCGGCTGCCAACATCGTGATGTGCAGGGTTTTGCCTTGTTCCAACTCGACCTGCAACGGAAAAAAACCTAATCAATGAAAAACAAAAACAAATTTTTCATTCTTGTCTCAAAGTTAGAAAGGTAGCTTTCTTCATACTCTTGTGTTATTTTCTTAGCTTTTCTAATATCATTTGTATTAAAATTGTAAACAATTTATGTATCCTTACCGTTTTTGGTAGAATTCAGTAAGGTTTGTAAGAAACAAACGCTAGTGCATTCAATACAACACTGAAAGAGGTCGATAACGAGAGAGATGATAAAAACGACGTTTTGAACTCAACCTGCGTCGTCTGTACCAGATTATCTGGGGAATTACACAACAATGGTTAACCAGAGAATCGATGATGAGATGAGTATCAGTAGTATCACAGTTGCTATAAATCAGGCCAAAAACGCAGTAAATATGATGAAGGCGACGTATAATTTATAATATGGGAATGGGACGCTCTACTACAATTCACGTTTCATAGGCAGAACGTATGTACTAGGTAAATGACAACTTTGATGTCTCTACTAGTTTGATAACCATTCAAATTCTCGACTGGTCTCTTAACAAAAACGAATTACGTTAAAAGCGATAAATATTTCGGTTGAGCATGTGCAGTACAATAAGTTTTCATGAATAAATGTGCAATGTGAAGTACAGTAAATTAACCAAATGGTAACCAGGAAGTAGGGTGTTCAACGTTTTTATATTACCTTTTTCATACGCGTAAGTTTGCGAAAGAATCCACGATCCACTGCGGCCACATTCATGGTTACACGAAAAATGGCGTTGTTTTTTTAATTTTTTTTATATTACGGAAACAGAAAATATTTTTCAGCAAAAAATGACAATTTCTTCACCCTCGAGGTCTCGATTTTGTTCTTGTACGCTCAAATAGGGACAAAATTGGCCCTTTTAGGCCACCAGGAGTAATGGGAAGTTACCGAAGAATTTTTTGGGAACTTTTAATGCAATTTGACCGGTTTGAAGGTACCATCTAAAAATGGATACTATTATTCTGTGTAACCATGGCGGCATATCAAAATAGTAATCATCATAATTGCCCAACCTCCAGATCTTCTCCGTTGTCCAGTCCGACCAGGAAGGCACGAGTCGGCAGCTTGTCCACGGGGCCGTATCGGGCACGGAACACCTCAAACTCATCGAATACCGTCGGGTACATGATTTGGGACATGACATCGACGTCACTACAATGGTATAAAAATAGTTGTGTATAATAGCAACAACAACAACAGCAACAGCAGCAGCAAGAACAACAACAACAACAACAACAACATCAACAGCCATAGCCAACAACAAAACAACAACAACAATAACAACAATAACAACAACAACAACAACAACAACAGCCATAGCCAACAACAATACAACAACAACAACAACTACAACAACAACAACAACAACAACAACAACAACAACAACAATAAAAACAACAACAACAACAACAACAACAACAACAACAGCAACCACAACAACAACAACAACAACAACAACAACAACAACAACAACAACTACAACAACAACAACAACAATAAAAACAACAACAACAACAACAACAACAACAACTACAACAACAACAACAACAACAACAACAACAACAACAACAATAAAAACAACAACAACAACAACAACAACAGCAACCACAACAACAACAACAACAACAACAACTACAACAACAACAACAACAACAACAATAAAAACAACAACAACAACAACAACAACAACAACAACAACAACCACTCACCGCAGATCGCGTTCGTATTTCTTGCTCAATTCCTCTTTGCGTGTTTCGAAGTCTAACGGTTCCATATGTTTGCCGGGACGATCATCAATTGTCTTTTTACCACGAAGTGCCTTGGTACGCAATGGCTCAGGGAAACCATACGGTGGTTGACCTGCAATTACAGCAGAAGTTTGGAAACTTCAAACGTGTTTTAATCGTTAGAAGAAACAGTGTAGTTTCAACAATTGATTAAGAAAAACAAAAATAAGTAAAGTTTTTTCCTTCTACCTTGAGAAATGGGTAACCAAAAGATTATTTCAATTTAATGGTCAGTATTCTCATATTGACTCGGTGGAACAATAAGCACTGGTAGATGAGCCAACACTAAAGTTCACGCGATTCCTAAATAGGAGGCTTTAGTACTTTACTTTTCATGCCATTTTACTGTATAAATAACAAATCATACTATCTGGAGATCCCAGAGAGGGAAGAGTTCCACATTTTCGCTCCTATCTCGTCTGCTAGTGCCACAAACTGTCAGTCAATGGTGCTGGTATGATCAGAGTTTGGTAAATAAAAAACATAATTAAAGAAAAACGGGAAAAAGAATTTTTGAATATGATCAACAAACCAATTTTGCCCTGCAGGTATCCGAGTACGTCACCCGGCAACGACAGATCAGCGGCGCGTTCGACCAGCGTCTCCTTGGTCAAGTTATTCTGTACCATGAACTGGGCCAGATCACCGACCACCTTGCTGGATGGTGTCACCTGAAATAAAGGTATAGTTAACAACCACAACAACAACAACAACATCAGTAATAACAACCATAACAACAACAACAATAACAACAAAACAACCACAAACTACAACACCAACCTTGACGATATCGCCCAAAGCCAAGTTGGCCTCCTTGTACATCTTCTTGATCTCCTCAAACTTCTCACCCAGACCCAGGGAGAAAGCCTGGAACTGCAGGTTCGTGTACTGGCCTGAAAGAGTTGTTTGACTAACTAACTGACTGACGGCAAGATTGACTGACTAAAAGACAGACTGACTGGATCACTAACTGATCGACTAACTGACTAAAACTGAATGATTCATCAGAGTTTATTTTTTGGCTCTCATGTCACATGATTACTGACTGACTGAATGACTGACCGACTGACTGACTGACTGACTGGCTGACTGACTAACTAACCGCCCGGAATCTGATGTTCGTAAACGTCGGCATTGCCCGACTTCATGGTGGTTGTGCACTCAAATGGAGCATAGAGCATACGTGCCTGCTCCCAATACGCACTGTATTCGGACACTGATTTCAGGTCAATACCTAGAAAGAACATGAAATAAAGAAACTGGTTCAAAAAATCCACTCCGTTTTTTTAAGAAATCAATCAATAGCGGTATCAATTGTCTCTGAAAGAATGGTAAATTTATCAGCGATTCGCACCCACTTACTTATAACCGACATGAGAATTAGGAAACTGATGCATAGAAAAAACTCATTCCGTTTCTGGAAAATAGTAAATATCGCGAAAAGTGTGATCCTGACTGAATCATTAGGTGTTCCCAATAGGATGATACATTATTTGATTAGCACCAACCAGTTGCCAATGGCGTGCGTTCCAGCGCGGCAACGAGCGCACCCATGGACGGCTGGCTGGTCATACCGGACATGCTGTCCACGGCACAGTCAATCGCATCCGCGCCCGCTTCGGCACAGGCCAGCAGAGTGGCAACACCTGATAACAACTGTCGATTAGTTAAGAGCATTCATTCAATATCTTAGTCTGTCAGGATTCGATTACTGAGTGATTTAGTCAGGATCAATCATTGGATCATTTGATTAGACAGTCACACATTTACTGAGAAACTTTGAATTGTTTCATTGACTGACTGTAAAGGACTGTCTTACTGACAGACCAACCAGCTCCACTGGTATCGTGCATGTGAACGTGAATCGGCACATCCGGATGCCTCTGTCGGATGGCATCGATCAACATGCGAGCGGCTTGGGGTTTGAGCACACCAGCCATGTCCTGGTTACAGTCAGTCAGTCAGTCAGTCAGTCAGTCAGTCAGTCAGTCAGTCAGTCAGTCAGTCAGTCAGTCAGTCAGTCAGTAAGTCAGTTAATCAGCTAGTCAGTCAGTGAGTCAGACAATGTGAAAGACTAATGAGTAAGCTTCGGGAGTTGGGTTGAAAACATAGTCACTCACTCACTCACTCACCTTGATACCGAGCACATGCGTGCCGGCCTTGACGAGCTGATCGGCCAGATCCACATAGTAGTTCAGGTCGTACTTGACTCGTGAAGGATCGGATACATCGCCGGTGTAGCTGATGGCACCCTCGATCACACCACCCGCATTGCCGACAGCCTAGAACAACAACAACATTAACAACAACAAAAACAACAACAACAACAATAAAAAAACAATAACCAACAACAAAAGCAACAACAACAACAACAACAACAACAACAACAACAACAAAAGCAACAACAACAACAACAACAGTAACCAACAACAATAGCAACAACAACAACAATAATTAACAACAACAACAACAACAACGACCACAAACCTCCATGCCGACGACGATATTGGGCACGTAGTTGAGCGAGTCGAACACTCGGAACACGTCCATACCAGACTTGACGGCCAGCTCGCAGAACCTGTTAACCAAAAAATCCTACCATTTTGCTTCCAACATTAACAACAACAATAAAAACAACAAAAACAAGAACCAACAACACCAACAACAAGAACCAACAACACCAACAACAACAACCAACAACAACATCATCTGCAGAACCAACTCAGAGTCTTATAGATACCAAGTTCCAAATTTATTCAGGTTCATCGCCACTATAGAAACAAAAAATTTCAAATTCCATAAAAGAGTGAAACAATACCAACTTATAGACGACATTATCCGGATAACTGGTATAGCCGACAGCGTTCGCACCACGCAACAGCATCTGGAACGGGATGTTGGGCACCTGCTTCCTCAGGGTCTCCAGACGCTCCCACGGGCACTCGTGCAGGAAACGCATGGCAACATCGAACGTGGCACCTGAGTGAGTGAGTGAGTGAGTGAGTGAGTGAGTGAGTGAGTGAGTGAGTGAGTGTGCGAGTGGGTGAGGGCGTGAATGGTGACTCAAGTGAGTGAGTGACTGAGTGAGTACATGATCGGTGAGTGAGTGAGTGAGTGAGTGAGGAGTGAGTGAGTGAGTTAGTAAGTGAGTGAAGGAATGAGTGAATGTAAAACGTCATCAAAAGGTCACGAACCGCCCCAGTTCTCCAGTGCGAACAGATTATTGAATCGATGTGCCACATATGGTGCCACCTTAGCCATGTCGTACGTGCGGACACGCGTGGCCAGCAACGACTGGTGGGCATCGCGCATCGTCGTGTCCATCAGGAGCGTGCCCTGAAACCGATCCATCAGAACATTATTCGAAGCCCGGAACGAGTTATATTCTCACTCACTCACTCCCTCTTTCACTCACTTACTCACTTACTTACTTACTTACTTACTCACTCACTCACTCACTCACTCACTCACCTTGTGTTCCCTGACAGCCTTGGCGAACGCCTCCGGGCCCTTCTCTTTCAAAATGTTCCTCCATCCCGCGGGCGGTTCAGCGGCTAAAAAATAATGAACATAAAAAAATAATTTATATTGAAAAACAAATTTTCGCAAAAAATCAAAGCAGAAAGCACATAACACTACGATTACATGATGCCACGATACCACAACGGATAATCAGGATCAGTTTGGGGTAAAACGTTTACCAACTATTTCTGATTATATCAAAATTCGGCGACCTCATTCACAATAACTACAAGAAAACTCGAGTGACCGATTTATTTTCTGCACTTGATTGATTGGGTCAAATTTTTACGTCTTATTTGTTGGCACTTTGTAAAAACTTAATCAGTTTCATCTTTGTGATTGTAACTTCGGACAGGGATGTCCGTTATTTCACTTCGTATTTCACGTACGAACTAAATAAATCACAGAGAAAAATAGTCCTCTGATCAATCATGAAAGCTAGAAATAAATTGGGCACTCGGATTACGATAACAACCGATTGACTGGACTCGAAATGCTTTTCTAACTTAACTCATTAGAGAAAAACTTCCGAACTTCTTTATTCTTCAGTTTTTTCTTTGTTCTTTGACAAGCAATCAAGCAACTAGACAGTGCCACTAACACTGATCGACCAAGCCCGCTCACCACAATCATTGAAACTGCTGTTCCCATACCAGCTGGCACCCGGAACTTTGTCCGATCAGATGTGATTCAGTGAGAAAAATTTCAGACTAAGATTTTATAACATATTTCCAGATTCCACAGATGTGGTAAGCCCAAAGTCTGGCGGCTACACACAAAATATACTATAACAACAACGGGCATCCAATAAGCGGGTCAGCGAACTACGGGCCAGCCAATCAGCGTCAGCGCGCCGTCAGTCGTCCAGCCAATCAGCGTTGAGCGAGCACGTTCGAACGCACAACGACGCTGGTCACGTGATCCTCAAAAACTAACCAATATTTCCGTAGCGTTGGGTGGCAACTGAAGTTTGGGGAGTTTTGTTACGAAACTGAGTGAGATTTCGAAAGCTAGCGCGAATGAATAAAATTTCGTGTGGTTTAGGTTAAAACCCCGTTGCAATTGGTTCCACACACACATAACAATGATGTGTTTGTTAGGTACATACTTAGGTACACAAGTAAACTGGGCAAGCGATTTGACATGTTAATCACGTAATTGCAGCATTCCTCAAATACACAATTTGAATACTTTTGATGAGATTATATAGCAATAAAATATCACAAAAGCTACACGCCAGCCGATGAATAACTCAGGATTCTTTTGTTTGTTTCGGGATTAATGCGGTCGTTATTTCTCTAACGAACGCTGAAACGGATAGTGGAGAGGCGGCTTAGATTTGCCCCATTTCCACTGGATGGATGACTGCTGGTCTGAGGATCGTGAGGAAAACGATTTTTTATAACAAATGAACTGATTACTGATGGATATAAGTTTTTTTACGAAATTTCAGCTGGCATAACCGAACTGCTTCTTTGTCTTCCTTAGCTCTGGATTGTCTTTTCTCTTGTCATTGTACTCTGCGAGCGAGCAAACGGATTATCACTCTGATTCGCCAGCATAAGCCACTTAGTCGACCCGACATGGAAACTCAGTAGATACAACCACTGGCGGACGAGCTAATCCTCCAAAGGGGAGGGAAATTTTGTCAAAGAGGGGAGAATTGGCAGTTTTCAGGCCACTTTACCTACACTTTAAGGAACAAATTCTATTTTTTTTTTAACCAGAGACGGGGAATTCCACTTTTCATACCCCTTCTCGTCCGCTAGTGGATACAACCCACGAATTTCAAGATGAAAACGCTAAAGATTGATGTGGTTGTGGAAATACATTAATTTGTGGTCGTTTATAAAACGATTTCAAGAAAACAAACATTTTCTTACCGTGACCGGACTTTTAACTATGATTGCGCCATGGTACCAACCGAGATGAACGTCGGGAATGGCTGGCGTGATGCGAGCGGGCGGCAGGCCAGTGACCAGCGGTGTCTGCGGGCCATTGACTTCGATCTGCAAAACAATATTATAACCGATGACAATCGATTCCAACCCCGGGCACCAGCAACTGAGCATGATGATTGCATTTGCATGTCATAGCAGACAACCCCATAACATAATTCTAGAAATGCTGCCGTTTCATTCATGTTTCAACGTTAACTCTGACTGGCTTTCTAACACTGATTGATTGGTGCGGTGCGGTGATTACAGTAGCTAGTCAGAAACAAAAACCAAATCCGAAAATTATATTTTCTTTACAAGAGAAACTAAACCACCACCATCAACAACAATAAACGAAACAGAAACCAATTTTCAGCTTCAAAAATGATTCACTATCACAAACAAAGTGAAACAAGTGACCGTTGCGAGATAGTGCAGCAGTTTGCCGGCACGATTCTGACTCGGCTTCATCTTGAACAGCTGCGGGTTCTCATCGATGAAGTACGTGTCAAGTGTGCCATTGAGGAATTTGGGGTGGTCGAGCACGTTGATCAGGAACGGAATGTTCGTCTGCAAATGATGGAGTGAGTGAATGAGTGAGTGAGTGAGTGAGTGAATGAGTGAGTGAGTGAGTGAATGAGTAGGCGGATAAGTGAGTGAGGCAGTGGGCAGATAAGTGAACAAGCAACTTAGTGAACTTGATGACTCAGTGACTGACCGACTCACTGCTCATATAAGGTGCCATGAAACACTTCAAAGTGCTAGAAACAAGCCTTCGCGAGTAAACGTATTGAAAACCAAGTTTGTTTTGTAGAAACTGTATTGTACTTTAATACCTTGATACCCTCGGTTAACTTTGATACCTTGATGGCACACTTTGCGAGGCACCGTGGCAGATCAGAACTACAACTACCCCACCTAAAAGTTCCCGTTTACAAACCTTTACACCACGAATACGGTACTCAACGAGGGCACGTCGCATCTTGCTGACCGCGTTCAAATGGTTGCGGGCGGAAGCGATCACCTTGACGAGCAGCGAATCGTAGTGGGGAGTGACGTACGCACCTGAATGTAATGTCATATTAATACCATGCAATGTTGTCAACATATTGGTATGTATAATGAACTGATACATGTCAATGACGGCAGCATCTCTCTAATTAGCATTAGCAATGATATTCATAAGAAAGATCGCTCTTGATTTCACAACTAGTTTACAAAATAGGAATGAAAATGGCAAGATACAGATTCATATCATGCAGATTGCAGATATGAAAATGTATCTTGCCATTTTCATCCAATTATAATTTATTAAGAAGATAATACAGAATTTGGGGATATCAACAATAACAACAACAACAACAAAACATGAGATATGACTTATTGACCAACCAGCGAACGCACTGGCCGAATCCAAACGGATGCCCATACCCTCGCCAGATCGGAAAACCTGAATTATATGTTCACCTCGATATCGAAAAGTGCAAATGAAAAAAATAATATAAAACTTATCATTCTAACAAATATAAGATTATCAGCAGAATCAGATAATGATAATCCACTAGATAACAAGATACCTAGTAAGTATAAACCTAGACCTAGCAATTGTTAATCAAGCAATTGTTAAACTAGCAAATAGTATCCCAGCAATTGTCAACCTAGCAATTATTAACCTCAATTCTGCCGGAATCAGGCTGGAATCCCTTGGCCGGATCCTCGGTGGTGACACGACACTGGATGGCTGCACCGTTGACTTTGACATGATCCTGATCAGGGATGCCGATGTCGGCCAGCGATTTGCCTTCGGCGATACGGATTTGCGACTGTACCAGATCCACACTGCAGGTGAGTCATTGAGTGAGTGAGTGTGTGAGTGAGTGAGTGAGTGAGTGAGTGAGTGAGTGAGTGAGTGAGTGTGTGAGTGAGTGAGTGAGTGAGTGAGTGAAGAGTGAGTGAGTGAGTGAGTGAGTGAGTGAGTGAGTGAGTGAGTGAGTGAGTGAGTGAGTGAGTGAGTGAGTGAGTGAGTGAGGCAGTTTTCCATAAGCTACCCTTTTTTCATCTTCAAGCTTCTCAAATCGCTCATATGCCTAAGCCTAAGCCAAATACGGAGCCAAAGTTCATTCCTAAGCCTAAGCCTAAGTGCCAAGCTCGGAACTAAGTCTAAGCCGGAGCCTCAATCGAATGGATTGAAGTTGAACAGCAAAATAAGAAAAAGGGTAGGGTATGGAGATTCTGCTAGGTAATTTCCAAACCCTACCCTTTTTTCATCGAGATTTAGAAGTATTTCGACTTGCCTTTTTGGCCAAAAACAAATACATAGCAGAAAGTTATTTCTAAGCCTAAGCCTGATACATAGACATGTAAAAAAGCCTATGCCCAAGTCTGAATTGACTTAGAGAAGTGAAAATATACGAAAGAGAAAAGGGGTAGCTTTTGTAATTCTGCCTGAGTGAGTGAGTGTGTGAGTGAGTGAGTGAGTGAGTGAGTGAGTGAGTGAGTGAGTGAGTGAGTGAGTGTGTGAGTGAGTGAGTGAGTGTGTGAGTGAGTGAGTGAGTGAGTGAAGAGTGAGTGAGTGAGTGAGTGAGTGAGTGAGTGAGTGAGTGAGTGAGTGTGTGAGTGAGTGAGTGAGTGAGTGAGTGAGTGTGTGAGTGAGTGTGTGAGTGAGTGAGTGAGTGAGTGAGTGAGTGAGTGAGTGAGTGAGTGAGTGAGTGAGTGAGTGAGTGAGTGAGTGAGTGAGTGAGTGAGTGAATGAGCGAGTGAGTGAGTGAGTGAGTGAGTGAGTGATCGAGTGAGTCACTCACCCGGTGACCTCCTCAGTGACGGTGTGCTCCACCTGCAAACGAGCGTTGACCTCAATGAAGTAGTGGTCACCCTTGCCATCGATAAGAAACTCGACCGTGCCTTAAACAATTAAAAAAGTATACAAATTACCATTTTTGAAAAAATTCGGATCGGTAAAAACGTCAACCAATTATTTCTTTCTTATAATCATAAAAAAACTAACCAGCATTCTGGTAGCCGACGAATTTGGCCAACTTGAGCGAATCAGCCAACACAGCGGCACGATGATCCTCACTGAAGCAAGGAAACTCATTTTTCACTCAGACATGTCTCACAATTCGAAATATGAACATACTAAAACAGCTAACAAAGTTAGGAATGCATGAAACCCTTCTCTCTTCAATAGGAAATATTAGGCGTATTATCAGATTATCAACATAAGTTTATAAAAACTAAAAAAGATCAAAAAATCCCGGTTAACCAACGAGAAGTTGGGAGCGGGCGCCAGTTCAACGACCTTTTGATGACGACGCTGTACAGAGCACTCACGCTCATAAAGATGCACGTGGTTGCCGAACGAATCACCTGAAAAACAACCAGATAAGAAGTTGTTCACAAACAACAATAAAAACTTGATGAAAGAAAAACAAACGAAATCATCATTTAGTTTACCCTAATTTCAGCCGAATTCGAAATGCAAGTTCAATATCCATAGTCTCTCATTTTTCTTGTGTGTGATTGTTTTAGGATACATCCCTTTTTCAAGTTACACTTCTACTTCATTTCATTTGAAACTTCATAATATCAAGATTATGATTGTACAAAGATGTTTCATGGCACAATTCTAGAAGGAAACATTTCCACCAACCAAGAATCTGTACTTCAATGTGTCGCGGTCGTTCGATGAACTTCTCGAGGAAGAGTGAGCCATCGCCGAAAGCGGCCAGCGCCTCGCTGGAAGCTCGTTCGAACGCCGTCTTGATCTCGCTGATATCGGATACTTTGCGCATACCTGAGTGAGTGAGTGAGTGAGTGAGTGAGTGAGTGAGTGAGTGAGTGAATAAGTGAGTGGGTGAATAAGTGGGTGAATAAGTGAGTGGGTGAGTGAGTGGGTGAGTGAGTGAAGGACTGAGTGAGTGAGTGAGTGAGTGAGTGAGTGAGTAAGTGAGTGAGTGAGTGAGTGAGTGAGTGAGTGAGTGAGTGAGTGAGTGAGTGAGTGAGTGAGTGAGTGAATAAGTGAGTGGGTGAATAAGTGAGTGGGTGAGTGAGAGTGAGTGAGGGACTAATGAGTGAGTGGGTGAGTGAGAGTGAGTGAGGGACTGAGTGAGTGAGTGAGTGAGTGAGTGAGTGAGTGAGTGAGTGTGAGTGAGTGAGTGAGTGAATGAATGAGTGAATGAGTGAATGAGTGAATGAGTGAGGGACTGAGTGAGTGAGTGAGTAATGTTTCAGTGTCAAGATAACCAAGTTATGACTAGAATAATCCCCTCATTGCCGAAATTTATAATTTTTAATAAAACAACTAATAATAAGTAACCCAACCTCGACCGCCACCGCCAAAAGCAGCCTTGAATATAACGGGGCAGCCATGTTCCTTGGCGAAGGCGTACGCCTCTTCGGCACACGTCACTGGGCCATCAGTACCAGGCACAACACGTACACCTGTAAGTGATCAGTGGCTGATTGAATGATCATTTGAATGAATGACTGACTGATTGATTAGTTGACTGATTAACTCTTCGAATGAATGACTAACTGACTGATTGAATGACTAAATGACTGATTAACTGAGTCATTGAATGACTAACTGAATGATTTAACTGTTTGATTATTGACTGATTGATAAGGTTGAACAATTGACTGAATGACTGACTAGTTCCCACCCAACAAAAT
Source organism: Daptonema setosum (assembly GCA_964036265.1). Classification (NCBI taxonomy): domain Eukaryota; kingdom Metazoa; phylum Nematoda; class Chromadorea; order Monhysterida; family Xyalidae; genus Daptonema; species Daptonema setosum. Next base: position 17,496,642 of record OZ038448.1, read on the forward strand.
AAATGAAGACATTTCTGTATACGATGCTTCGCTTATTAAAACCAAATACTGTCCTAACTAATGAACTAGCACCAACCAGCTTCAATAGCAGCAGCACGTGCCTGCACCTTGTCACCCATTCGACGCATCACCTCCGTCTGCGGGCCGATGAAGCGAATGCCAGCGGCCTGCAAATAAACGATAAAGTATAAGTTATCTAGAATTGACCTACCCATTCTGACACAAATGAATTTCCTCTGAAATTATTACCTCTTAACTGATTGATATTCTGAAAAACATTCAAAAGACCACGAACTCATGCAATCTCCTAACTATTCACTCCTTTATATCAAAACGACTCCCTCAATCAATTTACAGACAGAATTGATTTTCACAAATATTCAAACGATACCCTTGATCGAATGAAAGTAGTACGAAACCAACACGACAGGCTTCGGCAAAATCGGATCGTTCTGACAGAAATCCGTATCCGGGATGGATGGCATCGATGTCGTTTTCCTTGGCCACCCGAATGATCTCGGGCACGTTCAGGTAGGCGGTCACCGGTGCCAGACCCTTGCCAACGATGTACGACTCGTCGGCCTGTGAATCCGTAGTTAGGTATCCGACTAACTTAGAGATTGGTTGACTGATTTACTGAGCCCGCCACTTACGAAGAGACTGACTGAGTCTGCCTTACAATGAGAATGAATTATGCAGAGTATAAGAACGATTAAACCACTCTTCATTTGACTGATTTTAAATAACTGATTGCCTGAATGAGTAGAGTCTGAAACTACTTTATCAGTCATTCAAAAAGTAGGGAATCAGCAGTGTTGAGCCAATCTTACCTGAACCTTGAGAAGCAAAAGATATTTTTGATGTTTTTAAATTGCCAGTTAAAAATATCCTAGTGATGTACGATGTACCAGATTGATGTATCAAGTACCAACCTTCATGCGATGCATCTGTCCCTGATCCTGTTCCGAGTAGATGGCCACCGAAGTGATGTCCATCTCCGTACAGGCACGGAATACACGAATGGCGATCTCACCACGGTTGGCGACCATCACCTTGCGGAAGTTGGTCGGTTTAACTACTGAAATATGTAATTATATTCGTGATATTTATTAAATTCATAGAGTTGGCTGTCTGTGATGGTGATTCTTTCATTTGGTTTCTCAATCAGTCAAGTTGACAGTCTGTTATGAGTGAGTCAGTCAGTCAATGGGCAAGTGGAGCAGTCAGTCAGTCAGTCAATTAGTCAAGCAGTCAGTCAGTCAGTTGATCAGTGAATCAATCAGTCAATCATTGACAAACCGGAGCTCTATTATGTCCTCAGAATGACAATGGCACGTCACAACGTAAGCAGTCAGTAAGTCAGTGAATCAGTCAGTAAGTCAATCATGCAAGCAGTGAATCCGTCAGTAAGTCGATCATTCACGCAGTGAATCAGTCAGTAAGTCAATCATTCAAGCAGTTAATCAGTCAATCATTCAAGCAGTGAATCAGTCAGTCAGTCAATCAAGCAGTGAATCAGTCGGTCATTCTCATAGACTCATTGACTGATCAGCCAATCAGTGACATTGAAAAACCGGAGTTCTACCTCAGTCGGTCAGTTTCAGTCAGTCACACTCATTGACTGATCAGTCAATCAGTCAAATTAGGACACCAACCAGAGCTTTGCCATCTTCTCTGGATGCCAATGGCACAGCCCAACGTGAGCATTCAGTCAGTCAATCGTCAGTCAGTCGGTCAGGCAATCAGTCAATCAGTCACCAAGTAAGTCAGTCAAACTGTGTTGACCAATCAGTCAATCAACCAGTCAGCCAATCACTCAAGCACTCAGTCATTCAGTCAGTTGATTAGTCGATCAGTCACTGATTGACAAACCTGAGCTCTGCCATCTTCTCTGGATGCCAATGGCACGACCCAACGTTAGCAGTCGCACTTGCATGCTGACTCGATTGAAACTGATTCGACTTCCAATAAAATATCTTCAACTTCAATCAAGTGAAGAATTAATAATTTTTTGATATTCCGATATTTTTTCCGCCAGTCATTCGTTGCGGGTCGGAACAGAAATCCAGTCGTTTGTTATTGTATAAGAGAGCAAAAAATGACGTGCTGATGTCCCTTTCGTGTTATAACGTCAGTTTTGCTCGCCTGCGTCCGGGCCCGAATAATATATAAACGCCGGCCTGGAAATGAAAATATCACGGATGAATAAAGTTAACAATTTATATGTCACATTTTTGAAAAATGGAAACCAAAGTTCAGGTTTTGTGTTGCATTTATGTAGGTTTTTTGGTGGTAAAAGAAGTTTACCACAAGGAATTATACCCATTTCCCGCCCCCACCCGCTGAAGCAATGAACCTTGTTAACCGGTTGGAAACCCGATTTGTTGATGATATGCTACGGAGCGCCCCTTTTATTTGTATTTTGCTTCTTCAGAAGTTGTGTTTTGTTTTTGCCACGCGTAACGGAAGAGGGAAATATGGGTTCGAAGAGGCAGGCAGATTGGTAGACTGAAGAAAGATAGTGAATAATGACTAGGAATCACGTGGTGACGTGATGTTGTTGTTGTTTGGCTTGCTAAATATAAACATTTATATGTTGTTGTAGCTGTTGAGAGAGAGGTGTTGTTGATTTTGATAACTTTTTCATAAGTAAAGGTGAATCAGCATGTGCATGGGTGTACTTATTATTCAGTAGGTGAAGGTCTGCGCTCTCAGTAAAACTACAGAACAAAAATATGAAAGACAGAACTTTTGAGTGACATTGACAAACATTCGTTCGTCGTACTCTTTTAATGACATTTTAACCAAACCAACGGGTTGCCAGATCACCGGGCTCTTTCCTACTTTTTTATTATTGAAGACTAAATATAAGACAATTTATAACAACGAAGAAAGCAGTGAACAATTAAAAAAATTAAAACCTTCCTAATCGAATCGATCTTTTCGTTGTTTAAAGTTCCCATTTCCTCAATGAACGTAAAAACACGCAGAAAATATTCTGAAACACTCGATAAGTTAATAACAACAACAAAATAGAATAAAATAAACTTTTTTGACGTCAAATATGAAACCCAATGAAATCCAAAAACAGAAACTGAAAACTGGGATTTCGAACGCGCGCCAAAACTGTACGCTCGGTTCAGTAGTGTAGCTTGTTTAGGGTATCTTGTTACAATTTATACTTTTCAGCAAATCCATTACCATACCATAACCATACCACACTCCTTATAAAATTACGTGTATCCTTCACAAGTTGTGTAGAAATTATGTGGAAAAACGTTCTGAAAAAATTTCAATACCCGCCTAAATAATTTTTGCGAGTAGAAAACGTTTACGTATAAAGTTGACTAACAAGAAACTATGGACTAGAAATAAATTCGTGCAGATTCTACAAAAATCGTCTGCATATCCTGCAGAAAAACGTTCCAGACTGCTAAAATGAACATCGGAGCAATATTAGCCCAATATTGTTTATCACCGTCGCGCCGCGCACTAGCGGACGATGAAAGAACGGGAAAGTGAAATTCCCCCTCTTTGGGTGTTCAAATAAGTAGAGTCTTTTTCTTAAGATGTAAGTAAAATCGCCTCAAAATGGCTGATTTCCCTCTCTTTGAAGAAATTCCCTCCCTTTAGAGAATCGGCTCGTCCGCCTGTGCCGCCACAGATGAAAAAACAACAGCGAAAACGTGCAGAACAATGTGACATACGCAATGACATCAATACACGTCATTTCCCTGATGGACGAAAAAATTATCCAAACGAGAGATTTCTTTTGAAGTAGATGAAGTGACAGTTTTGAGCGGTAATCATTCATCAACACCTTTAACACATTCTGCTTATTGAATTATTAAAACAAAAAGAGAGATAACAACATTTATACCATTCCCTTCATTGTTCGCTAGTACGTCACTCACTGGCGGACGAGCCAATTTTCAAAGGGATGAAACTTTTTAGAGAAATGAAAATCAGCAGTTTTCGCCAATTTTACCTACACATTAAACAACCGATTCTACCTTTCGGATTCGCCAAAGAGGAGGGAATTCCTTATTATTTAGCTTCGTTTTCGTTCATTGTTGGCTAGTGCGTGACTGGCCAGTCATAGGGTGGAGCTACTGAATGGCACGTAGGCATAAAACGAGTTGCAATCGTGGCACGTACAGTACAGTACATACGTACATACTTTATAGACTATAATGCATCAAGTTTTTCTTGTCATTTCAAAAAAAAATTCTATATGGTGATGGACAAATGAATTTGAAAGAACAATTAAGTCCACCATCATTTGCAATAATATGTTGCTTACGACTAACTGCAATAATATAGTGTTGCCAGAAAATATCCAGGAAATTTGAACCAATCTGGCTAAGTGCGAAAATCTTGTTCAATTTAGATATAGAAATTGTAAGGTTGGATAAGCGTGAGAGACTTTATGACCTTTACAAAAATATATTGGGTAACAGAACAATATGTATTTTTAATTGATTTAGAAACGTGAAGAATTTTTAACTTTTTTCCGTCATACGGCTGACAAATTATTCACGATGCCGGGAAGATTAATAGAAACAAGTTTCTTAATCAAAGAAATGTGCTTTTAATAAAATAGCAACAGATCAGTGGGACATGCGGATTAGTTTAACAGAAATGAAGAAGTGGGATTGAACTGGATAAAATCTGAAACCAGATCTGAAAACACTGTAACCTCACGTAACTGGCTTAACGTAACCTAACCTCCAAAGGATGGATATTTTTTTCAGGAAGGGGGAATAAGACTGCTTCACCTATAGCTTATGAAACAAATTATATCTTTTCGGAGCTGCCAAATAGTGGGGAATTTCAATTTTTAAAAATCATTCCCCGTCCGCTTGTGGACAGACAAGTATGTATGTGGACTATCCACTGGCGGACCAGCCAATCCTCCAAAGGGAGGGGAATTTCTTCAAAGAGAAGGGGGGTTTGCAAAATTTAGGCCATTTTTTCTACACCTTAGGGAACTAATTCTTCTTTTTCAAAACGCCAAAGAGGGGGAATTCCACTTTTCCCTCCCCTTCTCGTCCGCTTGTGGTATGTGGTCTATCTAATAAAAAATGGCCAGCACACGAGGGCACATCCTGGAGCGAACGGCATTGCTGAGTAGACACCACTAGCGGACCAGAAGGGGAGGGAAAAGTGGAATTCCCCCCTCTTTGGCGGTTTTAAAATGTAGAGTTCGTTCTCTAAAGTGTACGTGAAGTGACATAATTTTCACCAATTCCTCATCTTTGGAAGAATTCCCCTCCCTTTGGAGGTTTGGCTTGTCCGCCAGCGGTAGGCACATGCCTCCTTAACCACCCTCCCCCCCATACACCCCATATTCCTGTGGTGTGGACTAGAAGGGTATATGAAAAAGATAAGGTTTCGCTTTCTGAAGTTTATAGAAAGAAACATGCCATACGGTAAGCTATGTAAATCCCTTATGTTGTTTCTGCCAGCAAAAATATTGCCCAAAACTTCTGATAATGAAACATCAGCCAATCCGTATTAACACGCACATCAATCATCATCAACCCTTGCTATAATTTGTCAACCGAAATGAGTTGAGGCTAGAGTTGATGTTTCATTATCAGACGTTTTAGGCAATAGTTTTGCTTGCAGAATCAACATACGGGCTTTACGTGAAATGTTGGTGACATCATCGGTACACCTTCAGTTTGTTTATTTCATATTCTTTTTCGTGGTTCCGCCTTTTGTAATTATGTTATGTAGTGCCAGTCGATGTAAATAATCTACAGATCAGGTAAAATGGCAATTTATTCCTGAAGGTACCCAAAAAAGTGTGCTTGCCTACTCTTTGGAAAAAAGCCTGACCAACGTCCTCCTGCTCCAAACGATTCTCTCGGGCGCATGTGTTATTCTATTTTCAGTAACCGGGCATGCACTAGCGGGCGAGAAGGGGTGGGAAAGTGGAATTCCCCCCCTCTTTGGCGTTCTCAAAAATTAGTGTTTTTTTTTCCTAAGGTGTGAGTAAACTGGGCTAAAAACTGCCATTGCCCACCTATTTGACGAAATTCCCCTTCCTTTAGAGGATTAGCTCGCCCGCCAGTGCGAGCATGTGGTGTCTGGGGATTGCTTACAGTACATACAGCTTGGAATGAGATACACGTAGAGAGAGACCTGGTACGCGTTGGTCGACGGCAATATGAAGGAAAATTAAAATCCTCCTCTTTGGTTGCCACGAAGAGTGGAATCTTCAAGGTTTAAGTACCATTACTCTCAGAACTTGAATTCCTCCCTCTCTTGGATAATTTCCCTCCCTTTGGGGGTCGGCTCTTCCGCTAATGCTGTTGCTGGTACAGGAAACCCGGCCGACAGCTCGTGTTTCAGTCAACGAACGCCAAAACCATTAATCAGATTCACCAATCTGTTTAGAGAAAGAGTACGTATGTATGTGAGCACCAATAAAAAAAGATAAGGAATCAAACGTGAACTAAAAAATTATATATCCGATGTTAAACATGTATTGCAACAAGAATAAACGTTTTACGAATACACTGAAACTCACAGTTTCAAACGTAATTTACTGTTCTTCAATGATATAACAGTTGTATTGTGATGCGAAACCGTGATTTTGATCTAACTTTGGTGAAGGCTAGGAATTCAAGAAAAACACAACGAAGAACAGCAAAATAAATATTTATTTGTCTTCATAAGCGAAGGAGCGAAGCGACTGAGTGCTCCCCTCCCCCGGCTCGGGCTGGCGCCCAATAGGATGTAGTTTGAAAATTGCTTTTATTATCTATTGACCCCTCTAAAACATGAGCATATTTTTCAAACCGCTATATTTCAGTGGCTGTCGTTACCCAGGAAAATGACGATAGGTTCCCCGCCTGCCAAAAACCAAAATGTATGGAAATTGTAAATGAGATGAAACGTGAACAGAAATTTCAAGCACGCGGTTTGGTAACAGAGCGTTCAAACGGGGTGAACACAACATAAAGAAGTTGCCAATGCGAAGTAACATTGAGGTAAAGTAACATACAGTTTGTGCATTATCACAGTGAGGAAATTTATCTGTAACATTTCTAGATGATGATATATGACCAAATAGCGATATGATATTCATATTTCGGCGTATATACAAGAATAATTATGTGTAAATGAAATGAAATAAATAATGTACATAAGCGTTTCTGCAAAGTTTAGTTTTTCTAAACAGTTTTATTTGCATCCATAAGTGCACTGTTTTCTTTCTATTTTCTCTGCTAAACGTATGAAACTATATTTGCTCACACTCAATCGTATAAAAACGTTAAAACACCAACCAACAAAAGCAGGTTTGTACGTTCGACTTTGTACTATTTTTTTATTTTACGATTACGTAAAGTGCGGAATTGATCGAAACAAGATAAACCAGCGTCGAGCAAAACCCAAGTGGTTAAAAGCCGAGTGAGCTTCTCCATAAAGACATTTGACAGGTAAACGGTTTTTTTACATTCGAATTTATTGAAGGTTTATTGAATGAAATAAATATTGTTCCCGAGGTTCTGAAAGTTTGCAAACAATAAAAGGTGAACTTTTTAAGTGGAATGCCAAGTTTTTTTACTGTATACAAATCACTGGCGGACGAGCTTATCATTCAAAGGAATGGGAATTACGTCATAGAGGGTGAATTGGCAGTTTTCAGGCCATTTCACCTACACCACCGGGAACAAACTTCTTGAAACCTCTAAAGACGGGAACAAACTTCTTGAAACCTCTAAAGACGGGAACAAACTTCTTGAAACCTCTAAAGACGGGAACAAACTTCTTGAAACCTCTAAAGACGGGAACAAACTTCTTGAAACCTCTAAAGAGTGGGGAATTTCAGTTTTCTGCAATTTGCACCACCGTGTCCACTATTTTGAAAGAAAAAAAAACGAATGGAATATAAAAAACATAAAAGCGACAAATCTTTGAAGAGAATAAAAAAATTGTGTGTTACGTATAATAACTCAGTGAAAATTTTTCATATTCAAACGTGAAAACATCAAGGTTCCAAACTCTATGGAATGAATTCGTGATTTTAACCCGGCCGCCAGCGCACTGGCCCAGAGTAAACAAGTTTTTGTGGCTGTTCAATATTTACTGAGAGAAGCGATTCAGGCAGTCTAGTGGAGTACTGATAAACGAATTTAGTACTTGTCTATTTAACCCACTCAAAGTACAGTCAGTTTGGCAAGTCATATCTTGTAAACCTTTCCCATACTTAGTTTAAAATGGAGTTTTCACTCGGAATAAACATTTTTTAGATAACAATTAGCGAGAATATGAAAATCTGGATAACCAACCAAATATACAGTTTCTCAATATGCGAAATCATTTATTCAAGCATTCATGATAAACATGAATGATGAAGATTTTTTTACTCCGAAAAAACTTGTCATTTACAAAGAAGCAAGTAAAAAATGCATGCTACATACAACTAATCCAATACATAAGTTTTGCTTTGCTATTGCCATGCCACTTTTCTTCAAAATACAATTATAAACATAAAAAAATAAATGTACGATTTATTTAAAAAAAAACAGTCACATTAAAATAAGCGGAAATAAAAAAACGCTTGCTATACAACGAGTATGTGCTCGAAGCATACTCGAAAACTAATCCAATACATGTGCATTGCTACTGCCATGCTACTGCAATGCAACGCTGCTGCCATTTGAACTAATGCCAAAGCAAGGGTACCGTATGTACTGTATGCCCTTATAGTCATGCATCTGTCAATCATAACAGTCAGCAATATGCTATAAAAAGGTTATGCAAAGCTGTTATTTTCCGTGAGTTTTGTTTGACAACTCATGATCATGTGCATAAAACATTCTCAATTAATTTGAAATTGATTTGAAATTGCATTATATTGCCATGCTACTGCAATGCTGCTGTCAGTTGAACTAATGCCAAACCAAGGGTACAGTATGTACTGTATGCTTTCATATTGCATGTATCTGTCAATCGTTAAAGCCAGCAGGCAATATGTACGCTATGAAAGAGTCAAGCAAATTTGCTATTTTCGGTCAGTTATCAGAACCTGACCATTACGTAAACCGTTTTACTAGTGGTAAAACAATATTTCTTATTTTTGTTTTTCATGGATTCCCTTTTCCAAAATGTATGAGATGCCTTATTTGATGTTTGTATAGAAACTCTGTGAAAACACAACTAAGAATAGCAAAATAAATATTTTTATAACACCTGTAGGCGAAGAAGCGAAGCGACTGAGTGCTCCCTCCCCCCAGCTCGGGCTTGCGCCCAATAGGTTGTAGTTTGAACGTCGCTTTTATTATCTATTGACCCCTCTAAAACATGAGCAGATTATTAGATCCGCCGTTGATCAGTGGCTGTCGTTACCCCGAAATCGGCTATAGCTTACGCGCCTTTACAAAATTAAAATGCATGGAAATTGTAAATGAGTTGAAACGTGAGCAGAAATTTCGAAAAACCTGCTTTTGTAGCAGAGCGTTGAAACGGGGTAAATAAACGTTACAGTTGCATCGTTTAGATAGATTTAGTTTATGGTTATAGTTTAACAAGCAACTAAAAATGCCCTGAAGGCATGGTGAGTAACGAATATGGTTCGATCCTGGCAAGTCCAATCGTGAAAAAGTAAGAGACAAGTAAGTTTTATTCTCATATTTTAGATAGTCTGATCGTGAAAAAGCAGGAAACAAGATTTGCGATGAATCACGAAAAAGCTTGTACTTCATTAAATTAAGAATCAAACCAAATTACACGAAACATATTTGGGACTTTTCATGAGTGGCGAGGTACGATTCGAAATACGATTTAATTCCAATGAAATGCTGGAATTCAGTAAAAACATATCTTACAAAAAAATGTCATGCTTTCCTATATAAAAATTCGATAAAAAAGGTCGTGGCAGACAGGTCACACAAACAGAAGAAAATATATGTATGCTCGGAACTAGCTAGACGAAATACAGAGGATTTAGTTTTCACCCAAAAGTCCCAAATATGTTTCGTGTAATTTGGTTTGATTCTTAATTTAATGAAGTACAAGCTTTTTCGTGATTCATCGCAAATCTTGTTTCCTGCTTTTTCACGATCAGACTATCTAAAATATGAGAATAAAACTTACTTGTCTCTTACTTTTTCACGATTGGACTTGCCAGGATCGAACCATATTCGTTACTCACCATGCCTTCAGGGCATTTTTAGTTGCTTGTCTTTAACTTTTTTATGTGTGAACAAATCACATGTAGATTATGTGAAAATTTCTCAGATTTTCAATAAACGCGGATTTTCAAATATTGAATTACAGAAAAAATCGTGAGAACAGGGACAGGGATCATTCGCGAGCCCTTTAAATTTTTTCTTATAAAAGAAGTCATTACATAATTGACAGCATGTAAAAAAAGTCCGTGTATTAGTAATACAGTGATTTAAAAGCTGCCTTACGTTATGTTATGTAAAATGACCGTTGAGGTTCTAGAGCAGTGAATAATATAAAAAATGAAACAATTTAACATTTTCGGTGTAATTGATTTTTAGGGGTATTGAACTCAGAACCACACGTTTAACATGCAGACCCACTATCCACTTGACTACCTTGACCAAAAATATTATGTAAATGGGTTTCCATCATCAAACATAATTTCCAATCATAAATGTATCATTACATCTAGTGTGAAAGTAACTTCAAAACTTGACTATTATTTGGTTAGCACCGAGTTATGTAGCATCGAAATGTAGCTGACGCCATGTACCATGTGACCGTTGAAAAAATTTCTTCACTTTAAGACTACTTTAAACACAGTTTTGATGTGTTTTAATGATATTGGTACATGTCTAGAAATGACAAAAAATTACTTGAGAATAAATTTTTTTGTCTGTTTTTTTGTCATTTTTGCTGTTTTTGACAGATTATAATTATTTATTTAAAAGTCCTGATTAAGTTTTAAAACTATAATTTCATTGAAATTTAGTCCCTCTAAGCATTCTGTTAAAATCAAGTGTGTCATAACGTTGTATAAAAAAATAATTTGGAATCCAATGTGGCAGCAACAGCGTGAATGAGTAAACTTGAATTTCTATAGTTTTTAGCGGCCCATAAATTTTTTTTAAAGAAGGCCGAGCGAATCATCTTTTCTGTATTGAATAGAACTTCAGTCGTTCTGAACATTTTATCAATACGAAGGGCTCCAATATTTTAAACCTGTCATTAATCTGAGTTTCAAATGGGCGAAAATCGTCAACAAGACCAAAATTTTCAATTATCTGTTATTCGGATTTTTAAGAAAATTCGATAAGTTTATCGAAAAATGCTTCGAAGAGAGGTCATATTGAAATTTGTTTTTACATATAATAGGCTAGTTTTTCTATCCATTCGATGAGTTTATCACGTGTAATAGAGCTTTTGTGAAATTTTTCGCTAGTTTTGCTTCTTACATAACCCAATGCGTTTTTTGTGTCTTCCAATGATTTGCTGAAATGAATAGCGGATCCAATTTCCACATGTGTGATACACATTCAGTTAAAATTTCAGTTTGATCTGACAACCCTGTCGCTCATACAATGATTCTTTCTTCATTTTGCCTGCGATTTTTGACATTTTTTTTATAAAATCCTCTAAAAATAGTGCAAAAATTATTCCGATCTGCGGGACAGTTTGATAATCGTTTTCTATGTTGAAAGTTGACCTATGTACCAATTTTCAGCTCTACAGGTCTTACCCAGTTTCCATACACCAAAAGTGGGGAGAAAAAAAAAACGGAAAATCGCATTTTCATCGTTTTCGGACCTGAAAAATGAAAATTTATCCCTACCGGGTTAAAAATAGCCAAGCAGATGTAGAATCGCACGAGAAAACCGATGGAACAGACTAGAAGTCGATACGAGGAGGCTAGATCGAGATATTCGCAAAAAAGCTTATCTTAATCGAACCATATTAAGGGAACGGCCTACCGGCCGTCCCTTGATTGCTAACAAAAGTAAAATTTGAATATGTTATCCAGCAAAACCAGGAATTTACTGCTGTGTAACCCATGTAATAGTGAAAACAGTAACTTTGATTTAAAATGAACACATGTATTTAGGTTATTTACCGATTAGAATGGCGAAACAGGAAAAAAACATGAAAAGGTATAAACGTCCGTATTTCAGTTCGAGAGCCTATTCAAAAAAAAACCTGAAGTAAAATATGTTCAAGAATGCATAACCATACAAACAAAACAGTATAACTAACGATAATATCCGAACTCCAAAGCTTCTTACACCGTAATAAGCATAAGTACATATGTAAACCACATAAGCATACAGTTATGATGCTTGTTTTGACCATGAAAACAGTAAATATTCGGAACCTGATTGACTGAATGATTGATTAACGATGTTATTTATACCGACCAACTATCATGCAAATGACGCTATAAACGTTTTGCACTCTTGTTTTTACTGACTTAGCGTGTTTAATATAGCGCAGTCACATTGTATCGTCTTCGTGTCAAGCGATTTTAAAGGGAATACAGTTTTTTTCATGGTTGCTTAGAAAGTAAAATAGGTTTATCAGGAAACTGAACAGAAAAAAATCGTGCGAATATAAATTTAACGGGATTTCAATATCTTTACATCATAACACTATTGATGATTTTGAAGGCACCCACTATCGGGCAACAAGTTGAGAACAGTGGACAGAAACTGTTATATAATTTTACAGTATATAGTTATATAACTTTATCGAGGACAAAATCGGCGTTCACACCGCATCACATCAAAAAAGTTAATATTATAAATTGAAAGCTTCGTACCCAGTAGATCAAAGCTGGTCAAACACGATTCGTTGAATAATACACGTGCCATGGTATTTTGATAGAAATAGTTTTATTATTCTTGATTCAAAATAAAATACAAAAATTTCGATTTTTGTTTTCCAACAAAAGTAAACTTCACAAACCCCTGCTCAGTGTACGATTTATTACTTTGAAAAGCTCAGTGTACGATTTATTACTTTGAAAAGCTCAGTGTACGATTTATTACTTTGAAAATATCTTCATTCCAGCAAACAAATTAAGAAACAGTATGTAAATCTAAAACCACAAAAAAGAAAACACAAATAAAGTTGGGCAAGAATTAGCAAATGTCGCAATCAAGACTTCTGTTGCAGCCACTCTCCGATTTGCTGCGAAATTATCTTACGGGTTTCTTGAACAACTGTTGTATCGTTAATCCGGTCGGGGTACATATCGGAGCAGTGCGGTTGACCTAGAAGACTGCTAAACTGACTAACTGACTGATTGACTGACTGACTGACTGGCTGTGTGACTGACTGACTGACTGACTGACTGACTGACTGACTGACTGACTGACTGACTGACTGACTGACTGACTGACTGACTGACTGACTGATTGACTGACTGACTGACTGACTGACTGTCTGACTATGACTGACTTACTGACTGAGTGACTGACATACTGACTGACTGTCGGACTGATTGATTGATTGACTAAATGACTGACTGGCTGACTGACTGAAGACTGACTGACTGACTGACTGATGCACTGATTGATTGACTGACTGACTGACTGACTAACACACCTGGCATATGGATAACGGTTTGACCGGGTAGTTCCCATTCTTTCTTCCATTTGTTGAGAGCGTGCCATGGATCTTGCGATCCACTCACCAGTACCACGTTTGTAGCCTGTGGTGAGTGAGTGAGTGAGTGAGTGAGTGAGTGAGTGAGTGAGTGAGTGAGTGAGTGAGTGAGTGAGTGAGTGAGTGAGTGAGTGAGTGAGTGAGTGAGTAAGTGAGTGAGTGAGTGAGCGAGTGAGTGACTGAACAAACATTGTAATCAATTTGTCCACCATAATACGCATTTGTACGATCAGATCCGGCATAAACTTCGGCTTCTGAAAGTCCGAACACCAGTTGGCACATTTTCAGCCTCTGTCTGAAAATTTTCACCAGTAAGTCAGTCAGTCAGTCAGTCAGTCAGTCAGTCAGTCAGTCAGTCAGTCAGTCAGTCAGTCAGTCAGTCAGTCAGTCAGTCAGTCAGTTCGTCAGTCAGTCAGTCAGTCAGTCAGTCAGTCAGTCAGTCAGTCAGTCAGTCAGTCAGTCAGTCAGTTCGTCAGTCAGTCAGTCAGTCAGTCAGTCAGTCAGTCAGTCAGTCAGTCAGTCAGTTAGTCAGTCAGTCAGTCAGTCAGTCAGTCAGTCAGTCAGTCAGTCAGTCAGTCAGTCAGTCAGTCAGTCAGTCAGTCAGTCAGTCAGTCAGTCACCAACTTCAGCGGCGAGTTCTTTCCAAATGGATGACCATCGCCATCCGTTGATTGAAACTTGCCGAACTCGGTGCAGGCTTGCCAATTCCAACCGCGTTCTAAACGATTGATTGACTTACTGACTGACTGACTGATTGATTGACTAACTGTGTTTTTGACTAACTGAACTACTAATGACTGACTTAGAAACTGACTAACGGCTGTTCATCTCTTTCAATGATCGGATCTCTTCCTCATACAAATTATCATCACACATCCAGTTTCCGCCCATTGAATCATCCTTTACAAATACTGTTTTTTATTCAGGTTAGCCGTGAGTCAGTCGATTGAGTCAGTTAGTCAGTTATGTTAACAAATAATTCTTTCAGTCGGTCAGTCATGCAGTGAGTCAGCCAGTTAGTCAGTCCAAAGTTACTCATCAGTCATTCAATCAGTTAGTCAATCAATCAGTCAATCAGCCAGTCAATCATTCAGTCAGTCAGTCAATCGGTCAGTCAATCAGTCAGTCAATCAGTCAGTCAATCAGTCAATTAGTCAGTCAATCAGTCTGTCAATCAGTCAATCAGTTAGTCAATCAGTCAGTTAATCAGTCAGTCAATTACTATAGTTAGTCAGTCAGTCAATTACTATAGTTAGTTAGTCAGTCAATTACTATAGTTAGTCAGTCAGTCAATTACTATAGTTAGTCAGTCAGTCAACCTGTCGTGTTACGAATCGCTTCACCGCTAACAGACGGTCAATCAAATTGGGATATGTTGTTGTGTCCATCATCATTTGGCACAAATGTGGTATAGAAATCAAGTCGTATGGCACCTGGTGGGAGAGCGTTTAAACGGAAGATCCATCATCAGTCAGTCAGTCAGTCAGTCAGTCAGTCAGTCAGTCAGTCAGTCAGTCAGTCAGTCAGTCAGTCAGTCAGTCAGTCAGTCAGTCAGTCAGTCAGTCAGTCAGTCAGTCAGTCAGTCAGTCAGTCAGTTAGTCAGTCAGTCAGTCAGTCAGTCAGTCAGTCAGTCAGTCAGTCAGTCAGTCAGTCAGTCAGTCAGTCAGTCAGTCAGTCAGTCAGTCAGTCAGTCAGTCAGTCAGTCAGTCAGTCAGTCAGTCAGTCAGTCAGTCAGTCAGTCAGTCAGTCAGTCAGTCAGTCAGTCAGTCAGTCAGTCAGTCAGTCAGTCAGTCAGTCAGTCAGTCAGTCAGTCAGTTAGTCAGTCAGTCAGCGACAAACCCGATTGTCACCACCGTATTGTGCCGTGGTCATGAAAGGTCCTGATAGCGAATCGAACAGGGCTGACACATCGTTGCCATTGTTCGGGTCGAATCCATGGCAAACACTGAGGTAGTCAAAGAAATAACTGACTGTTTGACTGACTGATGGACTGACTGACTGACTGACTGACTGACTGACTGACTGACTGACTGACTTACTGATTGACTGACTGACTTACTGACTGACTGACTGACTGACTGACTGACTGACTGACTTACTGACTGACTGACTGACTGACTGATTGACTGACGGACTACTGGCTGACTGACTTCAACTGCCTGCCCAACATATCCCTCGTCTTCTGATCTCCATTGACTTGTGACTGCAGGTAATCAAAGGCTTTTTGTGTTTCATCGAAACACTTTTGATCGTAGACTTTTAAATCATTTCCAGCGATTTGGTAGTATTCTGGAAAAAAGTAGTTTCATTTATTTTTTCATTGACATCAGTATTATTTACCTATTAATCAGACTTATTTGAGTGAGATTGGTTCAACACAACACGACTTAAGATTACTAACAGGTGTATGGTATAAAACGGTCCTGGAAACAGAATTCGGCTCAAAATTCATCAAAAGTTTTTGACAATTTTTTTTACTATTCTTCTTACTACCTACAATCCAAACCCTGCATGTAAACTAACTAACTAACTAACTAACCTCGGAAATCGACTTTGGCCTGAACCGTACCAGAGCTGGCCACGGCACCCAACACCACA
>OZ038448.1:17513065-17518065 GCA_964036265.1 Daptonema setosum
AGTAATAATAATTAAAACCAACCTTGGAGCAACGGTGCCATCACCAGCCCAAGTATCACCAACATGCTGGTGGTCGACGACATGCCCGATTTGGTCACCCGAGTCTACCGATCTTGAATCTACTAAGAAAAGAGCATTTATAAATCACCATCGTATTCGATTGAAACTGTTTTCATGTAAATCGAAAATTCGCACTCTTTGTTCATTGTCAAGATTTTTAATTTAAAGTAGTCTTTGAGTCTCAATGAATAGGGTATCTTACTGAATGATATGAACAAAGTTTGTGATTAACAAACTGAGTATTACTATTACTTAAAAAAATCGGTCCAGAAACTCCTACTATCCTGGAATTTCTGGTTATTTCAAGGTTACCCACAGATGGTCTCATTTGTATTTATCAGTGCATTGGCCTGCTTTGAACCCGGCAATCTTATCACTTTCATATCAATTTCATACTTTGTTTATTAGCGTCGATACAGACTATTTTGTCAATGTTGCGAACATAGCAGTCTTTTTACTAGATGGAACCCTGTTAGAACTGCCATTTCCGGGTTAAAAACTCCTGAAACAACTTTTGAGGTAGTTAGTTTATTAGAACAAATAACGTTCGATAATCTAGCCGGGTCTGAAGAAACGGAAAACAAATAATCATTAAAACAAATTTAAACAAAAAACAATACGTATTTTATCACGAATCCAGCCATTTTCCGATTTCTTCAGTGATGATTTTTCGTGCATTTTTCACTAGTTGAGTGTCGTTCTTGAAGGCAACATACATGTCGGAACAATGGGCTTGACCTGAAAATTCATGATAAATAAAATGAGATTGACAAAGTTGCTGATTGACTGACTAATTGACTGACTGACTGACTGACTAACTGTCTGACTAACTGAATGACTGACTGACAGACTGACTGAGTGACTGACTGACGGACTGACTGAATGACTGACTGACTAACTGCCTGACTAACTGAATGACTGACTGACAGACTGACTGAGTGACTGACTGACGGACTGACTGACTGACTGACTGACTGACTGAATAATGGACTGACGAACTGGCTGACTGACTGAATGATGCACTGACGGACTGACAAACTGATTGAAAGTCTGAAGACTATTTATTGACAGACTGTTTGACGGACGAACGACTTATTGAACGACTTACTATGTTAGAGAGAATTAACTGACTGACGAGCCGTCGAGCCAACCATTCATGAAAATAATCTTTGTCCTGACTTCTCCCATTCCGGATTCCAAACTCCTAGTCTATAAAATGGATCTTGAGATCCGTTGATTATGACAACATTTGTAGCCTGAACGGAGAGAGTGAGTGAGTGAG
Source organism: Daptonema setosum (assembly GCA_964036265.1). Classification (NCBI taxonomy): domain Eukaryota; kingdom Metazoa; phylum Nematoda; class Chromadorea; order Monhysterida; family Xyalidae; genus Daptonema; species Daptonema setosum. The sequence goes on from OZ038448.1 coordinate 17,514,408, forward strand.
TGAGTGAGTGAGTGAGCGAGCGAGTGAGTGAGTGAGTGAGTGCGTGATTGAGTCAAATTGATATAACATTGAATTCCTGTTGACCACCATAAAACCTATTCGTTTCATCAATCCGTCGCCTAATTTCTTCCCGAGTTATGCCAAAGTTATCATGACAATTTTTGTACCTCGTCCTATAGTGATTGAGTGTGTGAGAGAGTGAGTTAGTGAGTGAGTGAGTGAGTGAGTGAGTGAGTTAGTGAGTGAGTGAGTGAATGAGTGAGTGAGTGGGTGAGTGAGTAAGTGAGTGAGTGAGTGAATGAGTGAGTGAGTAAGTGAGTGAGTGAGTGAATGAGTGAGTGAGTGGGTGAGTGAGTAAGTGAGTGAGTGAGTGAATGAGTGAGTGAGTAAGTGAGTGAGTGAGTGAGTGAATGAGTGAGTGAGTGAGTGAGTGAGTGAGTGAGTGAGTGAGTGAGTGAGTGAGTGAGTGAGTGAGTGAGTGAGTGAGTGAGTGAGTGAGTGAGTGAGTGAGTGAGTGAGTGAGTGAGTGAGTGAGTGAGTGAGTGAGTGAGTGAGTGAGTGAGTGAGTGAGTGAGTGAGTGAGTGAGTGAGTGAGTGAGTGAGTGAGTGAGTGAGTGAGTGAGTGAGTGAGTGAGTGAGTGAGTGAGTGAGTGAGTGAGTGAGTGAGTGAGTGAGTGAGTGAGTGAGTGAGTGAGTGAGTGAGTGAGTGAGTGAGTGAGTGAGTGAGTGAGTGAGTGAGTTAGTGAGTGAGTGAGTGAGTGAGCAACACTAGTACATAATTAGGGAGCTAACTCCATTGATGAGTGTCTACCGAACGGATGAACCGGAGCATCAGAAGGTTGCAACCAACGAACTCATTACAGCACAACCAATTCCATCCACGGCCTGAATAACAGGACAATCAGTCGATCAGTCAGTCAGTCAGTCTGTCAGTCAGTCAGTCAGTCCGTCAATCAGTCAGTAAGTAAGTAAGTCAGTCCGTCAATCAGTCAGTAAGTAAGTCAGTCAGTCCGTCAATCAGTCAGTAAGTAAGTCAGTCATTCCGTCAATCAGACCGACAGCCTGTCAGTTGGTTGGTCATTTAAAATGAACAAAGAAGTCATTTAAATTTTCATGGGTTACCAACCACTATTAAGTTCCATGGATTCTTTGAACTGTTCCGAATAAGAATTGTCCATACATTGCCAGTCTGTTCCCATTGCGGGATTCTGAATCATTGGATTCAGAACAAAAAGATATTTCGTCAATAGATAAAAATGTTCTGTAATAAAAACACATATTTATGAACTACATTTTTAAAGCCATATTTAATATAAATTACCTCAGGTTTGGTGAATCTTCTTACGGCCAGGAATCGGTCAATCAGATCAGGGTATTTTTCCGTGTCCATAACAATTTTACACAGGGCCGGTATCGTTTGAACGTCGTTCGGAGCCTGATTCAGACAGTCAGTCAGTCAGTCAGTCAGTCAGTCAGTCAGTCAGTCAGTCAGTCCGTGTCAGTCAGTCAGTCAGTCAACTAATCAATCAGTCAGTAAGTAAATCTGTCAGTCAGTCAGTCATTTAATCAGTCAGTCGATCAATGATTGAGGCACAAACCCGATTATCACCTCCATACTGGCATGTCTGAAACCATGGGTCATTCAAGTTGTCGAAAAGGGCAGATAGATCCATTTCATCACCCGGAATGATGCCGTGACATAATCTTGAAAATGGGAAAAATTGTTGAAATTAAAATTTTCTTACTACTCACAGACTTACCGGAGTCTGTCACGAAGATAATCCTCTCTGCCTTCATCAATCAGACTCTGAATGTAAGCAAAGATTTTTGATGTTTCATCATAGCATCTTTGGTCATACAGAAGTAAATCGTTGCCAGCGACTTCGTAGTAATCTGATATAATGAGACAGTCAATTAGTCAGTCAGTCAATCAGTGAGTCAGTGAGTCAGTGAGTCAGTCAATCAGTCAGTGAGTCAGTCAGTGAGTCAGTCAGGCAGGCAGTCAGGGAGAAAGTCAGTCAACCTGTCATTTGATCAGTCAGTGAGTCAGTCAATTAATCAGTCAGTCTGTCTGTCAGTCAGTCAGTCAGCCAGTCAGTCAGTCAGTCAGTCAGTCAGTCAGTCACTCATCCAACCCACCACTGTATTCCACAACGGCCTGAATGCCACCTGAGCTTGAAACGGCACCAACAACCAAGTCCGGGTATTTCAGACGGAAGAAAGCAGCTAACGTGCCTTCAAGATTAGGGATTTTACCCTATCATTGACGTAATTACTGACTGACTGACTTACTGAATAACTGACTGAATGTTTGACTGTCTAACTGTCTGACTAAATGACTATCTGACTGACTGACTGACTGTCTAGCTGAATCAATGATTAACGTAATGACGGACAGACTTTCTGTCAATCACCTTATAACTAACCAGAATATGAACCACCAAATGCAACCCATTTCTTAATCTTGAAGTCTTTACTGGCCCATTTTAAGAATTCAGCTGCGTCGGCCAACGCTTGACGGCTGGTTAGATAGACCATTTTGGAAGCGTCATTGCCGGCTCCCCTGAATCAGTCAGTTAGTCAGTCAGGCAGTCAGTCAGCCAGTCAGTCAGTCAGTCAGTCAGTCAGTCAGTCAGTCAGTCAGTCAGTCAGTCAGTCAGTCAGTCAGTTAGTCAGTCACTAACTCTACTGGTATACTATCACCAAAGTATCGATGTTCTAAAATGAACGCAGTTGCCCCGTAGATCTTGGCATTTCGCATCCAGTCATGCGTGGTCGTGCCGTTGTCTGTCAATCAGTCAATCATATAGAAAAACCGTCAATAATACAGTAAAACCAACAATCGATTATTGAATAACTCAGTTACTGGATTTATAGGTTTTTAGTCACTCAGATATATACAGTAGATAATAAATGCGTACTCAGCCGATTTTTTGATAAAATATTAGTCAAACAATTAATGACTAAGCATGGCAATCAGTTAGTCAATTATACAAGCTACTTAGTTTTACTTCAATAAAGTAGTTCAGTTTTGAAATCTAGTTTTAAACAAATTCAATTTTGGTTAGTCACCAAATCAGTCAATTAACTTGTTTGCAGAAATCCTTCACCGGCTGTTGATTCTCCGCTGAACTTCAGAAAACCGGGACCGCCTGGCTTCGCGTAGGTGGAACTCCAGAGATATCGCTGAAATTACTTATTATCTTACAGATTAATGACTGATACAATTTAATGACTGACACAAATTAATTACTATTAAAATGTACGTAGTGACTGACAAAAATTAATCGTGGACGTAAGTTACATAGTTACTGACACAATTAGTGGCCGACTTTACCATCCACATCTTATCTATTTGCAAGAAAAAGTTATAAATGTGATTATTAAAGTTTCAAATAAATTTATATGATTACAGTACCTGAACCGGATAAAAGTAACCTGACTCCAGGTGCGTGTGTCACTGCTATTGAAGTGATCCACTTTGTTCTCAAACCATCCCCATGTGATTTTGTCTTTCTTTGACTCATCAGGCACCGGTATAACTGGCTGTAGTTCTCCGTAACGAGGTATCGAGTGAGCCAAGTCTGAGTCGAAGAGTTGATTTTAGTGTAGATATGTAGTTCGAAAGTATACTAACTCATGTGTCTTTCAAAGTTTT
>OZ038448.1:17523065-17548065 GCA_964036265.1 Daptonema setosum
AAATCGACTTTTTCTGAAAAAATTGCGTGCAACCGGAAATGGGCGATTTGGTGAAAACGTCGAATGAAGACGATTTGGCTGAAAATCAGTAATTGGGTAGGTGTTAGACTATAAATAATAATGAACGGGTTACTGATTTTCAGCCAAATCGTCTTCATTCGACGTTTTCACCAAATCGCCCATTTCCGGTTGCACGCAATTTTTTCAGAAAAAGTCGATTTTTTCATTCGATTCTCAATTTAAGTAAAGCCCCGATCGCTCATTAAGATTAGAATAAGTTTGTAGAGGACATCTTGCGCTAACTATCTCAAGCAATGAAAAAGCCGAAAGACCGGGCCTATTTTTGTTATTCGGCTTTAACTTTTATTTTCATTGAAAAAGTTCAAAATATGCATGGCAGTATACCTCACGGAAAGAAGCATATCTCATCGAATAACGTATGAATCGATCTGAAATTTTGAATATAAGTTCTCAAAGAACTGATTTACATTGATATTAAAACGTTTCATTATGCGACTTGACTATCGCATGATATTCGGGTTAAACTAACAATAAATTCCTGACTCACAGGCAATGTCAAGGCGCGTCACTAAACCCGATTTTCATATAAAAATAATGTTTTTAGGTAAATTTGGACAACGGATTTGTTTGTTAAACATAATTTACTGGCAAGAAACTGATTTTCAATTCATTCGGCGAAAAAAAAGTTTGTACCAAAAAATATCATTTTTGTCGGTTCTTAGTGACGGAGGCTCGTATGTATGTACTGTATGAATCTACATGAAGAATACATACTCAGAATACAAACAATTCCATCCACCACTCCCTGAATCACGTCAGCTTCCTACAGAAAAAAATCACAATTCCATCGTAAATGCAAGGCGTTCAAACTTTGGACAGTTCGAAATCCAACGTTCTGGAAGAGTCAAGACTTTTTATATTTCAGTACAATAATTAAGTCTACTAATTAAGTCTACAATTAAATCTATATACTTAAATAATATTAATATTTTTTTAACTTGTCCTTTGACTCTTCCATCCTACTCTTGACCATACGATCTTAACTTAACGTCTGCCCGCCATCCTAAACCACTGCTTATCCGTGGATCGGCGGATCTGCCGGTCGCCGGTGGTGCGTTTGCCGGCCATCCTGAACCACTGCTTATCGGCCGATCGTCGTTTGGATGGCACCATGTCGACACCATCCTGTGCCACCGAGTCTTCCACATCATATTCGGAAGGACGGTACAGGTACGCTTGGATGCTCGGATCGGCCTCCAGTGCTTCGATCATGGCCGAGAGTTCCGAGTTTTCCTGCTCGAGATCGGCGATGGATGGTGCTGATTCGTGATGATCCTTGGACGATTCTGATGCCGCCGATTCCAGTACTGCGGTGGGGGAGGAACTGCGCTTCTTGCCGGCCAGACGGAACCATTGCTTCTGTGAGGCGCGTTTGTAGGAGGGCTGTAACGTGGATGAGTCAGTGAGTGCGAGTGAGTGAGTGAGTGAGTGAGTGAGTGAGTGAGTGAGTGAGTGAGTGAGTGAGTGAGTGAGTGAGTGAGTGAGTGAGTGAGTGAGTGAGTGAGTGAGTGAGTGAGTGAGTGAGTGAGTGAGTGAGTGAGTGAGTGAGTGAGTGAGTGAGTGAGTGAGTGAGTGAGTGAGTGAGTGAGTGAGTGAGTGAGTGAGTGAGTGAGTGAGTGAGTGAGTGAGTGAGTGAGTGAGTGAGTGAGTGAGTGACTCACCGGTCCTTCAAGTACGTCATCTGCGATAACGGCCAAGGCGCAGGCCGAAATAACGACAACGAGCGTAATGCTCGACCACGAATTGCAGGTGAAGGCCATGACTATATTTATACTGATCTATTGTGAACCCAACACAATTTAACTGAAAATATATACACAATTTAACTGAAAATATATATCAACTATTTTCTATGATTTATAAAACAATAATAATCGTTATGTTTATGTTCGTAATAATGATAAAGAGGAAGAAATTCGAATGGATTCCATGGTGGACCAATTGATAACAAGGAAAATTTTTTATGGATACAGCGGTAGACATTACATATGTGGGTTTTGTGTGAATAAAGAAGAGTCTCTCCGGGTATAAATGTCAAAATGAAATACATATTAACATTAATACATTCTTATATAATCTAATAAGCCATTATTGATATAGAAACACCTGATGTGCAATGATTGATGGGTATTCAATAACCAGCGACGTTTGGCTTCAAAACCAGGCTGGCTGATTAAGGTAGTTTCTCACTCACTCACTCACTCACTCACTCACTCACTCACTCACTCACTCACTCACTCACTTACTCACTCACTCACTCACCCACTCACTCACTCACTCACTCACTCACTCACTCACTCACTCACTCACTCACTCACTCACTCACTCACACACTCACTCACTCACTCACTCACTCACTCACTCACTCACTCACTCACTCACTCACTCACTCACTCACTCACTCATTCACTCACTCACTCACTCACTCACATATGTGATATCTCTCACATCACTAACTTCAGATTCACTCACTGACACTACATCATTATCTGAATCCAAAAAGAAAAGTTTTACTCCTACTCACAACTCACTCTCCAGCCCACTCACATACGTAGATTAATGTGATTGTACGTGAGGTTTCAAAAATATAGACGGAACACAACGGAATACAAATGTCGTATTGATCAAGATTCGGACGATAATTTCTTGTTTTTCAGTCTATGTTCTGCAATAACAACATGTTGAAAAGTGTCAGCTCAAATAATTACAAAAAACTAATATTTATCATATACATACTTATTGACATGCATGTGACTTGTTTATAACAGCCTTGTGTCATAGCAATTATTAATGAGGAAATAATCCTCGAATATGAATGGTTTGTTTATTTGTAGTTTGAAGGACATCAGCCTGAGGAAATACGTGCAGTCCGGAGGTAGATAAAGTTCACTAGCGACGAGCCAATCCTCAAAAAGGAGTAGAATCCTCAAGAGGTGTTGTTAGGCTTCTTTACCTACATTTCAAAGGACTAATTCCACGTTTCGGAAGGGAAAAAAAGGGGAAATTCTCCTTCTTTGTTCTTCCTCCGTTCGCTAGCGATACAGTAGATGTGGTGTGGGTGGTTGAACAAAGCCAGGATATGCAGATTGTACGTCACAGCTGGATTTGAAACTGAATTATAATTCATTAAAAAAATTAACGAGTGGGATTAAAAGGAATTAAACTTTCATCTACATTAATACGTAAACCCACAAATGACAACATCGCCAGAGTATTTACAGTATGTACGTGTTCAGTATGTATGTATCTTCGGAATCTTGCAATTTCTACATTTATTCAAGTTGTATGTATTGCCTATTTGATCACTGTAATTCTAGTGAATGATTGTTAACAACGATTTAAAGAAATGTGTTTGACATTGCACAAAATGATGTGAACACAGTGAAATGAACAATGACTTGTACGTGATTCTATAATTACCATATAAATTACGATCCTTTGTACGTGGGTTGGAACAGAAACACCTGTCTTCATTATGTGGGCGGTATTGAAATAGAAAAGATCTGTATAGAAATTCTATGAAGTATACTGGACAGTGAGTATGCAACCTTATTGTATCGTCACAAAATGACACATCACCACCTGTCGTCTGTATAGTCTTCTGAGTTGGGTGCCAGCCTCGAAAACAGGTGGTTTTAGGTTCGAAACCTACGCGGATGACCTACACGTAGCTCCGGGGTTCCTACCGTCGTCCGTCAGTTCATCCAGCATTCACTATTGCCACTACAAACCCCTTATACCGATATGATACATATTTGAGTGTTTTGAAGTTGAAGTTTAGTAGTGAAGGATTTCCAGTAACGTTCTTTGAAGACATGTAGTTCAGATTATGTGAAACGTCACTTCTGTGGTTTCAACGTGACATTACCATTCAGCTATGTACTGTATGTATGTAACGAATGTCACGTCAATCTTTTTTAATGATATGATACATAAAACATCAGGCGCAGTTTGGCGTGGAAACAGAGGAAATACGTATAAAATTATTATCCGAATTCCCGTTTTTATCAAAGAAAAGCTCAATTTTAGGATGTGCATGGCAAACATTTTCCTAAGACATAAACCGCAGCACCGACTGTACATCCACGTGATTCCGTGACAGAGGTGATTTACCTCCATTCCAAATTTTGGTATGAAGACTTTTGAAGAAGAATCTTGAAATATGAGTGTTTTGGAGTTTGGGACCACAATAGTTATTATAGTTACTACTTTAGTTACTATATTCGAGGACTATAGTAGTTCTCACAGAACTTCACAGCTTCGGGCTACCGCAAAGTTTACCATATGCCCAATTTAGTATATAATTTTTTTAGTGAATTGAATATACCTCAATCTGTTTTATTTACATACAGTACAGGACAAAAAGATGTGACCAATTCGCCGAAGCTTCGGAGAGTGTGCGCGAAGCTTCGGCGAGGGGATGCTCTTCGCTGATTGGTTGGGAGCGTGGGAATTTTTTTGCGGCACTCTCCGAAGCTTCGGCAAGTGATGAATCCGATTGTTCACAGATAAATTTCTGATCTTATCGGAAATTTATGTAATGATGATTTGGTTCATTCGTATGATTGTTTTCGATAAATTGTTACAGATAAAAATACATCATGTACCACTGGCGGACGAGCTTATTCTCCAAAGGGAGGGAAATTTCGTCAAGGGGGGGGGGTAATGGCAGTTTTAGGCATTTATACGTACAACGTACAGAAAAAAGTTTGTTTTTGAAAACGCCAAAGAGGGGGGAATTTTCCCTTTTCCCACCCCATCTCGTCCGCTAGTGTTCTGTGAAACTTGTGTCTGGTTCAGCTGACCATGATGAGGCCACACAGGACGAATTCGCTGCAATCATTCCCTACCAACTTCCAACAATATCCGAGAGATTGAAAAAAGGGGTGTGAAACAAATCACACAAGAACAAAGAGAGACTATGGAACTTGCATTTCGGCTGAACAAGGTAACTAACTGCAAGTCCTGGCAGTAGGCATCAGCCAACTTTAGTGGACTAGTCCCTGAAGTTCAGTTACTTTAATTAGGGGACTTTAGGGGAATAGTCCCTAAAGTTTCCTAACGGGTAATCAGTAGTACCGTTGGAGTTGCTGTTTGTAATCCAATTAATTTTGTGATGGTCTGATAATACAGTATGTACATATAAGACCCTATCTCTTACTCAACATATACAGTAACTGATTGCTTCCACAATGGCTCATTTCCATCTTAACTAACTAAATATATATCATGTACGTGAAAAACCAGGGCGAAGGTCGCTGATTGTTCCCCCTTTTTATATATAATATTTGGCCGTGGAAAACCTACAGTAACCCGAATATCGTGACCATAGTCAATAAGGCGAATACGTATACATACATACTTTTAATCCTGGACGGAAACTCCGTAGATAACTGGCGGACGAGCCGATCCTCCGTCCACAGGGACCGAAATTTTTTTTCAAAGTGGGGGAATTGATAGTTTCGAGACATTTTTACCTAAACCCTAGGGAAATAGATCTACTTTTATAACTCACCAAAGAAAGGGGAATTCCACTCTTCTCTCTCTTTCTCGTCCGCTAGTGCTCTGGATATATGCGTCGATAATGTGACATGCAGGCTTTCGTCATGATCCTACACTTACGACATGATTATACGCTTACGTACATCATGACTTATAAAAAACTTCCACTGTGTTTCCTTGCATCTACACAGAAGAAATGCCACGAAAGATGTATCAAAACTTTAAAAGATGTTTCCCTTCTTTCACATAAGCTAAATGCCATGAACGATTAGTTAATTCAAACTTGAATAACATAAGGCTTTTCTCAACGTTTATGTGAAATAGTATGGTCTGGAAATATATAGTTTGATGTCAGAGCTCCATTGTAATCAGGTAAGAGTGTGTATCATAAAATCAGTTGGTTTGAACATTTGAGAGTAAGGTTGTGGAGAATGAAGTTGGATAGAAAATGAATGGAAAGGTTATATTATTTGATACATTATTTTTACATTATACAATTTAGGCAGAATCGGAAACTAAAAACGCACTTAGATAAAAAAAAAGTTGTGGGATGCATTGACATTTCAATGCATGAAACCTTTACCACACATTATAAAACCTTTATGAAGAATGAAGTACATCTATAAAAAGGCATGAAACTATATGAAGATTGCAAATTGTATATTTATCTGGCAATATATTATTTATGAGAATTAGTGCCCACGTATAACAGAATCGGTTCATGACGTGAGCAACAGAGTGTGGTCAATTATATTACGTAGTTGCAATTAAAAGTCTGTAGAACGACAAACTCCGAAAGCATTTTCCGGATCATTAGATAAATTTTGCTAAACGTTTATTCTATCTTTAAAAAAAAGAAGTGTAAAAATTAGCCATTTTTAAGTACAAGTTTGAAAGACTTTTTAAATAAGCACTCTGGAAGCGTAAAATTATGCCTTGTCAAAAGGCGCCGGCCTCGCATGCCGATGCTCCTGGTTCGAGCCCCGGGTTGAGACACTGAACAGATTCAAGAACGTTAGGGATAGTTAGTGATTGTCATACATAAATATGGGTGACCGTTATCTCACTATACTTGCGTATAGCGAGATGGTATCCAACTGTGCAATTATGTCATAACATATACCAGGCTGCGATATGTTATCCAAATATCATGTGAAAAAAGTCACTTTTCTAAAAACTACGTGCGTGAAAATGTTTACCGGAAAACATCTGAGTAACAAGGAACGTCGATTAGGCTATATCATTCTGTGACCGTGCATTATCGCTATAAAATTTAAATGCACCAACTTATTTAATCATGTTATAACTCATGATAATGGCATTTCAAGGAAAAGTGGTATTCGCCCCTCTGTGGCAGTCTCAAAAAGTGAAGTTTCTTACTTGAAATGTCGATAAAATGGCCTTGAAACTGTTATTTCCCTATCTTTAAAGATATTCCCCTCCCTTTGAAGAATTGGCTCGTCCGCCAGTGTTACATGGTCATTCTTATATTGTGGGCGTTTCACTTTTATTGGGACTACAATAGTCAGGTTTACGGTACCGGAAGTCTGGAAAAACATACCAATGTCAAGTTAAAATCACATAATTTTTTAAAAAGTGAAAAGATATTTAAGGTCATGTAACGTACGTCATTGAAATATAAAAATTTCATAAAAAAGTTGTATTGTATTTGACAATTGGAAAAGAAAGTTAATAAAAAATCATATGAACACATTTACGTAGCTGAAGGACTTCAACAAACGCTACCGTATTATAGTCGGAAATGAATTACTGACTCGCTGAAAGCCAGGACCAGAAATCGTTGGAACGTCCATTTGGCGACAAGAGGATACATTTTCCATGGTTGAGGATCAGCTGAAAACTCAGTAATGGCTTTGAGACGGTTTTTGGTTACCTTAAAAGCGGGCACAAGAGACGGAGGGGTTTCCATGGGATCCACAGATATGTATTTCCCAACAAATATGTAGGCACAATATGTACCTGTCTAATCTAGTGCGTAGGACACCGGCCTCGAAAACTGGCGGTCCTACATAGGTTCGAAACCTGACTTGTGACACAGATCCTGACGCGTTGTTCTAGGGTGTCACTCGCCGGCCACTACGAGAACACTGTTCTGATTTGGTATTAGTGTGCCTCGATGGCTTCAGTTAATCCAAGTAAAAAATTTACATATTCAGAAGTTGTAGTTGAATGCAGCTTACATGAAACTTTTTCATTGAAAACATGAAAAATTTTGAGTTCCTCATTCTATCATTAAGAAAACATTTAAAATGTCTAGAAATCTGACTCTGTAGATTTTTTCCAAACCCGATATGAAATAAGTCAGAAAAAAACGGCGCAGCTTCAAATTAAAGCTTATGTTACTTAACGAGAACGACCCTGCCATATGCAAGCTGCACGTTAGTTCCACAAAATTTCATCTGAACAAAAAGTAAAGTACCTTGTTTTAGTATACCTGAATAATTATTTACGCTTGTTTCAAAGCTGATTGTAAGCCGTGTTTTTAACATTTTAAACCGTGCAGAGTTTTATAACCACAACGTCTAGTAGCCTGGAATTGCAATCAGACAGCAAACAGATCGAAAAGGTATGTCACATTGCGACTTAACCAAATTAACATTATTCCAAAACGTCCTTATTTGATTATAAGGTGACCCAACCTTATTGCTCTGTAAATTCAAAAAAAAACAGTTTACATGCATATAACCCTAATGATCAAAATTATATATAGAATGGCAAACTCACGATGTCTACATTGCTATTTAGAGTGCATTATTGATAATGGAAAGTTGCAACCTCTAATCTTTGGAACAGACGTCTATGTATGTATTATTTGATTATAAGGTGACCCAACCTTATTGCTCTGTAAATTCTAAAAAAACAGTTTACATGCATATAACCCTAATGATCAAAATTATATATAGAATGGCAAACTCACGATGTCTACATTGCTATATAGAGTGCATTATTGATAATGGAAAGTTGCAACCTCTAATCTTTGGAACAGACGTCTATGTATGTATACATTAGTATTTGACAGTAACCCAAAACTGTTTACGTACGGTATGTACCTTTAGGATTATGTGAGGATTACCATACCAGTAAACTAATTTGCTTCCTATTTTTGGCGCCAGAATTCAGTTAGTTGTCTGAAAAGTTACCCGGTCTGACTAGAATCCGGCAGACTAGAATGTATATTTGGAAAGAGTGTCTGATGTGTGTGATGTTCATCGAATGGCTTTTTCACCGTTAAACAGTTTGCCATTTGTATAAATTTCGAATATTTTGCGACAGTTTTCCGGAACATTGTCGGGAAAGTCAAGCACACTATTTTTTTTCATTTTTGCCAGGCATATTAATTTTAAATTTTCAATTTAGAGTGTGTGGCAAGAGTTTCATAAAAAACCGTGAATTTGTCGCCTTTGTTGCGAAATATTCGAACCTATAATTACGTAGAAATTACGTAGAAATGTCGTAGATATTTACGTAGAAGAACTGTTTTATGCCAATAATAAGGGATGGAAATAATCCGAATATGTCTTCTGAAGCTATTATAATGTATAAAGGAAATAAAAGATGGTCTCCAGTAATTGGTTCACAGAAGTTAACAAACCTAAAAAAAACAGAATCAATCAGTGACGCTAGTAGGGTGACACACAAAAATAGGTTCAATCATCTAAAGCAAAGAAGGTGAAATCACATTCAGGCCAGGATAATTATCGAGTTCGGTTTCTCGCAACTCCGGGAATCGCTCGCAAAGTTTGCAGAGTGTAATCTACAAACTAATTATCAGGCACTAGCAGACGAAAGGGTGGGAAAGAATTCCCCCTTCTTTGGCGTTTTCGAAAGGCAGAATGTGTTCCCTTTTGTGTAGGTAAATTGCCCTGAACACTGCTAAACCCCTAACTTTTTTGAAGAAAAGCCCTTATTTTTGGAGGGTTACATGTATGTAGGTCGTCCGCAGTGGTGCCCGGGGGACAGTTAAATTGTCAATTACCCCGGTGGTTCACATCGGAACGGTATATAACCCAATGGACCACCCTGTCTGTCACATAGAACCAACCGAATGTGTTGCTCGTGGGGATATTAGGGTGGAACGATGTTTGTGCCAGCTGACATCAGGGTAAACAAATATGGTAGGGTGACAATCGTTAAAGGTTGCGTAACGGTCCAGCAGTAACGGACGAGAAGGGAAGGGAAAAGTGGAATTCCCCCTCTTTGGCAGTTTCAAAAAGTAGAAATGGTTTTGTAAGGTGTAAATAGAACAGCCTCGAAACAACTGACTCCCCTCTTTAAGGAGAGTCCTCTCCCTTGGCTCGTCCGCCAGTCCCTCACGGTCAAGAATGGTCATGACTCACTCACTGATAAAGGGTACGCCGCTGTGGTATACGGTAGCCAGAGTAGTAAACTTGTCTCATGTGTCTCATCAGGTTTGCGATGTGAGAATTGTTTGCCACTTTTATTCTGAGACATGTGGTTCGTTGAGTTTTAGAATTATAAATGGCAAACAGTTTTCGTCAAATACAGAGATTTGTTGTTCTTTTTGAGACTAGTTTGAAACTGAAAAGCCCTCAAAAAGTGGCAAACTTCTCTCGATTTAGAGTGACAAATTTGGTCATTTAGCACAGTTTTTTATAGTGTTTCCTGGGAAACGTTGTCGAAAGCAACCAAGGCGGTTGAAATTTTGAATCATCACTTTTCTCGTGAAACTCCAGGGATTTTTCAGGAAATTTCCAGTAAAGACACACAAACTGAACCACCTAATTTTTTGGCATACTACATTTTCTTGAAGTACAAATGTAGATCACGGTTATACCGTTAGAGAATTGCGTGTTCCTGTAGTTGATCCTGATAAAACTTTGCCCAATGGCTTTGCGAGGCATTCATCCACCAGCCGCACAAAGAAATCTTAATCGTTGAAAAGTTTAAAAGTTCCGTCGTGTTCAGTGAGACGATTCTCGAAATGTCAAACACAAAGAAAACGAACAATTACGAACTGATATTCTAGCTCATTTCTCTACGTCTCTTTACATAAGAGTCCATAATACTTTCTGGAAATGTTTATCAGAATTCAGAATCAAGGATAGTGCCCAGAGAGATAAACAGAAAAACAGAGAGGTACTGTAGTGTTTTATCCCTGGATCGAGATGCCTGGATCGGTGGGACTCATCATTCCACTGGCTTACGATCCAATCCTCCAAAGGGAGGGGAATTTCCAAAGAGGAGGGAACTAGAGGAAATCAGACTTTTCCACCTACATTTTAGAAAACTAAATATACTTTCGAAGAAGCCAAAGATGAGGAAAATCCACTTATCCCACCCCTTCTTCTCCGCCAGTGCATCAGTCGTGTTTGGTTAAACTGATAAACAATACCAGAAACCATCAGACCAAAACGTCACGTAAGGAATCAGGTTACGAACCCGGGTCAAACAGTTTGCATGGCTTGCGTCCTAACCATTAGATTAGGCAGACGACAACAATCCTGGTATAATATGTGATCCCAGATGTGACACGTTCATCGTATTCTTCAGTGAAAGCGGCAGTCCTTGAAATCAAATAACAAAAAACGATGTTTACAAAAACGGTTAAAATTTTTGGCTTCAGACCAGAACGGCCATAACAAATGGGATCAGAATTTTTTGCTCGCCTGTGGAATTTAATGCCGTCGGGAAAAAAACTTAGCCAAGCAATCAACATTGTTTTATGGGGGCCCACCGTCATCGTAATTTATGTTGCATGGCATCATATAATGGCCTTACTGATTAATTCTGTTTATATAAATGTTAACGTTAAATTTGTCTGTTAACAATGAACTGAAAATCATTTCCTCTGGTTATCATAAATTATAGAAGCGTTATGACGAACTATTTTTTTCTAGAATAGAAACAAATGAGACGAATGAACTGATTGAAACGTGACTGACGCAATCGCGACAGGTGTTATTATACAACTTACTGTAATTAATTAATAAAATTACTTGTGCAACCACGTAATTAATTATTAACATACTCGATTGTAATCTACTGTATATTCCGAACCTAAATGATCAATGACTATAGAAGTGAGAATCATGATTAATCGCCCCGCTCAATGGGAAGAATCTCCCTTCATAATCCTAACTGGTGACTGTTTCGGTAAGGTATACTAATTTCACTAGCAACAAGTACATATTGAGACATCCTCCAAAGGCAGGTGAATTTCTACAAAAAGAGGGGAATAAACAGCTTTGAGGCCATTTTACCTACACCTTAACAAAAAACATTATACTGAAAAAACATCAAAGAGGAAGGAAATGCACTTCTGCGTTCTTCTCTCGTCCGCTAGTGGCAACAACAATGGTACATATTCATCATAAGTGTCATCATGACCTATGGGAACATACAGGGTGGTCCGGGGCATACATAATGGCAAATGGTATCGTTATCGTTGAATGATAGATGAGATGACGAACATATGTACAACATTCAGTATGTATAATTTGCTTTGTTTCGGTTTCATCCAATAAACAAACCCATACATTGACCTCATTTCCGGCGATTATCCATTTCAATAACTCCGCTTATTTGCATTGGATTAAAGCTTTTATCAAAATATAATATTGAATCCCTACAATCAGTCCACTTGCTTTGTCATTACGTATTTCATAATCACCCATTCCACATATTTGCATTATATTACAGATTTATAACTTTTATCAACAACATAATATTGAAACCATACAAAACCTAATCCGGAGATTAACTGTTTAGTCAGATTCTGCATGAGCATGGTCAGGCCATGTGCTTTGGAAGCTTATCCTGAACTTTAATTACATAGTATGGTTTATCATATAATTTTTTTTCTAATTACTACAACTTCCTTTTAGCTGAGGACATAGTAAGTAAATATCAACAGAAAATAGTTTTTATTGTGCTCCGAAAACTAGTAACCATGTCATCGCCTATCGGTCATCAAAAGTAAGTGCGTGTATCATGAATACATACAGACTTACACATAATAAAGCGAATTTCGGTGGTTTGTTGACAAACACCTACATTTCTGTATACATTTACATGTACATACATATGTATATGAGATAAAGTCAACATATTTGTTTTTGGTATGACGTCAGCTTCGGAAAAAAATCCCCCCCCCCCCCCACCCATGGGCAATGTGTTATTGATTTAGCTTCCTTGATAAAACTTGATTTCTTGATCAATAAAAGCAAATAATATCAACTTAGTTTAGACAAGCATAGAGGAAGTAAGATTTTTACAGCAGTTAAGAAAAAACGATTTTTAACCTTTCACAAGTTTTGTGTTTACACGGACATCAATAAAGATAGCAGCTTCAATTTTGACAGAAAACGTAACGGTCAGTTTGAAACCACTAAAATACTGTATTTAGAGTTTCAGAAATGCATAAGTATTTTGTTTTAAGTCTATGAAAAACCGGTAGTAATGACTAATGAGCGATAAATATACTTACGGAAATACGAAATTATCTGAATCGAAGAATGGCGAATGGATCAGAAGCCAGTAACGTCCGGGCGTTGATAACTGATAAAAAAACTGAATATCAAACTTGGTATCAAAACGTATATAAAAAATTTTGCAATGATAATTGAAATTATTCTACAAAACAATTCTAGCAAGTTTTCGGATTAGTTTTATCAAATTTCCGCACATGGTACGTAATTGGCTAATAATTGATTTGCGCAAAACCAAAGAGAACGGCTAATTGATTCCGTATCCAATATTTATAACTCGATTGCAGACGTTTTGATATGTGGTGGTTCAGGGTCATGCATTTTGAATGAATCAACAGAGGCAACTTGGTTACATACCGTATCTAGCACTTTTGTTTTCCATGTTCATTTTCTAATAATAGCGAGATTTCCTTAGTTAAAAATAAAAATATAAAGTAATCAAAAATTCCTTAGTTTTCAAGTGTCTTAAAAAAATTCTCCGACTCACAACACTCGCTGAACCGATGCATTCAAAAAATTCAAAGTTCTTTTACTATACAATATCTGTGGTTACAAAAGTACGCCTTTATTGCATAATTCTATAGCTGTTATCACAAACGGTTTCCGTTTGAATTCAGCAGGGCTACCCACGCCCCCACCGGATGTAAAAAAAGTTTAAAAAGTTGAATACAGTGATCAGACCATATAAATTCAAACATTCACATTCCACAAAAGAGAATTGACGTTTGAAACCCATTTAAAAATATTGAAAAATCTCTCTCTGCAGTAAACGAGTAATGTGAATGACTGAATGACTATAAAAATGATTTTTTTTAAAGACGACGTGAATTAGGAATATATTAATCCAATTGGCGCGTCCAATTATTTCTCAACTGAAACATAATAAAACATGATTGGCGTGGCTTCAGTAAAATGATTCTGATGAATTGCACCATTGTTTGGTTCATCATCGATTTTAACACCGCCGCTCAATACACGGACGACTCGTTTCATTCTGGTCTCGTGAAATGAGCTTTGGTGCAATCTATCATTAAATATTAACAGCTATTATAGTTTAAAATTTTCAGCTGTATAACAGCTCCAAATACAAATATTGGGATTCGTTTTATCTCGGTTTCCCGTTGCATTTGATGTATGAAATTTTTAAAACCGGAATAATAAAACTTGACTTTTTGACAACTTTTCAAACATTTATTACCTGGAATCTTTTCTTGGAATGGTGGCACGTACATACATTTGAGCATAATATTTGATTTGTGATTACACATCCAGTATCACATATCATGGTGGATTACAGTAGCTACATACCGTATACCGAATCAAATGTCAATGCCATTTACGGCAAACATGCAACTAAGTGATCAAGCGAGAAATTACCGGACCACATGTATGTACGTATGTATGTAATCTGATATCTCAATCAGAAATCAGATTTCTAACTCAGATGTTCTGGTGGAGCTAGCAAGCTTCGTGAAGTTTTAATGTATCGTGCTTCGTTGTTAAAAATTTAGTTATTTCCAATTTATGAGGTTGGTTGTGTATTGCCGTTATTAAATTGAATAAACATGGCACAAATTCAGATGATTCGCAGATGGTAAGGCTACAGTAAGATGTCAGATTCAGACCAACAACTGAACAACAACACCCACGTTGCTGACGGACGAGCAAAACCTTCAAAGGGAGGGGAATCTTTCCAAAAAGGGGGGGGGGGTATTGGCAAAAACTAGGCCATTTCACCTACACCTTACCGAACAAACTATGTATGCACACCTCTTTGAAACCGCCAAAGAGGAGGAATTCCACTTTTCCCTCCATTTCAAGTCCGCTAGTTACCTACGTAATGTTCGCTCAGAATAGCCTGCCAACGACATTTGTGATAATACACTTGGAACATTTCGGAAACTTGGTAGCACGTAAGCGATCTGGTCAGTGAGACAGCAGCATCTGCAAAATGTCACGAAGACACCTTTATGATAGGATATTATGTAGTATGCTTGTTGCTTCAATAACGATCACGTCAAAGTTACATACCAATTTACTAACCTAAGTTCAAAATCTCGTGCACACAATATTGTTCAGGAAAGTATTCTCTAGCCACTTTTTTTTTATCAATTCAACATCAACTTCGAAGTTGCAAGACTGAGATTTGTTACTTTCACAAATCAGGTTGAACAGAGACAATCAGGTTATTGGAACAAGAGTGTGGTAGTGTAAACAAAACGAAACTTCCTCTCGCGAAACGTGATTCGTAACGATATGGAACTCTATTAACCTACGTACAGGGTGGCTCAAAAAAGGTTGCGCGTTTAAGGAGTTACTGTAAAAGTTCTGCATTCGCGAGAGTATGTACTTATGCAGAGTCGGTTTAACGGGTTAAGACTTTTTCTGGGAAACTTCGTATAAATTTTTTTTGGAGGGTGGAAGAGTTTATAATTTTTTTTGAAGAACATGAATTCTTATTCAATTAACGGAGTATATATAATGTTATGAATTCGTTATGAATATGTATCATTCACGATACTGGCTGACCGCAGTTTGTTTTAACTTATATTATTCGATTCCAATAATTTAGAGCTCGAACAAACACGATTGTTTACGCGACGGCTGGCTATTTTGGCTGATTTAATTATTTAATCTGGTTTGATGATCGTTTGAATGAAATAATGACTTTCATCACAGTAATGTGCTTTGTGATTGAATGGCGGACTGACTGACTGACTGACTGACTGACTGACTGACTGACTATCTTTTACCTGACGTCTAAGATCTTATTGATTAAGTGATTGACTGGCTATATGATTGATTGACTGGCTACATATAGTATATGATTGATTGTTTTTCTATATGATTGACTGACTGACCGACAACGGCACAACCACTCATGACTGGATGCGAAATGCCAAAGTCTAATGTGCAACGGCGTTTATCCTGGAACACGATACATCGGTGATAGTATACCAGTAGAGTTATTGATTGACTGACTGACTGACTGACTGACTGACTGACTGACTGACTGACTGACTGACTGACTGACTGACTGACTGACTGACTGACTGACTGACTGACTGACTGACTGACCGACTGCCTGGCCACATATACATAGTAAACTATAGAACTTGCAAACTCGCTGCCTCGCGTACACCTCAACGACAGATACCGTATTCAATAAATTATTAACTACCGACTATTTGTTAGACTTTCTGACTGTTTGATTGACTGACTGACTGACAGATTCACCTACATAAATTATGTACATATGTACCTTGAAGGACGAGCCCCAGCTCTGACTGACAGGCTGTCTGAACTACATACATACGGTATGTACATACCGTAACCCATATGAATAACCGTTTCTCGTCTGCGACAATACCAATAAAATACGGCTTGTCAAAGTTTGTCCTAGACAGTCAGTATTTTTTATAATTTTTCAGGGTTTAAACTAGAATTTGGCGTTATTTGACACGTCTGTGACATGAACGGTCAGATTACGGTAATTACATACTAGCGGATGATAAGGGGAGGAAAAAATGGAACTCCCCTCTCTTTGGCAGATTCGATAAGTAGAGTTTGTTCCTTGATGTGTGGGTAGAGTGGCCTGACTTTGGTCCTATTCCCCAGTCAAGGAAGTTCCCCCTCCGTTTAAAGTTTTGACTCTTCCGCTCGTCATTAATGCTACAGTAACGTTATACGTAAATGACGAGAAGCAAACTATTTCCCAGGTTTACAGCGTTGTATCACTGACATATAAATTGGTCATGCAACCTACAAACTTATGTCTTAGAACCAAAATAACCAAAATAACCAAAATAACCAAAATAACCCAAAATAACCAGAATGCATCATGCGATAACATGGCTAACTGTTTTTGACAGTCACATGGTGAGTTAGAGATACGGTAGGTCATGATGTGGCTAAGATTTTCTTCAGCAGATTCATTGGTTATGGTTGGTTATGGTGTTAAAGAGTTCTATATAAAGAGAGCGAATTTATTTCAAGTTTTTATAATAAAGATAAGCTTTTCTAACCACTTCATTCCAATTGTTGTATACTCATACTGATTTCGGTAAGAAAGAAGGGTGCCTGAATAAGAAAGTGGATAAAAAAACCCAAGCTCGACCTGGATTTCTCTTATATAAATACGGTCGTAAACAGGCGTGACTCCGCATTTAAACGACTGCCATTTAGGGTGCCTTCATAGTCGGTTGCAAAAACCTTTTTGAAAAGTCAGATTACTCAGGTTAATGCGACAGTAAGATTATCCATATTTTCAAGTTCATTGAATAACAGTAACTTCAACCACAGTTTGAACGCTATATTTTTGAAAAAAGAACTATTTTTAGAAACTTTTTATTATTTATATGCGACGTGAGCCATTTTGAACACCACACCCGCCCACACGTTAGTGCTAATTTGAAGTTCATAAAACTTTGATGGCCCCAAATTCTGGACAAAGTGGTTAATTGATAGATATGACGCACTCGTGGCGAATCAAACAAAACTTTTCAAAAGTTTTTAAGATTTTTTTAAGTTTTTCAATTTTTTTATACAAATTCATGTACACAGTGTAGTCCAATTTTTTAGTTACCCCAGTTAGTACTTCTGAATTTGTTAAAATCGTTTTAAATTTTTAGTTTTTTTCTGTTTTGGAGACAGTGCTGAACCTGGAGTCCGTGATGAGTCTGGTACATTCGGTGTTGAACACCGTTTGTCATATACAAACGGCGGACGAGCTAACCTTCCAAAGGTAGAGGAAGTCCGTCAAAAAAGAGAGAATCGGTCATTTACCCTACACCTTAAAGTCCAAGCTCTATTTTTCTTGAAAAGCCAAAGAGAGGGGACTTATACCATTCCCACCCCTTCTGGTCGGCTAGTGGTCATATATAATGTGTCATATATCATCAAACAACGTCACAACGAAACTGCAAAATTACATTCTAGCTTACGTAAAAATTTGCAAAACTCATCGAAAGTGCCCAATAATGTGGGTGGAAAAATAAATTAGTTCTACAAAATGTGTCAAAACAACTGTTGAGTACCACAATGTATTGTAAAGTTAACCAAACGGAATAAACTGTTGGAGTTCCTGGCTACGTTGGGAAAAATAATGTACATTGAATGACATCTGAATACATTTGAATGTGTTTAAATGAAGTATAGTGAACTTTTCTAATAACTTGACCTTTTTTCAAATCCGTGTATTTTCTGAAAGTATGTACGGATTTCAAAAATTATAAAACCGTTATGTGTCCTAACATGTTGGCTACATAATTTAACAAAATAGGCTTAATTTTCGCGAAAGTTATCAAAAAAGTTCGCTAGGGATACTTCGTTGGGACACCCTGTATGTTGGGAAAAATACATTGGTTGACATCTGAATATATTTGAAGGTATCTACATACATGAGGTTGAAAACCCACGTATAATATCCATTTACAGATTGGGCGTGGGAAATTCGATATCGTAACTAAAATTCAATGAAATGAGGTTATGAGTGTGTGGGAGTAACGAAATCCATCATATGGACATCCAACAATAATGAAATATTTTTACACGAACTTAACAACAACAACAACAACAACAACAACAACAACAACAACAACAACAACAACAACAACAACAACAACAACAACTAAAAACAACAACCAAAAATAACAACAACAACAACAACATTTTTATTATTGCATTTGCATTCGTTTCTAAATTCGTCACTTGTGTGAAACCGAGAAACCGTATTCCAAACTTTTCCTAGATAAATGATTGTGGGTAGGAAAATAACTGCCAGAAAGTTTGTTATGTATGTACATAGCTAACTCATAATCAACTTATCCAGCTACTGCACTCAAAATACACCAAAAATCGAATAGCTAGATTATTGCATTCGTTTCCGAAGTCCTCGTTTCTGCGGGAAATCTTGTTCTCAACTCTTCATAGATGAACGAATGTGGATATGAAATAATTCTATCTGTACGAAAGTTAGTTATCTACGACCTAATAATCAACTTAATCAACTGGAAGTACACCGAATATCGAATCATCTACATAGATCATTGGATTCGTTTCTAAAGTGACCCAGATAAATCAATTTGAAACAATTCGGAAACCATGTCTTCCATGACTCATAAGTTGATTTGCTTTGCACAAGGTTATGAAACGTACAATGATAATAATGCGTATTATTATTGTGATTTCTTCATTACGAAAACTCTAAAGGCACACTAACACCATTTTAAAATGGTGTTTTTGTAGCGAGCGGCCAGAGATGTTGAAAACCTGCAGAAGCTAGGAATTGAGTGAGTCATGGTAAATCAACAAACATGAGACAGTAATCACATTTATGATTTGAAGGTTCTTGGTTCTAATCGAACCCACAACCCAGGTGGCATTCAACTTTATAGTTAATTTCTAGCTGAGTTTTCGAGCAGGTGGTTTGAACGATAAGGTTGAAGAATGTCAAACACTGGTGTGGGCATTCTTCATTTGCAAGCGCTATGAAGCAAACGTGTTATAACGCTCCTGTAGTTCGAACGATAACTTGTTATATAATTGAATTACCTTGTCACCCTTTGAACATTTACCTTGAAACCCGTAGAAACTTGAAACGTTCATTCAAGGAAGGTAACGTGTCTAGTTAAAAAAATTGCCAGGAAACGCTACCGATAACTCCTTAAAATTTACTCAGTATGACTGTTATCTCATTAATCACTCTCTTTATCCACTTTCGTAATAAACTGTTGTTTTGACCGTATTTTGATGGATAATGGAACAACATGGTAATTGCCCAACTGATTGCTTGATGAACAAAACGGTTGGAAGATGAGTTGATCGGATAAGAACAGGTGGAACAGGTGAAAACATTACAAGATAATCATTTTGTTTCTCGTAAACTTGGACAACTTTATTCAATTCTTCTAGTCAAATGTGAATGCCAGTGTTGATTAAGGATACACAGTTATACAACGGTAACATTTCTGGCATAAAAGTTGAAATTACAATACCTGATATATTGGTGTATACCCATTTGGGCGAATTCCATTTGGGCGAAAACCACTTGGGCGATTCCACTTGGGCGAATTCCATTTGGGCGAATACCCACTTGGGCGAATACCCACTTGGGCGAATCCCATTTGGGCGAATCCCATTTGGGCGAATGTATATGAAACTGGGGTATGCGTTCAGTCGTCCGACTCGACGTTTGTCCGAAAACATATTTTGAAAAAATTAATCAGTTGCCCGAATGGAAAGTTGTTTTACAAGAGAAGCGTCACGATTAAGTCACCGATTTCAATCTTCATTTTGCTAATAAGAAGTTGATAAGAAAAGTTGGTTTCCAAAATTGATATTGGTAGCCCACCATTTCATTTCAAGCACTCCTTTCATTGACGTACGGCTTCGGCTTAGTCATGAACACAGACTATACGTTAGTAAAGGAGATTGCCTAGTATGAGGCTAAGAGTTAGTTTTCAGTTTAGGCTTAGGCTTAGGCTCTGTATTTGGGATGGGCTTGGGCGCGCAGCGCTCAAGCCTTTGCTAAATACACAGCCTAAGCCTAAGCCTAAACTGAAACCTAGGTTTTATGCCCCCGCCTTGGACCGTTAGCATCAACTTCTTAGAAAATTATTCTTTTTCAAGCAAGGGGAAACATCTGAAAGCATGTAAATCGTTATTCGAATCAAATTTCACTTGTGTAAATGAGTGAAACACATCGAGATATTCTTTGCGTTTGTGAACAGTTTCATTTACATTCGCCCAGTTGGGATTCGCCCAAATGGGATTCGCCCAAGTAGACGTTCGTCCAAGTGGGTATTCGCCCAAATAGGATTCGCCCAAGTGGATTCGCCCAAGTGGTTGTCGCCCAAGTGGGATTCGCCCAAATAGGTATGAACCGATATATTGACGATGTGATTCATGCAAAAGTTCGCATAGTTACATAATTGTATAAGACGCGTTTCAAGTACAGGAAGTTTTTATTTTAATTTTTTTATCTTGTAAAATAACGAGATACATTGATCAAGTATTGATAACGTGATTTTTTGATCTGGTAATCTAGGATAAACAAGTGTCATCAAACCTCCCTGACCATCAGCTTCGAATGAAAGCAAACATGAATAATTCGACATGTGTCATTGCAATTATAACGAACTTCAGGTTATTGAAAAGTGTACGTGCAATATCAGAATCAGAATATTCGAAAATAACTCACTACAAAATTTTCATATAACAAAAACAATCACGATAATGATAAAGAAAGTACGATTTTCCAGTCCGGGGAGTGATTCTGCACGGTTTTTATGATCCAACCAAAATCCATTTTTATATCTAAATTGCATTTTAGCCGCCAGAACCCCCGCTCGAAAACAAGCGAAATTCGGTCCTGATGAAAGCATTTTCGCAGCGCGTGTGGGCGCTGGCGCACTAAAGAAAAAAGAGGAATTCCCCCTCTTCAGCAGTTTCTAAAAAGTATAATTTGTTCCTTAAGGTGTAGGTAAAAAAGCCTGAAAGCTGCTGATTCCCCCTTTTCGGTAAAATTCCTATCCCTTGGAGGATTGGCTCGTCCGCCAGTGCCAGTGGGCGTACCGTACGAACGTACGCACTCACGCTTTGGGACCAAAATTTTATAGACCCAATCTCTCATTAGAGAGTGGTGGACTAATCATTAAAAATATTTTATTACAGCGTCCCATGACCAATAATTCAGTCCCGCTTGCAGTAATGGCGTTCATATACCAAAGTTCATCAAACTTGAAGAGAAATTGCCAAATTGGCTAACTGATATTCCAAATTTTGGCATTTGTTGAGTCAAAACTTCCGTTGAAATAAACAAATAATGATGAACTTTATAAAGTCACGAAATTGATTTGATGTATGTCACATGAACACAATGTACATGACCGAAATAACGTCGAACAGCTGATGCTTTTACAAGGATACGAACTATAGAACTTCAACAATGCTAATTCGACGAATTTCAGTTTTAGATTTTTAATTAATACAACAATAAACCGATACAGAATACATAAAAATAAATTTTTCTGTGTCTTATATTAGTACTGTATGCAATTGTTATTGTTATCAAAATAACCTACATACAGTACGCTCTAAATATTTAAGAGTTCAGCCAAAAAGGGGGGGGGAGGAGTAGGAGATGATCACCAACTTAATTACCTCCTTGAAATAGCCAAAAGCGGTGATTTCCATTATCTATGGTATGGTCGTTTAGTGCATCGAGGTGTGTGGCCCAATAAGTGATGCCGCTGGCGGACGAGCCAAACCTCCAAAAGGATGGGAATTTCCCAAAGAGAGGGGAATTAACATAAATTAGGTAGTTTTACCCACACCTTATAAAACAAACTTAACTTTTTAAACCGCCAAAGAGGGGGTATTTCCCTTCCCTTCTCGTCCGCTAGTGTTGTTTAACACGATAATTATTGTCATTTTATGTTGCTCAATTAGTGGCCGCAGCTCATGAAAATTTCGGGTAATTTATAGTTGAATTACTGCTTACTGTACTGTGCCTACGCGAAATAACAAATTCTCTGTTGAGTTTCGACAATTTTAACTTGCTAATATTTTGAATAATAAACAACGAGACCTTGGAATATGAGTGTTTAAAAAATACAAATTCAACTTATTTACAAAAAAATATAATCAGCATATTTTATTACTCTAGTAATTGAATAAACACAGATTTATGATTATACTACGTGTGATCTCATTAATTTCAGTTTTTTATGTTAGTGCGTCATTACGAATGCTATTTGAACAAGTCTTTGGTTCTATCCTGTAGTCATATTCCTGGAACTCGGATCATATTTCTTGTTAGAATGAATGGTTTAGGGTTATTTAATTACACGGGCGGAATTGTACTTCACTTTGATTTATAGGAACGTTGGTCAACTTCAATCTAATTCAGACTACACGTTCCATTATGTACTGTATCTAAGCATATAAACGCATCATCTACAGAGCGTCCGTCTTCTCCAGAAAAATTCTCCGGAACAAGTTGTTATAAGCAGCAACCAATGCGGCAGCTATAGCAAAGCATGTGGAATTGTAAATCATCACCGTTACCGAGAAAGCCCAGATAATTTCAAGAAAAAACTATAAGCGTACCTCGAAGAAATTCCACGATCTTCACGTATACCATTTCTGAGTTTCTGACTATAATGATCAAGACGAGCAAAATCTAGAGAAGAATCATTTTAGTAAGTCATGGTATCGGATGTCTGGTATCTGTTTCCGCCCACGTATGTATTGTACATTCACCCAGTGGCGGATTATGAGCTAATTCTCCAAAGGGAGGGCGACTTCGTCAAAGTGTGGGAATTCACCGTTTCAGGTCATTTTACATACACCTTAGGGAATAATAAATATTTTTTCAAACGCCTAAGAGGGGGAGTATTATTTTCCCCTATCCTTCTGGTCCGCTAGTGCATACACCCTTTGCATTACGGTCAGATCAGTGGCGATGTCGGTATCACATTTCCGTATCATCTACCGTAACCTGCCATGATTGTATAACGGTAACTGCACTTTTTATCTTACAGTTAGGAGATCCAAGTTGACAAGGAAACAGTCACATTTACATACAGTATGTATGTACATATGTATGTACAGAATATGTGAAATCATGTCTCGTTTGTTATATTTTTAATAATTGATGATTCAAATTTGGTGGAATTTTAGAAACGACAGTTGACATGTGTTGAGTAATTGATCAATAGAGAGAAACAGTGGGACAAATAGTTTTGAGGAATTTTGTTTTTATGTTGTGGCAACCCTGAACAATTTTTCATGCCCTTAATAGAATAAATAACACTGAAACAAGA
Source organism: Daptonema setosum (assembly GCA_964036265.1). NCBI lineage: Eukaryota > Metazoa > Nematoda > Chromadorea > Monhysterida > Xyalidae > Daptonema > Daptonema setosum. The sequence goes on from OZ038448.1 coordinate 17,546,944, forward strand.
TAGAAGTTTGATAGATTATCGGGTAATGAAGAAAGACAGTTGAGAAACAGACAAGGAAATGGATCAATCCCCGGTTCGGTCAGATTAACTTCAACATTTTTTGGAAGTATGAAGTTTAATGTATATTTATAACCACCAACAGCCATTTTCTGAAGTACATAGGGTATTATTGTATGTATATTCTGTTCTGAAACCGGATTTTTTGAAGTTCAAAAGTGGTGACCTATTTGCATACATTGTATGGCATCCTCATACATATTCTATTTGACTAACTGACATACTAATTATGTAACATAACTATGTAATGTATGTACATAACTTCCTGTCAAGCAAATACCACATCCAATCCCGTACCACGTTGGCTCAATACATAATTGACAATCGACCTCGATTTGAATAGGATGGGTTCCTTTTATAGCGGTCACAAGCAGATTCTATTATGAAAATGTCATTAGTTGATGACGTTCGAGTTATGAGTATGAAGTTCTAATACAATAGAATATCTGATGTACTATTTAAAGTATAGGATGCCTTCATGAATGCCACACTTTTCGTAGGCTATGTAAATATGTATTTAGGCTAGAGTTAATGGGTCCCACGAGGATCACTCAATTTGATTGAACTAGACAACCATTAAATTACTGAAACTTCGATATTGTCACACCCATAATGAACCAATTCACTCATTGACTGGCACCATGAGTTGAATAAATAAGTTTCTCTATAGAATGACGTACAGTAGTGAGTGCATGTGACGGACTTTGTAATTGAGGTTGGCGATTTTTTTGTACCCCCAGTCTGCCTTTGCATGGAATTTAGTATTTTATCAGCTCAGTAATAGTGAGAGATATTCAGTTTTATAATCATTAATCTGAAAAAACAGTTACCCAACAAAATCAGAACGGAAGGACTTGACTTGAACTTACCCAAACCGTTTACTACCACGATTTCTGTGGACCGGATGTGCATTGTTCTACATACAGTACAGTACATACTTTGCCACCAGAGTTTGTCGCTGGCGAACGAGTAAATCCGCAAAAAAAATTATTTTACAAATAATATAATCAGCACTTCCTAGTGGACTTCTACTTTCACCATAAACAAATTCATTGTTCATGAAGT
>OZ038448.1:17555565-17569661 GCA_964036265.1 Daptonema setosum
TTGTTGTTGTTGTTTTTGTTGCCGGTGTTTTTGTTGCCGATAATGTACACAATATATGACGCTTATGTAATTGTTGAGGTTCGTATTTTTATGTACATACAGTGGCTTTATATTCTTTATACCCGTTGACGAAGAAGAATTATTTTATTGTTGTTGTTGCCGTTCTTGAGGTTTTCAACACATGTTGTTTATTCCAGATTGTTATTGTTCTTAATGTCGCAGTTTCACATCCGAGGCATTACAGATTGGTTCATAAAACGTGTTTTTTAGTATTACGCCATCGGAAATGCGTATTTGACGGCCGAATCTCTGTCCTTGGTAGTATTGACAGGCTGTAACTTGGTTGTGCCATCATCTGGAATGATTCTGCCAAGATGTCTGTCTTCGTACTGGTGGAATCGAAGGCATCGAGCCGTGAGATTCTGCGGACCTTGACGTTTTGGAAGAAGTTTTTTACCAGATACTTTTTCGAATGACAGATTTTTCGTTTTTCAAGCGGTTGCAGCAGGTCGGCGCTGTTTTTTTCGAAGTGGAAAGCCACCGAGAATATTCCGGAATTGCTGAGGTTCAGCCCATGATTTATTTCTTCATAAATAGTCAGAGGAGCACCTGCAAGTTTAAGTTGGATAACAAAAGGATAAAAGTAGGATAAGCAATTAATCTTTTGAATTTTAGAGTTTCATTTAGCATAAACAGGTACTGGCTGAAATGATATCACATACATACATACACTAGCTGGGTACACTACATACCACAGTATTAGTGCATGTTATGATGGTGCATGACGCAGAAAGTTTCTTCCACCATGAAATAAACCTAATTTCCATTTTACGTGTCATTATAACCATGATAGTCCATATGTATCTTACACAGTGAACAATAAAGGTCCTTCCTGATCAAAACATGTAAACATGTTATTCGAATGCCATTTATAAATGGGATAAACCAGCAGCCATTCACTTGGGTCTTTAGCACTGCTGACGCAAATGAGATCGATCACAAAAATTAGCCTATAAAAACCACATTATTAATGTCGGGATATTTCTGGTTTATGCATATTGCGGCAAACAAAAACAGTATCCCCAATTTCTGTTTTGTTGTATTGAAATTGAAGAATATTTTCCGAACTTCATAAAAACACACGTCATCAACCAATACTAGTGAAACCGCAAACTAGAAAAACTGTGGCCAAAATTTCAGATGCTAATTAACGTTTAATACATAGTCCATTGAAAATTCCGTTCGAAAACCATTCAACTGGAAGCAAGTGCGACCCAAAATTCTAGTGATCATCGTTTGTTGCAGACTACATGTATGAACCCGAGCAATTTTCGCGTTGGTGTCTGTACACCAGGGTTCGCCGCTATAAATTTCACCTGGAGCACCAACATTTGCTACTGGTTCGTTTTTTAGACGTAGTATCGAACTGTTTCGTTGTAAAATTTTCAGAACAAACAAACATAAATTTGTGAAATTTGTGGCTTTCAACGAAACTTTTGATCTGAACACAACTCTTTCTCGCGTGTTCTAGAAGCTTTGCAACGAAAACAGGTCGAGACTAAAGATGACTCTGAATTCGGAACGCGCCCGGAAAAAACCAAACTACGAGAGGCGTAGCATGGGATACATGAAAACTACAAACTATGTACACTGCAAGTGCAACCATGCCAAATCTGAAAATACGACCAGTACCTGAAATATATCCAGACCTTCAGTTGCCAGAAAGCCCCGATCTAGGAGTCACCAACTGGTTCAAACTTCATAAGTTAAGAAATAATAGATATATGAAAAATCAGAAGCCTGCATTTTGACGGTATTAAACGTTGGATCGCACACTAAAATTTCGATGAAATGCAAGTATGGGATACGTATATATATATTCCCACCTGTACCACGATACATCTGACACACACAGTACGCCAGTGGTTCCAGCTGGTATAAATCTATTCTATTTACCTGTACATGTACACACATATAAAACTGATGCGTCAGCCACTAGAGGACGAGCCGACCCTCCAAACAGAGATCAATTCTTCTAATAAAAGGGTAGACATCAGTTACCTGGACCACGAGCACGAGTTTTTGAGACCCACCGAAGAGGAAAAAAATTCCCCTCGTTTATGGATCTTCCCCTCTCTTGGGGTCTGCTAAGGCCTTCATGTATTCGTCGAATCCAAAACATAGATAAAGGTATAACGCTGAACTGATTTCTATCAGAAAAAATTTGCTCAGCCCCATTTCCGTTTGTAATTGAGTTTGTAAATCAAGCTTTTGTCTCGAAAGTAATAAATGTTGTTGTGGTTGAATTTTTATTGGCATGCACTTGCCCATTTCCAAACGAGTGAGTCAAACAAAAAAATTTTTCGAAGTGGTGAAATTACCGTTTTATACCGTTTCATCGTTCGTTTTTTACTCTACTTAACACAACAAGACCCCTGTTTCCGAGCCCATCAAAGATGAGCACCTCCAGTTTTACCACGGATTCGTCGAACAGTTGTTGCTTCTATTTGCTTGCCCTCCAGAATTATTGGTCACCCTGTAGGAGCCATTGTTGGTTTACTCGACTGTGCGTTGCCATGCGCTTAATTATAAACACAAACCACCACCAGCATTTTCATAGATGAGTGAAGTTTTTTAATAAAAATAATTAAGTAAAAAAACTGTGTTTCATTTTGGTTTGTGTTTACAGAATTTATGTAAAAGCAAAATAATTCATGCCGAATTTACATATATTTTCCGGAAATTACTCATGTTCATAACATTATTTTAATGTGTGAGTGGATTGATGTATACAGACATACCATTGATTTGCGCATTTACAATATTATATGTGGATTATGGGGATTAGGATTTCTAGAGAAAAGACGTAAAAATGATTTTGAGTAGGGCTGGAGGAGTGTATGATGCGGGGAATAATAAACTGAACGTAGATAAATGCATGACACACGTAAACAACATTACATACATAGCTCTCACGTTCTGGGTAATAATTAAAGTGAACAATTAAATTCCCGTAGCTGAAAAATTTTGCGCTTTTTCATCATCAAAAATTCTGGTTCAACGTTTCTTCACTTTGAACTAAATTTTGACATAGAGTTTGGATGCAACTGGAACTGTTTTTTTTTCAGTTATGCACATTATCATTTTAACGAGTTTCTGCCATAGTCAGTCACATTTACATACATACGACGTTGCTTAATCCAATTTACGTTTACATTAACATCTAGAAGATTTTTTTGTGACAGACATGTTGGCTCCTTTTTCATGAACAGTGAAAGTTTTGTTCATTTATCAGACACACCAAATGTAATCATATGAAGACAAATGTACAGCAAGACATTTTGCCAACGTTGCTTAATGTTTGTTTCTCAACATTAGTTTTGCGTTCCTCTTCATGCTTATCAGACGGTATATTTTTTATGATTACGTTAAATGAAGTGACAGCAAGCAAGTTAGCCCGGTCAGCATAGAATCGAGTGTTCTTTAAAACACTTTAAGACAAAAAATTAGGCCATCTACGTATGATTCTGGACACCAATGTAGAAATTTGAATCAAAATGACCTATTCGTATAAGCTCTTTAAATGTTTCATACGCCGTAAACTGCACACACTGCTAATCGTTTTAACTTCTCTTCAACCGTATTGTCAAAAATTTCCAATAAACCAACAAATCTCTCATTTTATCATACATTCCATTCCATACGTTTGTCTCAATGTTACATTTGCTAGTGGTAAAATGAACTTACTGTGACGGACGAACCAAAGTTCCAAAAGGAGATGAACTTTGAAAGAGAGAGGGAATAACCAGAATCGATGCATTTTTACCCGTACCTCAAGTAAAAAAAATTTTGGAACCGGCAAAGTACGGGGTATTCCGCTTTTCCGTTTCTCTACTGTCCACTAGTGGCTTGTTATTGGCAGACTTCACGTCAGCGACCGTTGCACGTCACACGCGGACTGGGGAAAAACATAACATGTTAGCTTCTTCAAACGTAATTGACTGAACTCTTCCAACAAACCAATAAATCTCTCGTTTCGTTATTTTGTATGTATGTCTCAATGTTACATTTAATGGCGGTTATATGTATGAAGGACTGTATTATTGCTAGACTTTACGTCAGCCACCGTTTCACGTCGGTAACCGGACCGCATATTTGGAAACTGTACCGGTTTTTGTCAGAATTCGACCCAACAAATTTGTCGACCCAACGACAGATAATAACCCTTTGGTTGATTGCACGGCTTCGGCTTAGTTCCGAACACAGACTGTACGTTAGTAAAGGAGATAGCATAGCTGAGCATCTTCATGAAAAAAATGAAAAAGTCGAATATGGGATTCTGACAAAAAAACCGCTACAGTTTCCGCAATCGGACCGTTTGCTGGCGTCAGCAAGTATACTGTTTTTGTATTTTAAAACATAAATTTACTTACTTATTACGGTTCGGCTTAGTTGTGGCGTTAGCTCAAACAATGCGTCAACAATGGATAATACCGGGTATGAGGCTAAGATTTTTATCACATCGCCTTGGACCGTGAACTCGTTGGTATGCAGCCATAATCATAGAAAATAAAAAACACAAAAATATACATGCCGAAAAATGTCCACAGGTAACGGTCACGCATCGGAAACGTCACTCACCACAACACTGGCGACGAGAGAGGAACGGAGAAGTCAAACTACCCTTTCTTGAAAAGTCAAAAAAGTGGAATTTGTCTCTAAAGGTTTTTGATAAGAAAGTCATCGTCGAAGAAATTCCTCTCTCTTTGGAGAATTGACTCTTCCGACGGTGAGCGAGCATGTAACGTCACACTCGTACTTAGGCCAATGTAACATGTTATGCAGCATCATCAAACCTAATTGACGCTTTCTGAAATGGCTAGCCGGTGTTTATAATGTAATTGAAGGTCATTGGTTCAGGTCAGTTTTAACTATTATCTTAGCTGTAAGTTTTTTCATCAACAATCAGTTTCCTTGAGAAACTTAGTTACAATGTAGTGAGAAATAGTGTTACCCTGAAAATGTATTAGTGTTATTATGAGTGCACGGAAAGAACCAGTGAAACAAAGAGAAAAAAATTCACGCGCAGAAACCGTGTTGACGTCGGTTACGGTTTACGTTAAAATCGGTTTACGCAACAAAAAAAAACAGCAAACCCGAATAAGTAATAAAATTATGAAAAACCCTAAAAACAAACATAATAAAAATATAAGGTTTGAAATGAACAGCAACTCCCTTGCATCGTTTCAAAGCTTAGAAAATAAGTTTTTGCCATGCTATGAACTAGGTAACTTCTAAAAGAGTTGCGAGAATTAATGTATGTCTGCTCTTAATCACACGAAACCAACGTCATAATTTAGAAAAACTAGCAGACGAACTATTAAAATGTTTGGACTAGCAAATTGTTCTGACAGCCTATTTGTTACGGTTCTTTCAAAACCAAGAAGCAGTTGCATTTCGGTAGTTCTGTCATCTAAACCAGTCGAGCTGTTTCCGTAATTAATTAAACGTCAATATCCTGCAATACATGGCAAATGCGAATTAAAATGAATAAATAAATGAGTTCTTGTGGTTCAATATTTTAGATCATGACAACTATATTTCTTGTTTTCTTGGTAACGTATTGAGATCACGTAGTTCTGAAAAAATCGTTTGTTTAAATTTACGTTCAGTATTTAGATGATGATTATCAAAGATTACTTTTTCCATGTTCAAAGATTTTTTTCCTATATCACATTTTATCCGACTGCATAATTTAATCATGTTCCTAATTTTTTGTAGCGTATGTTTTGTCATTGTGTGACCGACAAATCGCTGACATCAATTCTGAATTGCGTAATAATATTTCAAGTAAACCAACTATTAGAAAAAAACTCCGTCCACTTTTTGCTTAGAATTGTATTTACTTCGCTGATTTATCTAAAACGAACATCAGCAGAAAAAACGTTCTCATCAGCAATCTGGACCAATAATAATGTAAACAAACTGTTTTGTATAAACCACAATCTAAAAAACGTTACAATTCAAGAGCATTCTTATTTTTATTTATCATAAAACATTGGAATTTTGCTTTCAGTTTATAAATTATTATTCATTCTTTGATGGCAACTCACGGCCACCGCCTAATATTGGTGTCGTTATGGGTACTGTTTCTGTGCACTGAAGTTACTTCAAAAGGCGATGAACCGGTTGGTTGGCACCTTTATTATATGTGTTTCCATCTTTCAACAATAGATGAGTATTTCTGTTACTTTGTTTATTAAAAAATTTCCCTTTATATTTTTTCACAATTTTTCACAAATTGTTCCATAAAAAAGGCCTGTGTTAAAAACGCAGATGCAGATTTAAAGTTATTTGTTTTATAGTTCGGTTCTGTTTTAACTACAATTATTTAATAAATTCATCGTTCACACACAACTAATTCAAATAAGTAATAATGACACATGTCATGTTCGAAATAAAAGAAAAATTCTCACAGTAACAAATTAATGGTAAAACATAACAAAAGAATCATCAAACCAGCCCAAGTATAAAAAATAAAATATCCCTTCAGTTGCAGTGGTTCACGTTTTTCGGTCGCAATGTGAAGTTGTTCCGCAGCGTGTTGAACGCCGAGTCGGATCAGGCCAACGCCACGGCCAATGGCACGGCCAATTCCACAGACACGACCACCGAAGCACCGTTGGAAGAGACGACCATGCAGGCCGAAGAAGAAGAAGAAGCTGAAATGACCACACAAGCAGCTGAGGAAGAAGCTGAGGAAGAAATCACCACGGAAGTGCCGAAGAAAAAGAAATTCGGTGAGTGTGTGGTAAAAGCGTTTTACTGGAGAGTGATTGGGACAAATGAAATATGGATTTGACCGGTAACCCATGAGCAGAATAGGCGGTCGAACGTATGTATGTAGGAGTGAGGTTATGGTAGGTACAAATACAAGTACAATAACCCAATTTATAGTCATGTGCATGAATTGGAGCTAACTCTGGGGTTGTATTGGCGATCACAATTACGAAACCACATTGTCCCTAGCCTAATAATGTAATCATTGGTGCACCATTTATATGCGTAACGTAAGTCGTAAAGATAAGATACAAGTCCCAATTAAGTATCTCAACAATTTATTATTGTCGATTATTATGTATTTTGATTTCTTCAAATGTAACGAATTTCAAAAAAACCTCAACAACATAAACTATGTACAGGTTTCAATCCACCACGCGGCAAGCCCGGCTACACTTGGACAAGTCGAGGTTATGTGAAAAACCCACCGAAGAAGCCAGCGGCTGAGCCGGCGTCTGAGCCGGCGTCTGAACCCGAGCCAGAGACTGAGACTCCATCAGAAGAACCTTCCGTCGAATCCTCATCATCAGCTGAAAGGTTGTTTTAAAAAGAATTAAGCTTTCATTTGTTGTATCCTAGTTTAGAGATGCATCGATAAATCACGTTTTTTAGATTATTTGTTTTAAAAGAATCATTACTGTGGTTTTTTGTAGAGTAAAAAGAAACTTCTTCAGAATTCTTTGGGATTTTTACAAATGAAAATGACTTGTCGAGAAAGCACATATGTCAAAAGAATGAAGAAGTAGCTTAGTTTTATAGTTATAAGAGATGTGTTAAAATTCTGGTCTTCTACGAACTCTCAACACTCACGTCAATGATATAGTTGAAAATGTAGACCAAATATTCTTACCTGTGCGTTAATTGTTATGTATATTCGCAGGATGACCTGATCCTGAACCTGAAGATGACCTACAATGCACGGTTACTGAAAGTCCCCAGTCCTTCTCGTACTAATGTTCTACTCCTATTAATTTTGGGCTTCATTAACATAATATCTGCGATCTTAACAAACAACCATAACGTTTCCTGGTGTCTTGTCCTTTTCAATAATGCCATCTCTGATTTATTTACAGTCATCCTAAAATCCTCATTCTGGATATTCCAATATTCTATTAGAGTGGCTGAAAGACCTTCCCTTTCATGACTGGAGATTTACAGTGAATAGAAATAATTTTGGGTAATAGAATGATGCATGTACCTCTTTATGCTTAACTAATTGACTTTTTTCTGTTATTCAGCTTTAACGCAATAAACGAGAAAAAGCCGTGGGAAACGTATTTCGGCCGCAACAATCAAGTATTTCGTAAACTGATGATTATACGTCGAGGTAATTAACATTTATTTAATTCAACAACCAATAATTAATTATGTATATAAACATATTACGTTCTAAAAACTCGTGATTCAAAACTATCCCAGGCTGTTATAATTTTTCTTTGCTATACATTGACACAAACAATTGTTTTTCATAGTGAAAAAACTTCTAATTAAACTTTTTTATCATTTGTTAAAGTCATTTTGCATACGGATATGTATATGTGAATGTACTCTATTACACGTTTATGTCACTGATTTATTTTTACATGATGTCATCATCATAATTTGTTTTTCATTAATAAAAAATAATAATAATATCGTCTTTAAAATAGATGTCCCGCAGAATTGAATATACGTTTTTAATCGAGAACTACTGTATGTCCATCAAGTTGTTCTTATTATACAGGGTGGCCCAAAAGTCTCTACCCGCTGTTTGACAATGAATTTCTCAAATTTATTAAATTGCATGATTCCCTTCTACAATCCAAATATACGTAATAACACCTGAAATTTCTTATTATGTGGTTTATTTTTTATAGGATTGCTCAAATTTTAGTTTTTGCCGAATTTGCCGGATTTTTCGTGTGTTTTCGGCAATTCTGACCAAAATACTTTGGAAACTGGACATAATGATGCGATTAAATGTTCAAATAACTGTAAAAGAAGTTCACATTGCTGAAAGCAAGTGTTAACAGGGTTTTTAGGATATTTATATAGGAAGACAGGTTGATATTAGAATGATTTACTACAAAAAAGTCTGGATAGCCAAAGAAAAATCGACGTTTTTGATAAAAATCGAAAATTTTTAAAATCTTTAAATTAATTTCTAGTTGGGATAATCATGCTTCAACAACTCCCAATGTGCGGATGTATCGTCATAAAACCCCATTTAGGGCTATTAAAACAAGATAGAAGCTGAAAACTGCCAAATTACCGATTTTGGTCCGAAAAATGACTTGCGCAATTTGGCTTATATTTCGCTGGTCGAAGCCAATAATAATTTTATTTTGTGATAAGTTCAGTTCAAACATCATCATAAAGCAGAATTTTGCAATTCTTGAGTCTTAAAACACGTTTACATTTAAAAAAATTCGACTGAAGGTCAAATAAGTACAGGAAAAATCTGATTTTCGGCGAATTTCTACAAAAAGTGTTAAAATCCTAAGAAAAAGGTCAAATCTGACAACATAATTCGATTTTTCAGGTGTTTTTACGTGTATTTGCACATTTGAACACCAATCTTCAAATATAATTTTTTCGAGAAATTCTATGTCAAACAGCGGGTAGAGACTTTTGGGCCTCCCTGTATGAGAAAAATTCCAAACATTTTGTCAAAAGTGTTTTGATGTACTAAAGGGAGTGCTTGATTTGTGTTATGGATCCGTTGTTCTTATAAGAAAACCACAAACGTGAACTCCTTAACATCAAATAAAGGTCAAACCCGTATTTTGTAAAAAAACTGACGTTTATTGGTTTCCGGTTGAAAAGGAAGAGACAATTAAATTGGCAAACAATGGAACAACTTTGTAACCTACGTTCATAATTACATTTGAAACAGCATTCGGAATGTAGATACATTTTTGTGTACAAAAACTTCCTGTTTGTATTTCAATAAATGTAAGTGAACCATTAATATTATTCAACGAAAGGGACTCAATGATGTTTCTTCTCAGCCAGTAACATTCATGAAATTCAACGCAAAAATATTCTAAAAGTTTCAAACCAATTTCGAATTCAATTTTTATACTTTTCGAACTGTGAATGTGTCTTCATATGTATGTACCTCACAGGAAACAGCAACTAAGTACTGCAGATTCTGAAATGATTTATTGGTGCACGTGACAGATTGGCTACAACAACAACAACAACAACAACAACAACAACAACAACAACAACAACAACAACAACAACAACAACAACAACAACAACAACAACAACAACAACAACAACAACAACAACAACAACAACAACAACAACAACAACAACAACATCATCAACAACAACAACAACAACAACAACAACAACAACAACAACAACAACAACAACAACAACAACAACAACAACAACAACAACAACAACAACAACAACAACAACAACAACAACAACAACAACAACAACAACAAAAACAACAACAACAACAACAACAACAACAACAACAACAACAACAACAACAACAACAACAACAACAACAACAACAACAACAACAACAACAACAACCAACAACAACAACAACAACAACAACAACAACAACAACAACAACAACAACAACAACAACAACAACAACAACAACAACAACAACAACAACAACAACAACAACAACAACAACAACAACAACAACAACAACAACAACAACAACAACCACACTTTTATACCGCAATTTGGTTGTTTTCTTTTAGGTAGTTACATTATTTAATGGCTCCATTGTTAAAAGTCGTTTTGCATTATACGATATACCCGTTTTGTGACCAGTTTTTATGAAGTTCCTATTGGTTATTTCCTGATGTGGACCTATTATGATGGTTTTTTTTAGTTCCTGTTCTCTTACACAACGATCGTCAAGAGAAGAAGTGGGTCACAATTGTGAAAAAGCGAAGAATCCTTACGTGTAACTACAGAAAGATTGAAGACTCGTTTCATGAGTGGTCATTAATGTATGAGTTATAACTAAGAAAGTCTGGAACTATCACCTTTAACATCACACTTACTGTATTATTCCATTTTTAATCAAAAAAACCAACGACATTTGATCAGAGAACAAAATATCAAGTTATTGTTCCATCACCAGTGGATTAAGTAGATCACCAACATGTTCTTCGAATTTTTCTTAAACATTGTTGTACCTATCACATCATTTGCTAATAACGACTCCGAATACATTGTAGTACGGCGTTTCTGGCGGACTGGTCAACCCACCAAAAGCATGGTTTTTTATAACAAAGAACGGTTTAAACAGTCTATTTCAGGCCATTATTCCAACACTTGAGGAGCACATGTGGAATATCCTTCAAAAGACCCGGAGATTTAACATTATTGCTTACCTTTTTATCCGCTATTGCAGTGCTGCACGTATTACGTTGTGCCTTGGCTATATTTGCCAGCTAAACTGGCGGATGAGCGAAACCTTCAGAAGGAGGGGAATATTTTTAAAGTAGGTTAGCAGAAATTACACCTCGAGGAACAAACTCTACTTTTGAAACCACGAAAGAAGGGGGAGTGCCCCTTTCCCTCCCCTTCTCGTCCACTTATAGCGAGCAAATGATTCAAACGCAAGGGAATCCTTGTCTAAACTCTTGAATCGAAACTTTAACCACATTTTCTGAATTAAATATATCTCCTTTTTTGCCACCAAACATGGATAGATGTCACTAGTTTCTTATCTGTCCATTAGCTAGTACTTTGTTGAAGGCATAAATGTGCCAGCAATACGCCACGTTGTGTGAACCCCACGTTGTAGCGTAGTTTACTCTTTGCGGCTAGATTGCCTGACAAACTGATGTTTGCCACGAGTTACTAATAATAAGGAAATCAGTTGGAGGATTTGTGCTTTTCATTTCTAAATTTTTTTTCAAAATGGAGTCATTCCAACATTTATAAATTTGATGATTTGGCTGTTAATCAAAAAAAAATTTTAACTTTGTGTACACCACCATTAATCTATATTCGATGAAACCCCATATGATGTTTTGCATTATTCTATATGAATCCCAGATAAGAAGCAGATGATTATTTTGGATGCGGGACAATTTTATGGAAGTTCCAGCAAAAACAGTGGCCACACGAATTGGTGTTGTTGATGATGTTGATTGGAGTCATATGACTCAGAATCTTTCACCAGATGTGGACACCACTTGCGGACGAAAAAGCAACAAAACGTGGAATTCCCCTCTCTTTGGAAGTTCAGAGAAAATCCAATTTGTTTCATAGGTGCAGCAGGTGGTCAAGCCCAAATCTTTGATAAAAATCCGTATTCCTTTGGAAGATTGGCTCGTCCGCCAGTACACCCGGAATAGAGTGCGTATGTCCTTCCTTTTTGGAATTTACTAAAGCACGTATGTTCAATGTATAACCTATCTGGAGTTTGTTGTTACTGAGAGAGTTTTTGGCGCGCAGCTTTAATTCAAACCTATTTTTGATGCGGATTCAAATTTTCAAGAAATTTTTTTATGTTTCATTTGAAATTCGGACAATACAAAACCGTAGAATTAATTTTTGATCACAATATACGTTGACCAAGCTATACATGTCATTCTCATCTGGGATCCTGTTTGTAAATAAAGTTATGTCATATGATGTTTTGAAATTTCGTTGAACTTTAATGATTCGTGGATTCCTAGACCATTGGTTGAGTCATAGTCTGCCGGCGGAAGATATAAGTATTTTAACGAACCACGTTCTGGTATTTAACTCAACTCGACTTATTAAGATCTGATCGTCTCTATAAAAAACTTTTTTATCAATATTATATTATTAAATTTGTTGAAATATTTTTGTGCTTGAATTTTTTCCTTAGTGGCATTATATAAAAAAACGTAAATGAATTGTTGAGGACGATGTGGTTTTTTAGCGTAGTGAATGTGAGAGAACGAGATATCGAAAGGTTCCATTTTCGAAACCATTCCGAAAAGGACGTGAATAAATTCGAATTATCAATAATGGTGGTAACGCCTTCCGATAATCATAACTATAAATTTCAGTGATGAATTAAAGTGGCAACTAATGTGAATATGAAAGGGTTTATCCTCCCATTATACCGCGTCATACACGTCATAGAACCAAACAGACTAGGCATTTTTAATTCCTATAAAGTGATAGTTCACCATTTTGTGAATTCTCCATTAAGTAAGATGAAATTATGCGAGTTCACTTTATGTAAGTTTTTTTGTACCCGATCAGATGACATACGCACCTGTTTTGAGGAAGAGTTGTGTACCCAGCCATAAGGAGGGGAATTTCATCAAAAAATGGGAAAGTGACAGGTTTCAAGTTATTTTATATACACCTTAGAGAACAAATTCTATTCTTTGTAAAAGCCAAAGAGGGGGAAATTCACTTTTCCCACCCCTTCTCGTCCGCTAGTGACCACAGCCCATATCCACATGTCTCATAAATTGGTCACACTTCAATGGTGTATAAATTGCTATACGTTCTTTGCCCTATAAAGGGGTTCCTATGCTGGGTAGATACATTCAACGACAGTGGTACGCCATTCTTTAATTGATTGCGGGCCTAAAACTGAAGACCGCCGATTTGTGCTGCACCCTGCAGTCTATTAGAAAATAGTTTGCTTGTTATAACATAAATGTCTAATATTGTTGTTGTACAGCAATCAGTTGATTAAAGTTGATTTGCAAACACCGTTATACATAGTTTGTTTTTAATCACAGTTGTTCCGATTTTTCTCATTGTTCTCCATATTTCCCGAATTCTCAATCTCAGATACAAAAAATGAGCAAGAAACTAGAATTTATCTACCGACATCGCTTCGATGGTTTACAACGACTGGATACGGAATGGCCCATGACGGTGGATGGGTTGACGCAGACATTTGTACTGGTACATGGTTGGTGTTGTTGTTGTTGTTGTTGTTGTTGTTGTTGTTGTTGTTGATGTTGTTGTTGTTGTTGTTGTTGTTGTTGTTGTTGTTGTTGTTGTTGTTGTTGTTGTTGTTGTTGTTGTTGTTGTTGTTGTTGTTTTTGTTGTTGGTATTTGTCGTTGTTGTTGTTGTTGTTGTTGTTGTTGTTGTTGTTGTTGTTGTTGTTGTTGTTGTTGTTGTTGTTGTTGTTGTTGTTGTTGTTGTTGTTGTTGTTGTTGTTGTTGTTGTTGTTGTTGTTGTAAAACTAATCTTTTTTATTACCAGGCATATACTCCCATGAGTTCACAATCGCGTTCTTTTGCGTGCCACGCAACAACAACCAGACACGGGTTGGCTGTTGTTGTTG
>OZ038448.1:17574861-17651789 GCA_964036265.1 Daptonema setosum
ACCCTTAGCCCAGTTCACCTGCTCGGCGGTCTGACCCTTGTTGACCCACTCAGTGCCGACCTTGACACGGGGCTTGCAGAAAGCGGTTAGAAGAGCGTCACCATTGACACCGAAGTTCACTGCCGACTTGTTGGCTTCTGTAAGTATCGTTCATTAGTGACTTTTGAATGGATGAAGACATGAGCTTTTTTCGAATCATTAATTGTGTATGATTATGAGGGGTGTAGTGGCACAAACATTAAATAATTATGAGAACTCACCGTCTTTGCCATCGGGCTCAGCCTGCTCACCACGCTGTTTGAAGGCCATCTCACCCATGTGGGTAATGGCAGAGCACAGACGGTAGACGTTCTGCTTCTCATCCTTGCTGAAGTTCAGGATATCGAAAGCCTCCTGAAATACAAATTTATAAAATGATACAATATCACGTATTGGAAAATAGTTCTTGATAAAATTAAGAATTTTGATAACAAACATCAGTGAGAGCAAATTCTTCCTTGTCGTCAACGCCGGGGATGGTGGTCTCGGCCTGGTTCACGTACCAGTAGTCTTTGGGCTCTTTGTCAAGCGAGAGCTGCTTCTTCAACTCGGGGTTCTGGCCAGACATGATCTGATAGAAAATATGATAAGCACGCTCACCAGGGGCCTGGCGGATGACACGAGACTTTTCAAGCAGGTCTGAAAATGCAAGTTACTTAAACAGCGTAATAACTCCTAATTAATTCACCACGATTTTAATTTATAATGCAAAACAATGTTTGATAACGGTATCAACTAACAATGCTCAATGTCGCAAGCGGCGACACGACCGTCCTTGCTGAAGTGGATACGGATGAATTTACCGAAACGCGACGAGTTGTTGTTACGCACGGTCTTGGCGTTACCGAAAGCCTCCAGTACGGGGTTGGTCTGCACAATCTGGTCTTCAAGGGAGACAGCACCAGCCTTCTTCACGATGCCCATTTCTTCGGCCTGCTTTGCACCAACAGATGCGAAGTACGAAATGACCTTCTTCGTGTTCTCAGTCTTGCCGGCACCAGACTCACCGGTGATCAACATGGACTGGCACTGGTTGTCTAAAAGATGTTTTGAGATATATGCAAGTTATGTATAAAGTTTCAGTTCGGAAAATGTATCAATGCAACTGTACGAAGTTTGCTAAAATGCGTAATCGGTGCCGGTTGTGTTTTAAATAAGCGTCCAGTTTAAAGAACTGTTCTTAATTGATGAATATAGTAAAAGAAACATACCCTGCAACATGTTGCGGTAGGCCTCGTCAGAGGCGGCGAACAAATGAGGTGGGATCTCAGTTTTACGTTTGCCCATGTAGATACGAGCGACCGAGTCGGTGTAGATCGGCAGACGCTTGTAGGGGTTGATTACGACGCAGAAAAGACCAGAGTAGGTCTGCAAATTATTTTTTTATGTTTATTTATAGATCTATATTGCATATTTTTAATTAACGTTCTGTAGCATATTCGGTTGCGAAAATGTTGAGCTGGGTGAAAAAAATCTAATGGACAAACGTAGATAAGCATGTTCTGGTAGCGATCGCGCAAGTTGGACAACACACTGGCTTCGTTCAAGAACGACATGGTGGAAATATCCTCGCACATGGCGAACTTGGGAGGGTTCACCTCCTGCAGCTGGTCCTTCTTGTAGGTTTGCTGAAATATAATGTTGAATATATAAATAAAAAAAGCAATATTATAGATAATATTAATGCAAAATTATAAGCGATACCGTCTTTTTCCCATTTCAGTCTAACCTCGGCGCCCTTGACGAACACGGTTACGGTGTCGCCTTTCTCGCCCTTGATATCACCGAGAAGGAAACCCTCATCCTTGTCTGGTACCCAGATAGCGGTCTTGCTGTTGAAAGGCTTCGATTGCTCCTAAAACGCCATACCATTGAATTTCAGTTTCAGTTTCAGTTTTCGTTAGTTTGGTTGAAGATTGAATTGAAACAATTTGTTTATAATTGTTTCAATGTTGTTAATTAACGGGGTTTTCGGGATAAATAAAAACTAAAAATAGTATAAGATCAGAAGATCCAAATCGTTTTAATTATATTCTGATTCTACGTAAGTTCTTCCACCATAATGAAAACGTACATTTTCATATATACAAATAAAATCTAACCTCCATCAACTTCTCCAACGACAGACGCAGATACTGCCATCCTGGATCCTGTTCCCACTCCATGTTATGATAGCCTGTTTAATTTTCCGTTACGGGAACCTGAAGATCATATACTGATTGTTTGATGTACACTATAGAGTTGAATATTACATTCATAAAGGTGAAACTTAGAAGAAACAACAGTTGAAAACAGTAAATTATGGAATAGTACTGTAGCGTGGCGTCAAACCCAATGATCTCATTGATAAATTACGGTAATGGAATTTCTAACTTATTATTGAAAGTTATATATTGGCAGAATAACATAAATAATATAGAGTTCAGAAAGTTTATTGAATTTATGAAGCATGTATTGCGTAATCTTAAACATTGAAACACAAACACTTGATTATAGGAAATACCATTTAGACTAGTATGAGAATCTGGCAACCAGTCATACAACTTCACTGAAGCAGTGATGCGACACGAGTGCAACGACTCAAGCTCACTGCTGTCGCCCAATCGGCATCCAGTTGCGTAACGCCGATTGTTCTCGAGAAAGTGGGGACCTTGGGTGATATCGCAACACGTTGATGAAGGCACCAGCCACCAACCCAGCTTCTTTACACCAACTACGTTGCGTGTTGCACTAGCTGTTGCCCCTTATTTTTAGCGAGACCCACACACAACGAAATGTAATGAGTGTAACGTACCCCGTTACTGGTATATCCTGTTGCTAGCGGCACCATTGGTGCACCAGCTGCTAATGTGGTAGAGGAGATGTGGCATCGTAACTTTTCGATGAAAGGGGTGGGCTATGCGGTGAAAATGGGAAGGAAAGATAAAACGTGTTTGGGCAATCAATAAGTAACAGTAACTAATCAAGCTACACAAAAATTTGCTCCGTTGTCAAGGTTATATTTCTTTTTTAGTTTTCTAAGAACCCATATATTAAAATTGCTTGAAATTCATTGACAAAAGCAAACTACGAACTTAATATAATACTTGCTCTGTTAATCCCCATGTATTCCCGTATATATAAATACGTAAATTTACAATTTGCGTGTACAACAAATAATCCCTCCATCAATATAGAAGAGGTTTCAATGGTGTCAATCTAATATCACTACTTGAAATTCGAACATTCAGTATAAGATCACCCCTTCATTCGCAAAACTTTCCAACTTTGAAGCGCGGTTAGAAAAACACACAACGTCCAGTGCGGCGCTGGTTCCCCAGAAACGATTCAGTGGCAGTGCGTCTAAATATATCACCTTAGTCCACCTAGTCAACTCGTTAGGCTTCCAATAACCAACTAAGGCCGTTGGTAGACTTTGCCTTGTGGCACACTCGTGCGTTGAACTCTCGACGGCCCACTTGCTCACTGCCCACATAACACGTGCACGCACTTGCTGCGGGCTGGTATGCGATGCGGTCTTTGTAATGCAGTCGGCGGTACACTGGTCCGTTTTGGGTATGTGGTGTACACACTTTGGTAGTGTTACGTACATATATTGCGCGCATACACGACACCGATACATATGGGTGCCACCAAACCTGTTGTCTTGACGGTGGATTACCACGAGCTGAAACGCGCTGGGTCTGGGTGCATAAAACTAAGCACTGGACGAGACCAACGCTGGTAGCTGAGGCGAGCACACTTTATGGTAGCCGACTCGACCTGCAGTTATAGCAAGTGTGCATTAAGGTGCTGTGTGGCATACAATGTGCATCACCACTGATAGACCAATATTCATCAGTAGTTTGTTCGATGATGGTTCAGTACTAAGCGCCGTGGCATTTCATTCATTCCGTGTCCTGATTGTAACTCGTGTTAGAACACATGGAAATCAAAATGCTCGTGTTTATCTACAGTTAAAATAATGAAGTCCGATTGCACTCTTGATCACTTTCTGTTACCTAATTTCAACTTTCTATGGTGTTTCGTGCAACGTTACTTTATTCAATGCTTGAAATAGCAAAACATGATCATAAGTTTTTTTCTTGAGTATAGTTCTGTGACATTATTGTATGAATCTTTTTAAGAACATTTTATTGTTTTACAACTATTTTTCTGTTGTAACTTTTTGTAGTCTGTTTTGTCTGTAATTGTTTTAGTAGTCTGCTAACAGTTGCAGAAACAGCGGCCATGGATTACGAACAGGATCCAGGATGGCAGTATCTGCGTCTCTCCTTGGAGAAGCTGATGGAGGTTAGTATCTCAATTGCTAAAGGATATCGAAGTGAGTAATAATCTTTGTAGTATAATGTTGTTAAACTATATATTGTTTCAATTATTGTCAAAATAAACAGGATTTGAAAACACGAGAAGAGTTTGTATAAAAATTTGGCAAAAAAAACTTGATACTCATAATGCTACTTGATGAAACCTATGAAATTCACTGAATTCCACCAATTTAACACTGGTTTCATTTATGTACGTATACATCAAGCGCACATAGAGCGACTAAAATCAAATTACGCCAGAGGAGGTGTTTAACAAAATTTTAAACTTCTAGGAGCAGTCACGTCCTTTTAACAGCAAAACGGCAATCTGGGTGCCCGACAAGGATGAGGGTTTTCTTCTCGGTGACATCAAGTCCGAGAAGGGTGACAGCGTCACCGTCTTCGTCAAGGGCTCCGAGGTTCGTCATTAGTTTATTTTTTTAATGCTGTTTACTCGTAAGTTAAAATTATCCATAAATAAAGAACCATTTGTGAAGTTTTTTTTTAAATATTTTAATACAACTCAACTTGAGAAATAAATCAAATAAATCAGCAGAAGCAACTTTATTGTTATATTGAATACTGAATACTGAATATATTATATCGAATTTAATTAATGTGAATTATTGTTATTGAATACCTACCGATAACTATTTCTACTTTTTCAGCAAGTCTTCAAGAAAGATCAGCTTCAAGAGGTTAATCCTCCCAAGTTCACCAAGTGCGAGGACATCTCAACCATGTCGTTCTTGAACGAAGCCAGTGTGTTGTGTAACTTGCGTGAGCGTTATTCATCACTGCTAATTTACGTTAGTGTTTCTAATTGTTTGAATCTAATGCTACATTTGTTTATTTTTACCATTATTATTATGAACGTTATTCGTAAAGCAAATCAAATTACGAAAGTTCGGAGTCTCTTATTTGGAGTTTACTGTTTGCAGACCTACTCTGGTCTTTTCTGCGTCGTGATCAACCCATACAAGCGTCTCCCGATCTACACCGATTCAGTGGCCCGCATGTACATGGGCAAGCGCAAGACTGAGATCCCGCCCCATTTGTTTGCCGCCTCCGACGAGGCCTACCGCAACATGATTCAGGGTTTGTTATAATTGGCTCCGATTACGCATTTTAGCAAACTTCGTACAGTTTCATTGATACATTTTCCGATTTGAAACTTTATACATAACTTGCATATATCTCAAAACATTTTTAGACAACCAGTGCCAGTCCATGTTGATCACTGGTGAGTCTGGTGCCGGCAAGACTGAGAACACAAAGAAGGTCATTTCGTACTTCGCATCTGTCGGTGCGAAGCAGGCTGAGGAGCTGGGCATCAAGAGAGAGGCTGGTGCTGTCTCCCTTGAAGACCAGATTGTGCAGACCAACCCTGTACTGGAGGCTTTCGGTAACGCCAAGACCGTGCGTAACAATAACTCGTCACGTTTCGGTAAATTCATCCGTATTCACTTCAGCAAGGACGGTCGTGTGGCTGCTTGTGACATTGAGCATTGTTAGTTACCATATATCGAAATATTCGTTACTTCGATTCATACTCATGAAATGTAAACGTTTTTGTCAAAGTCGTTTCGCAACATTGAGCTTTGTTAGTGGTCCATTTCAATATTTATCTGATCAGTTTGGAACGGAAAATAATTTTAACTAAAAAAACTCACAAAAAACAATGCACATATAACTTCAGACCTGCTTGAGAAGTCTCGAGTCATCCGTCAGGCCCCTGGTGAGCGTGCCTACCATATCTTCTACCAGATTATGTCTGGTCACAACCCCGAACTGAAGGTATAAATTTATTTATACTGAAAAATCTATAACTTTCAGTATAATTATTGTTTGAACAGGGAGTGTAAAATATCAGTTCGTCAAAGAACTATATCTTCTCTCACCGATTTATTTTAATGAGATACATAACATTTGATGACAACATATCAGTTTAGCAAATTCGTAACTTTTTGAACCCTGTCAGTTACAATTTCCCAAAATGGA
The DNA here is from genome assembly GCA_964036265.1 of Daptonema setosum. Lineage (NCBI taxonomy): Eukaryota > Metazoa > Nematoda > Chromadorea > Monhysterida > Xyalidae > Daptonema > Daptonema setosum. Next base: position 17,581,209 of record OZ038448.1, read on the forward strand.
ACGAATCGCTAAAACAGATTTTTAGATCTCACACCCCCTCAAATACATATGTCTTCTATATTTGATTTAGATAGTTAACTTTAAAGCTATATGTTTCAATCATTTTATTACATTTATCTGATCATTCACGTATTTCTTCATATCTTATTCATTTTCAGGCTAAGCTGTTGCTTGACAAAGAGCCCAAGGACTACTGGTACGTCAACCAGGCTGAAACCACCATCCCCGGTGTCGATGACAAGGAGGAGTTCGCTCTTACTGACGTTTGTCAAGATTATTATTTTTTTTTCTGTATATTTTGTTCAAGCCCTTTTCAATGACATACATCCTTTTAGGAGGCCTTCGACATCTTGAACTTCTCTAAAGAAGAGAAGCAAAATGTGTACAAGCTGTGCTCTGCTCTTACCCATATGGGTGACATGGCTTTCAAGCAGCGTGGTGAGCAGGCTGAACCTGACGGCAAGGAAGGTACATAGAACAGCTTTTATCTTGCTTAGGCATACATAAACAGTTATATAATTCTTTAATTGCAAGGCACAGATTAACTTTTCTCAAGTTGGTCCATATCCATTTTATTGGCATTACTCTTATGCAAAATTATTGGATGGTTATTTTTGTAAACTGCCGAAAAGTGGGTCAAACAGAGAATTTGTTTCAGAGGCCGGCAAGGCAGCCGACATGTTCGGTATCAAGGTTGACGCTTTTCTGACTGCTTTCTGCAAGCCCCGTGTCAAGGTCGGCACTGAGTGGGTCAACAAGGGTCAGACCGCCGAGCAGGTGAACTGGGCTAAGGGTGCGATGGCCAAGGCTATCTTCGATCGTATGTTCGATTGGCTGGTCATGAAGTGTAATAAAACTTTGGATGGCTCTGACCTCCAGCGTTATTACTTCGTCGGTGTGCTCGATATCGCTGGTTTCGAGATCTTCGACGTTAGTTACTTGACAAAAGTTTTTGGCGTTCACGAGCATTGTAATACTCACCCCATAAACCATGATTCGTACTAAACGATGTTCGTTTTTTTAGTTCAACTCGTTCGAACAGTTGTGGATTAACTTCGTAAACGAAAAGCTGCAGCAATTCTTCAATCACCACATGTTCGTCCTTGAGCAGGAAGAATACCAAAAGGAGGGTATCGTTTGGCAGTTCATTGACTTCGGTCTTGACTTGGCTGCCGGTATTGAGCTGCTTGAAAAGGTTGGTAAATATCAATTCAGCCGGATTCCACATATTTGAAAATTTATGTTTACGTTTCTACGTTTATTTCTGCGAGTGTGATCAAATGTGTTCATTACGTAACTCGTTTATATGTTCCACACAACATGGGAACAAATTTCAGCCCATGGGTGTCATCTCCAGCCTCGACGAAGAGTGCGTGGTCCCCAAGGGTTCTGATCTGTCGTACGCACAGAAGCTGATCGACATGTACTTGGGCAAGCACCCTAAGTTTGAGAAGCCCAAGCCCCCGAAGGGCAAACAGGCCGAGGCTCACTTTGCCTTGGTGCAGTACGCTGGTACCGTGCGTTACAACGTTTCCAACTGGCTTGAGAAAAACAAGGATCCGTTGAACGACACTGTGGCCGCCATCATGAAGGTGTCTGAGGATAACGCTCTGCTGTGCACTCTGTGGCAGAGCTACGAGACCCAGGAGGAGGCTGCTGCTGCTGCTAAAGGTTAGTATAATGTTTATAAGATATTTATTTTTTGCGTATTGATGAACTCAATAATATTTTGTTTGGTTTTTGCCGAACGTTTACTCAAAGCTGATATTAGTTATTACTGAATTACAACTCTGTTAAGCTGTAAATTCATTTCTGACAACTTGGGTCCATAAAATGAACAGCAATAAAAAATTCCTTTCTGAGCTTTATAATAAACTTCTTCATTCTGCTTTTGTAACAACCGTAAATTTCATGACACCTCATGAGTCAAAAAAATTTCTTTAGCCGGCGGTGGTGGTGGTAAGAAGAAGGGCAAGTCTGGCTCGTCTTCGACTGTGTCGATGAAGTATCGCCAGTCACTTGAAACGCTGATGCACATGTTGCATTCCACCCATCCCCATTTCATCCGCTGTTTGATCCCCAACGAGCTGAAGAAGTGTGGTCTGCTGACCGCCGAGTTGGTTATGAACCAGTTGACCTGCAACGGTGTGCTCGAGGGTATCCGTATTTGCCGTAAAGGTTTCCCCAACAGAATGATGCATGCTGACTTCAAGCAGCGTTATGCCATCCTGGCCGCTGATGCCGCCAAAGCCGACCCGTCGAAGGTTAAATATTTTGCCGAATTACTTGGTTTATAAATCGAGAAATATTTTATGTAAAATGTTACTGAAGATAAATAATTCTAGGCAACTTCGGATGCTATGATGGCCGCTGTCGTCAAGGGCGGTGCTCTGACTGCAGAGGACTTCCGTGTCGGTTTGACCAAGGTGTTCTTCAAGGCCGGTATCCTGGCCAAGATGGAGGAGTTGCGTGAGTTCAAACTCTCATCGTACCTCAAGCTTCTGCAGGCTGAAATCCGTAGCTACACCTCTATCGTTAGTTTCCTATAACCGTAACTTTGTTAATATTTTTCCGTCGTGTCATGCGAATCTTTGTATTGCTATGTGGACATCTTTCAGACTGCTTTGCCCAAGAGGAAGGCGTTCGTCGAGGCTCAGCTTACCATCAAGAACAACATCCGTTCGTGGACCCAGGTGCGCACTTGGTCGTGGTTCCAGCTGTTGGGACGCGTCAAGGGCATGTTCGAGACTATCCGCGAGATGGAACGTATGGCCAACCTTGGCAATCTTGTAGAGGTTTGTTCAAAATTTTAGAATTTCACTATAGCTATAGCTAAAATATGCCTGTAAAACTGCTGAAATTTTTTCTAAGCAAGGAGACGGGAACTAATTACATACTAACTTCCCACAATCGAACTAATTTCATGCTATGGTATTTTTGACTTCTGTTAACTAGCTTTTTCATGATCACCTTACAGGAGCTGGAGGTCAACCTGAAGAAAGAGAGGAGCCGTCACGAGCATTTGAAGGAGCACAGTGCTAACCTTATTGACGAGACCAAGTCTCTCAACGAGCAGATGACTCAGTTCGCCCAAGGCTACAAGGAGGCTGATGAGCGGATTGCTAAGTACACCACCGAGAAGGAGGAAATTGAGGCCAAGATTGCTGTTAGTGGCATCATCCTATTCATTTACATTTATTAGAAAATAAATGTAAGACGCTAACATAGATGAAAAAAGAGTTTGCTCAATGAGCAGATGATAAGCGATTTTCTGGTAAACCAACTTTCAAATAAGGCAAACTAGCTGCACCTTGGCAACACTCTAATTTAGTATAACCAAAATATTATTCACTTCAAGGCTGCCGAAAAGAACGTCTCAGCGGCTGAATCTGCTGTCTCGAGTGGCCAGTCTGCCAAAGCCCGCTACGAGAATGATGCTGAAGAGTTCAAAAAGCAGATGGCTGATGTGGAAATGTCCGCCCGCAAGGGTGACGCCGATGTCAAGGCCAAGGACCATCAGATATATCAGTTGCAGGTTTGCTTTGCATTTTTCTTTGGTTTACCTATTTTTCAGACAACTTGACCTTCAGAGAACTTTTTTAAGGTCATCAATATTTTTTTCAGGAGGAACTGCAAGGCCAGGATGATGTGCTCGGAAAACTGAAGAAGGAAGTCAAGCACATGCAGGATGCTTCCAAGAAACTGCAAGAGGACCTGCAGGCGGCTGAGGATAAGGTCAATCACCTGAATAAGATTAAACAAAAGGTGGAGGGTGGTTTGACTGAGGCCGAGGACGTTCTGGAGCGTGAACGTCGCGCTGGACAGGAGGCATCAAAGGCCAAGAGGAAGTTCGAGGGTGAACTGAAGGTTGCTCATGAGACCTTTGACGAGTTGAGCCGACAGAACGCCGACATCAACACCAACCTGAAGAAGTTTGTTTTCTACTATAAGTGAACCATGTTTTTTAAGACATTCATTGTTTTGAGGAAGCTATAACCTAATTTTCTTCAATATAATTAATTTTCAGGAAGGAGACCGAGATCAACAACATCTCTGGCCGCCTGGAAGAAGAATCGTCTAGCGTTGCCAAGCTGCAGCGCCAGGTCAAGGAAGTCCAGAACCGTATTGCCGAAGCCGAGGAGGAGCTCGAATCAGAGCGCAACGCACGCACCAAGGTTCGTAGAGCTTTTAGGCCTTTTTTAATCTAGACAGAAAGTAGGGTTGTTTTCATTTCTGGTCATCACCAATGTAGGCCGATAAAATGTAATTATTACTGTTACTTTACAGGCCGACCGCGCCAAGTCCGACTTGCAGCGTGAGATCGAAGAGATGCACGAGCGCCTGGACGAGGCCGGTGGCGTGACTAGTGCCCAGCACGAAGTTGGTCAATTTTACTTTTTTATTTTCTCATATATAAAATATAAAAATTATTAAATTACTAAATTTTATTAAATTTACAATCTTTTTTTCTCATCAGGTCAACAAGCGCCGTGAGGCTGAGCTTTCGAAACTGCGCCGTGAGCTTGAGGAGGCTCTCCTTGCCCACGAAAACCAGTTGAACGGTCTGCGCAAGAAGCACAATGATGCTAATGCCGAGATGTCTGACCAGATTGATCAGCTGCAAAAGCAGAAAGTCAAGTTGGTTGTTGTTGTAGTTGTTGTGATTTTTGTTATACGTTTGAAACTGCAGATTCTTGTTCTTTTTATACCTAAAACATATGTATGGCTACAACAGGGTCGACAAGGATAAGTCAGCTATGATCCGCGAGATCGAAGACATGCACTCTACCCTCGACCAGGAGTCAAAGGCCCGTGCCAACCTCGACAAAATCGTAAAACAGCTCGAGCAACAGTGCAGCGATCTGGAGGTGAGTGAGTTTGAGAACGAGTGATTGAGTAACTGCGTGATTAAGTGAGTTCAAAGGTGGGTCAGTTTATGACTCAGTTAACGTGAGAGTGGGTGGTGAGTGAGTTAATGAGTGAATGAGAGATTCAAGGAGATAGCGAACGAGCCTGTGAGTGAGTGATATATAAGAAGAAGAGAAAAATTACTGAATTAGTAATTGAAGCAATTTCACAATTCAGACCAAGGTGGAAGACGACAACCGTCAGATTCAAGACTTTGGCTCACACCGCAACCGTCTGCAGAACGAGAGCTCGGATCTGAGCCGTCAGTTCGAGGAGGCTGATGCTCAGGTTTGACAGACTGATTGGTTAATATGTATGAACAAATTTATTGGCGTAGTTCGAAAACTCTTGAACTTGTACTTTTTCATTACGTTTGATCTTAGTGCGATGACAATGCACCAAAAATCTACTAGTATTTTTCATGTTTATGCTTTCAGAGCGCCCTCCTGCAACGGATCAAATCACAGATGACCGCTCAGTTCGAGGAGGTCAAGCGCCTTGGTGACGAAGAAGCGCGCGAGCGCCAGTCACTATCCACGCAGTCAAAGAATCTGCAGCACGAAGTTGACCAGATGCGCGAGCGTGTCGATGAGGAGAATGAGAGCAAGGCCGAGGTCGTCCGTCACCTGTCAAAGGCCAACGCCGAGATTGGCGAGTGGCGCGCCAAGTTCGAAAATGAGGGTTGGTTGACCGAAGCGTGGGTAAAAAGTACATGATTCATAAACATGATTTTGTCAGGTCTGCTCCGTTCCGAGGAGCTGGAGGAGAACAAGCGCAAGCTGTTTGTCAAGCTCACCGAAGCTCAGGATCAGCTGGACAGCGCCAACGGCAAAATCAGCAACCTCGATAAGCAACGTTCACGTCTGCTCGCCGATTTGGATGATGCTCACGTTGGTAAAGATTACACTAGTTATAATAAAGCGAGGATGCAATCAAATTTTAGGTCAGCTTCGATGATTTTGATTAAATGTAACTTCGTGAGATTCAGCTTTCATGCTTCATGAGAAATAGTGAAATATGATTGACCATAATAAAATTTGCAGGCCAACATCGAACGCATCGTTTCCGTCGGTCAGGGACTAGAGAAACGCCAGAAGGGATTCGATCGGGCCGTCGAGGAATGGCGCAAGAAGCACGACGACATTTCAGTCGAGTTGGACGCCAGCCAGCGCGAGGCTCGCAGCCTGGGCACTGAGGTGTACAAGTTCAAGAACCACAACGATGAGCTGCTTGAGCAGGTTGGCAGCTTCGAGCAGCATGTCTAAATTTTTTGAAAAAAACCTATTTGACATCGCAAACTTAACTCAATTATTTCATAAAACTTAATTAACTTACTCTTAACGTGTTTCAGATCGAGGGCATCCGTCGCGAGAACAAGAACCTGTCTCAGGAGATCAAGGATCTGTCTGACCAGCTTAACGAGGGTGGCCGCACCGTGCATGAGATGCAGAAGATGGTCCGCCGTCTTGAACTCGAGAAGGAGGAGCTCCACGTCAGTTTTCTTTTTTATTTCTGATTGCTTTACAATTGTGAAATTGCAAGTTTATGGAAAAGTTGGGAAAGTTTGAAAATGTTCAAGCCCCGCAAAGAATTTCAGTAATAGACTCATCGCTATTTTCCAGCAAGCTCTTGACGAAGCTGAGTCTGCATTGGAATCGGAAGAGGCCAAGGTCATCCGTGTCCAGGCCGAGGTTGCTTTAATCCGCCAGGAGATTGAGAAGCGTGTGGCTGAGAAAGAGGAAGAGTTCGAGTCAACCCGAAAGAACCACCAGCGTGCCCTGGAGTCAATGCAGGCCAGTTTGGAGTCGGAGGCCCGTGGTCGCGCCGAACTGCAGCGCGTCAAGAAGAAGCTGGAAGGTAAGATGTGTGTCTCGGCAATGTTGCTCGAATCTTTCTTGATTTTGTCACTATGAAAATTTAGATATAAAATCATAGCATCGCATAAATGACAAAAATTTCAGGCGATATCAACGAGCTCGAGATTGCTCTGGACCACGCCAACAAGGCCAACCAGGACGCCCAGAAGAATCTGCGCAAGTGCCAGGACCAGATCAAGGAGCTGCAGATGGCCGTCGAAGACGAACAGCGCCGCAAGGATGAAGTTAATACATTTCGATCTTTGTTAACGTTTTTCCCCATGAAATTCCAATACCTTCCCCAGCCTGTCAGATTAGAGCAAACAGAACAGAAAAGTAGCTGCAAATCAGTAACTGTTATTACGTAAGAATTATAGCTTGATTATTTATAAAAACTTGATGATACATAATTGCAATATGTAGGTCCGCGAATCGCTCAACGCCAGCGAGCGTCGTTCGGGTCTGCTCACGTCGGAGACCGATGACCTCAAGGCCCAGGTGGACAACGCTGATCGCGCCCGCAAACAGGTTTCGGATTGCTTCATTGAAACTCGTCACTCACTCACTCACTAACTCACTCAATCACTCACTCACTCACTCACTCACTCACTCACTCACTCACTCACTCACTCACTCACTCACTCACTCACTCACTCACTCACTCACTCACTCACTAACTCACTCACTCACTCACTCACTCACTCACTCACTCACTCACTCACTCACTCACTCACTCACTCACTCACTCACTCATCCACTCCCTGAATAATCCCTTTTATTAAAGGCTGAATACGACGCCCACGAGGCCCGCGACCAGTCGAACGAGCTGTCGTCGCACAATGCCAACCTGCAAGCCGCCAAGCGAAAGGCCGAGAGTGAGCTGGCCGCTCTGCACGTTTGTTCAAGTTTTAACCTTTCTGTTTGGTAGACGCAGTTAGTATTAAAGGTTTATGAAACATAAATCATACGCGTGTAGGGCAAATATGTTTTTGTGTTCTTTCAGCAAGACCTCGACGACACCCTCAACGAGCTCAAGCTGGCTGATGAGAATGCCAAGAAGGCTATGGCTGATGCCGCCCGTCTGGCTGAGGAGCTGCGTCAAGAGCAGGAGCATTCGTCTCACCAGGAGCGCATGCGTAAGGGTCTCGAACAGGGCGTGAAGGTGAGTGAGTGAGTGAGTTAGTGAGTGCGCGCGTGAGTGAGTGAATGAGTGAGTGAGTAATTAAGTGAGCTATTTTCATTATTGCATCATTGTTCTTCAGGACATGGCTACCCGTCTGGATGAGGCTGAAGCCGCCGCTCTTAAGGGAGGCAAAAAGATCATCGCCAAGCTCGAGCAGCGCACCCGCGAACTCGAGGTCTGTGTCATTTGCTCATAAAAGACTTGCCTGACTAACTGATTGACTGAGACTACCATTGTGATAAACTGACTGACTGACTGCCTGACTGACTGATTGATCACAGGTTGAGTTGGACGGTGAGCAGCGTCGCCATTCCGAAACCAACAAAAAGGTTGCTGGTGAGGACCGTCGCCTGCGCGAACTCCAGTTCACGGTAAGTTATATTACAAAAGTATTCTTACAATAAAGTCAAACTATTAACTTATTATATCAGTTTAATCACTTGTTATATCTATTTTTAAACTTTCATTGACAGATCGACGAGAACAAGAAGAGCGCCGACCGCCTGACCGACCTGGTTGACAAACTCCAGCAGAAGCTGAAGGTCACCAAGAAGCAAGTGGAGGAAGCCGTTAGTAGAATAGTTATTTTTACAGTCAACAAATTTAACGGACAAAGTTTCCATACTTTGCTTGAATATAAACGAAAATTCGGAATATTTGTTTGCCCATTCGTACAATTTATCAAACGTTTCAGGAGGAGGTTGCCACGACCAACCTGCAAAAGTTCCGTCAGCTGCAGCACCAGCTTGAGGACGCCGAGGAGCGTGCCGAACAGGCCGAGAATGGTCTGACCAAGCTGCGTGCTCGCGGACGTAGCTCAGCCTCATTGGGACCCGCCGTTAGTGGAGCTCACCTACTCCCTCACTCATTCACTCACTTACTACTTACTCACTCACTAACTTCACTAGCTCACTCACTCACTCACTCACTCACTCACTCACTCACTCACTCACTCACTCACTCACTCACTCACTCACTCACTCACTCACTCACTCACTCACTCACTCACTCACTCACTCACTCACTCACTCACTCACTCACTCACTCACTCACTCACTCACTCACTCACTCACTCACTCACTCACTCACTCACTCACTCACTCACTCACTCACTCACTCACTCACTCACTCACTCACTCACTCACTCACTCACTCACTCACTCACTCACTCACTCACTCACTCACTCACTCACTCACTCACTCACTCACTCACTCACTCACTCACTCACTCACTCACTCACTCACTCACTCACTCACTCACTCACTCACTCACTCACTCACTCACTCACTCACTCACTCACTCACTCACTCACTCACTCACTCACTCACTCACTCACTCACTCACTCACTCACTCACTCACTCACTCACTCACTCACTCACTCACTCACTCACTCACTCACTCACTCACTCACTCACTCACTCACTCACTCACTCACTCACTCACTCACTCACTCACTCACTCACTCACTCACTCACTCACTCACTCACTCACTCACTCACTCACTCACTCACTCACTCACTCACTCCCTCCCTCACTCACTCACTCACTCACTCACTCACTCACTCACTCACTCACTCACTCACTCACTCACTCACTCAATTCAGGGTCTGTCTGGCATCCTTCGCAGCGGCAGTGCGGCTCAGTTCTAAACACCTGAAACACATGGTCACATCACATCCTTGTAAAGTCACTGTTTCCATTTTCGTTGCAACTCAAATTTCATGAAGGAAGTTCCTTTCCAACAACAACACCATAATGAAGATAATCTACTTGTATAACATCAACAACAACAACAGAGGGCAAGAAAAGTGCGCAACATTGTGCAACAACCATAACATCAACAACATTAACAGCAACACCATCGCCAACCCAGCACATGAAATAATAAAACTAAAAATCACGGAACATTTATATCAGAGAAATGTCCAAGCCAATGTTAGCCGCCAGTAAACTAATCACACTTTCTTCCCCACTTTGTCCAACCCTCTTGCCCTCACCCTCAAAATCATCGTTTCTCGAATTTCCATTAAAATAGTTCCTGTTACAGTTATTCTGCAGCGTTTTTCTTTTCTTATTATACCTCTTTCCCGGCTGACGGAGATGGCGTTTCGGCTCATCACGGCCACGCGTCACATTTCTCTATCGTAATTATGATGCGTGTGCCGCGAGCTAGACCAACGTTGAAATCCCATGCCGCAACTCCTTTTTGTGTGCACTTATATTACCACTATACACCTTGTTTTTTTTTATAAATATACTGCGGTCGAATAAAATACGTGCATTCAATGAACGCTGTGAATTTGGCATTCTGTTGCTGGACACACGTCAGTCAAGAGTTTGACACCAGCTGTTAGAAACAATTCATGACGATAAGTAAACAAAAAAAGATGACAACGTGCTATCATAATAAGCGGAAATCATCAAACATGCTTGATAAAACTAAAAAAAAATTAAAAGTGTTTCAATTACAATCTCATGTTGTGAAACTTCAAAGTCAAACGTGAGACTAAGATGTGATCGTAATTCTCAGGAACTTATCACATCCTAGATTAATGCAGGATGGTTGCATATCTGACACATGAAACGCACAATCACTGAACAACACAAAATTGGATTTCTGTTATGTTTTACACTGCCTCGGATGGCGGAAAAGAGGTTCTCTCACTCCATTCACTGACTCACACACTAACTTACTCACTCACTCACTCACTCACTCACTAACTCACTCACTCACTCACTCACTCACTCACTCACTCACTCACTCACTCACTCACTCACTCACTCACTCACTCACTCACTCACTCACTCACTCACTCACTCACTCACTCACTCACTCACTCACTCACTCACTCACTCACTCACTCACTCACTCACTCACTCACTCACTCACTCACTCACTCACCACTCACTCACTCCCTCACTCACTGACCATTGCCATCAATTGTTGTGCCATCACCAAGGTGTAACAACCGGAGAATAGTGGCGGAAGAGCAATATAGTTGATGGTTAAAATAATTTTATAGGATATAATTCACTATGTTTCACCCATCTTTGTCAAACGATTGATGAGCTCATTGTCATCATAGTAAATTCTATTGAGAAATGAGTTTTGGTGATAAGCTAAAACTATTCCTCCTTCTCTATTCATTAGCTTACTATGAGTGGGAGGTGTAATATTACACTGGCTTAGTGGATTACGCGTACTTTCGCGAAATTAATGACATTGCTCACTGGCGGAGGATAAGGGGTGGGAAACGTGGAATTCCCTCTCTTAGACAGTTTCAAAAGGTAGAGTTTTTTCTTTAGGGTGTAGGTAAAATGACCTAAATTCCACGATATTACTTCCCCCTCCCTTTTGAAAATTCAGCTCGTCCGCCTGTTACATTGCTAGGATGCACCTCGAAACCATAGTGGACACGACAGGAAGATTAAATTGAAACTTTCAGGGACGGTTTACAATGATATTTTGTCAAGCATGAAGGCCCTCCCAGACTTCGTTACACTTGTTACGCGTAACAGCATAACAGTTACACGTATAACGGTTACGATCGTAACAAACCCATACCGACAAGCGGGACTCTGGGAGCTCCGTTGTTATACAGCGTAACAGCCGCATGAATTTTGCGCGCGCATTTGAAATTCTTGTGAGTTTGCGCTGAAGAAAAGTCGGTGCAAATAGGTTTTGGACGGCGCCCGACGGAGGAAGCACTAAAATAATTTTCTGATGCCATATTAATTTTTTTCTAATATTTTTGACCCGGAAAATGTTATTTACTTATCGTCAATATTCAATATAAAACTCGAATTTCTATCATGGGTTCGCGTAAAAATGTCTGCTTCTCCTGTCTAAAGAGAAAGCAGGACTGAGTGACAATTCTTTGTGGCGATTTATAAATTTTCTTCACATAAAATAGCTTTCGGAAACGTATTTACTTTGCGATTATCGTTGACATTCAACTGTAAACTCGAACCTCTATCGTGGGGCTAGCGTAAAAACGCCTGCTCCTCCTGTCTAAAAGACAACAAGAACGGGGTGACTAATTTTTCGGGCGATTTATTACTTTTCTTTAGATAAAAATGCTTCGGGAAACTTATTTACTTTGAAATTATCGTTGATATTCAATAGTGAACTTGAACCTCTATTGTCGAGCGCGTAAAAAGGTCGGTTTTCACCAGGTGTCGTAGCAAACCCGGATGAAGCCGTGTTTCTGATGGCTTGAAAACTTTTTCACATGTTCAGTGACTGGTTTCTTCACCTAATTTACGTTTATTTTTCACAAAAAGCAATAAATTCTGCTTTGGTTTATGGGGCGCGGCCTGCTCCACAACAAGTTTTATATATCCCGCCGGTGCTTGAAACGTGAAAGCGAATTCAGCGACCAAACTGGCTGTCGGTTGACATTCTTTTTGAACATGATCATTTTACTGATTCTTCCAGTTTATACTCAAGAGAAACTCATAATAATGTTAGAAGTTTATTCAGAATGAATATTTCGTTGATTTCCTGAAAAAAATACTAGTTTATAGCTGGTTTACAACTTGAAATCCACTGTGAATACTTGTTTGGCTACAAATCCCCGCATAAATCGTCTAGAAAGTTCGATGCGATGAAATATGCAAGCTAAAAATGAATCTAGAATGTTTTCCAACCCAAAAAGTCCGGTTCCAAAGTTTTCAGTTATAAAATGAAGAAAAACAATAAAAAACATCCCAGCGTAACAAGAAAAATATCAAAAAATTTTGATATCAAGTGTAACGAGCTTTTTGTATGGAGCTGTTACGCGCGCTTGTTATACGTTATACGTTACGCGCGTGACAAATTTGGAAGTCTGGGAGCACGCGTGTAACACGCGTTATGCGTAACTGTTACGCGGCCAGTGTAACGAAGTCTGGGAGGGCCTTGAAGGTGACAGTTCTTTTTCAGTTTAGGCTAAGCTCAACCATATTTTTTCTACCTAAGTTCTATGCCCATTACCCGATCCCCCTGACCTTAACTACCGCTCATAAGGAGTGCTCGTACGCTTGCTCGTTTATGCTTTATACGCTACCTATATGTTACCGAGGAACATAATCATTTTAAAACTGGCATTATCTTTTTAAATGGGGTTTCATAAACACCACCGCAGTTTCAAAACATGATCCCGGGCAACGAACAGTGGAAGTATCTGAAAATCGAAAAAATCTAACGTCTTCGAAAACATTTCCTCAGTGAACAAAAGTTAGATCATGAAACATGCGCGCTCGCGTATTTATCGCACAAATATCCAGATTAAATACATCACAACCAGGTAACCAAAACCTAAACTACAGGAAAACAATAAATCGAAAGTACATTCTAACCAAAACTAGCCGGCCCCTCATAAACATTTGGTCTAACAACTAGCATAATGGCCGGACCCCAGTACTACAATGTAGTGTAACACTGCAGAGAATGGGCAGTGCCTCCCGTCACGCAACAGACCGACAATGGCAACAGCAGCGCAACAAGTATGGCGCAACTCCTCGTTCAACGTAATAAATAGGATGGCCCAAGTTAGTGCAACTGAGCAACGTCGACTTTTGGGCCCAATCACTATAATATGGCCCCCGTCTGGCGACGACTTTCAGTCAGTTTACGGGAACTTCTCTTCCACTTCGTTCCAGGTTTTCTGGATTCGGAGTCCTCCGGCTACGGGCATCGGAGGAATAAAACTAGCTGGTTTGCCCAGTTGTATTGCGGATGACAGCTGACTAGTCAACGGACTTTTAGGACGTAAGATTGCGTCGTCGGCAACGTACGCTACCGTAACCCGACGTCAACGAAACAGTTGATGCGCGGCATAGTTTTAAAACGTATACTATTATATGGGTTGGCTTGGCTGGCTCATTTTTTCAGTGTTGTTGAGTTAGTTAACTGCTATCTTTTTACATTTACGGCGGTGCAGTGTTGAACTGGTCTAGGTTGATCGTTGTAATGCAGTGCCGTCAGTCCAATTCTTGGAAGTCACTTCTCGGCGTCTGGCAAAATGAGAGTGTGATGTTTTTTAGTGTTCCCTGCTGTGGCTTGATTTGTGGCTTGGAAAACTTCATAGTGTGCCGTTTTGTTTTCTTGTAGTTTTATGAATGAGTGTGCTCAATATGCTGTTACCAAGTCGTTTTGAGAAATGAACGAGCACGGTTATTTTCCAGTTGAACTAAAAGAATGAGCTGCGAACGCGACCGAGTAACCGTAAATTTGTTGCTGAATTCTGTGTTTACTGACGAGAACGACCGAAGTCAATCATTTGGGCGGGTGATAAAGCAATGAAGATTGACTGGTTCAGAGATTTTATGGTTAACAAAAAATGAATTAACAATAAATTACGGGTGTGCGGTGCCTAAAGATCGTGACAATCATAATGTACGAATCACAACATATTATGCAGTAAAAAATCCAATCCCGATGGTACCACTTGAAGCTAGCAAAATTTCATCGCACATAATCTTCAGGCAACCGAGACAAAAAAATTAGTTATCGTGAGTAGATAACGAATGTGAGTATTAAGTTGTAAATATTAGAGAGAGAGAGAGTAAAAAAAGAGGTGAGCGCAGGTCTGAGACACACACACGTTGGCCCGCGTACTAGCCATCAAGGTACAGAAAATCAATTATGTAATATAAATAATGACTAGTTAGTACAAAGATAAACACAAGAACATCGCATGTGTGACATAGATATAAATAAACAATAGTAAGGAATCGCAGCTATAAACGCCTGTGCAATAGCATAGTTACAAAGGGAAAAACAATGAGAATCGACATGTTCCGTGTTGATGTTTCATTAGGATGTTATCTTGAGTGTCCGTCGTCCGTTTCTTACATTCGATGTTATTAGGTGTCCGTTATATGCATCATAGTTCATTGGTATGTTCGATGTTTTCAGTCAGTCCGTCAGTCCACAGAATACAGATCCCCAGATGTATGAGATGGAGGTTTTGTGAATTGTTTGTGTTTTTGGCATTATGATGATGTTTACATGAGGTGCTTAGAAGTGTTGGCTCGGGCTTGAGAAAATGCCAGAACGAGAAGCCTGTAAAGTAAATTATTAATATCAGTAAAATCTTAAATATTCACTAAATGATATCCAGATAATTAAATTTACTAACCGAAAGTCCACCAGCGGGGCCAAGCGAGGCCGAGCTTCGGTTGCGGGCGCGCAGTTTGCTGAGACCATTCTCGGCCATGTCAGCACGCTCCTCGGCATCCTCGAGCTGGTGCTGCAGACCGCGGTATTTCTGCAGGTTGGTTGTGGCGACCTCCTCCTGTGAAAATAAGGACCCGTAAACTTTGATTATTGTCTACAAAAATGATTATAGAAAACCGTGACTAACAGCTTCCTCCACTTGTTTCTTGGAAGATTTAAGTTTGTTCTGGAGTTTGTCGACCAGTTCGTTCAACCTCGTCTGGGTCTTCTTGTCTTCGTCGATCTGCAAAGGGCGAGTTAATAATCCACTCAAATTTATTATGTGATAGTACGTCATCATTCTCATACATGCAAACTCAGTTGTTATCGCACAAAAATATTACAACTGACCTGGAATTGAAGCTCCTTAACACGACGCTCCAGCTTGGCGCAGGTCTTGACCGACTCCTGGTGGCGGCGCTGCTCACCGTCGATCTCACCCTGCAATCAGTTTACTTTACTAAATATAATGTAAAAACTGCTGAATCAGGCTTCATGATATAAAAATCAGCATCGATCTAATACATGCTACCTTACCCCAAACTTACCTCGAGTTCGCGGATGCGGACCTCAAGCTTGGCAATGACCTTCTTTCCACCCTGGAGGGCGGCGGCCTCAGCCTCGTCCAATCGCGTCTGCATCTCTTTAAGCTGCTGTTCGAGTCCCTTGCGCATGCGCTCCTGGTGCATCGAATGCTCCTGTTCCTGACGCAGCTCCTCAGCCAGACGGGCAGCGTCGGACATGGCCTTCTTGGCGTTGTCGTCAGCGGACTTCAGTTCGTTCATCGCTTCGTCAAGGTCGCCCTGGGAAATTCGCGTTTTATTATATGGTCAAGTCTTATAAAAGTGTTCAGTCAAACCCGTCAGTTTTTTACTTATGTAACAAATCTGGAGTGATGGTCGAACCTGCAGAGCCTGCAACTCGGTTTCAGCCTTACGCTTGGCGGCGGCGACGCTCGCGTTCTCAGCTGAAAGCTCGTTACACTGCTGGCGGGCCTCTTCGGCGTCATACTCCGCCTGCTTGCGGGTGCGTTCGGCCGACGAAAGGGAAGACAGAAGCTCGTCCTTTTCAGCTTGGAGCACGGTGCATTTGCGCTCAGAGCCGAGCAGCGACTCGCGGATCTACAGACAGTTAATTTAGCATGATTAGAGTAACTGACTGACCTCTTCAATTTCTTTTTTACAACTGTTTTCGACTACCATATGTGAAAATTGTCAGGCTTGTTTGTTTACCTGGTCACGCTGACGGTGTTCATCTTCCACAGCATGTTGCAACTCCTTGATCTGTTCCTGGCAAGTGCGCAGGTTGGTCTGGGCGTCAAGGTTGCTCTTGTTGGCGTGGTCGAGTGCAATTTCCAGGTCATTGATGTCGGTTTCCAACTTCTTCTTGACACGCTGGAGCTCGGCGCGAGCGCGGGACTCAGCCTCGATCGAAGCCTGAGCGAATTTTTTTACAATAATTCTCGCGTTAAATCATTACCATTGAACTGTAACCAAAAATTGTGTTCTTGGAATCAATTTTCATTCTACATAGTGCACTTGCTGTTGAATGCTAACAGTTCAAATTATTTAAAACTATGCCCTAAAACCTTTTGACAAATTGTAGCTAATATAAGTTAAATTGAACGGGAAGCACCTGCATGGAATCGATGGAACGGGCGTGATTCTTGCGGGTGTTCTCGAACTCTTCTTCCTTTTCCTGGATACGGCGGTCAATCTCTGATTTCACTTGGGTGACTTCAGTCTGAGCACGCAGAACCTTAGACTCCTCAGATTCCAGGGCTGCTTCAGCTTCATCCAGAGCGGCCTGTAGTAAGTAGTTGAATGTATTTTTTCTATCTTTGCAGTTCAATCAAGTGTAATCAATTTTCTAAACTTAGTTTGAAATGTGCATTCTGCATAAACATTCGTACTTACTACTTTACGTACTTATTTTTTGTAGATGAACTTCTGCCACCATAAGAAATAGCTGAAGATTGACAGGTAACCATTGTCTGATAACAACTCTAACATGGAGTTCCTCTTTCTCGATCTCCAGACGACGCACAGTCTTCTGCATCTCATGCACGTTGCGTCCACCCTCACCCAGCTGGTCAGTGAGATCCTTGATCTCCTGGGCTAGGCTCTTGTTTTCGCGGCGGGTGGTCTCCATCTGTTCAGCGAGCTCATCTGACTGCGTCTGCAGCTTGAACAGCTCGGTGGACAGATTGCGGCTGTCACGCTGGCTCGAGTCCAGATCGTTGGCAACAATGTCGCATTTGTGCTTCCATTCTTCAAGGATCTTATCGAAGCCCTTCTGCTTCTTTTCCAGCTGGCTGACATAGGTCTGGTTGCGCTCAACCTCGAGCTGCAAAGTTGTAGAAAGGTGTGAATAACAATTGGGCGAACAAGTGTATCAAACAGTGGTCATGTTACTGAATGGTCTATGCTGTTCGACTGATGATGTGAGCGCATTATTATTGTTTACATGTCACTGAAATTGTGGTATACGTAAAATAATTAGCGCTGTATATAATTAGTTGAGTTGATTCTGATATTATGCTAACCAGGGCATCGTCGACCTCCTGCTGCAGACGGCTCTTGGCCTTCTCCAGACTGACAAGCTTGGCGTTGGCGGCATCCAGTGCTTCGAGACGCTCGTTGACCTGAGTCTGGAGCTTCTTCTTAGCTTCCTCGAGCTCTTCGGCCTTCAGCAGACCCTCGTTCTCGAACTTGCTGCGCCACGCCTGGATCTCGGCGTTGGTCTTCGAAAGCTGACGCATGATCTCATTCTTCTGCTCAATGGTCTCATCGATCTGCTCCTTCATCATGGCAATCTCGTGCTCGAAGTTCTTGCACTGAGCGGACAAAGCTTGACGCTCCTATAAAATACTGATTTTAAATAAACATGCGCAGGCCTGATTTAAATTTACTCCATAGCCAAAGTTGCACATTTATAAGTTGTTATGTTAAGTAAATCAATACTAACGCGGGCCTCATCATCGGCGTTGGCCTTAGCGTCATCAATCTGGCTGGTCAGCTGACCCTTCAGTCGGTTGAGCATGCCGCATTGGCTCTCGATCTCTTCGATCTGGCGCGACATGTCAGCATTTTCGGTGGTAAGACGCTGCTTGATGGCAGTCAGGTCTTGCAACTGACGGTTTTGCTCATCAGACTTGGCCTGTAGTTGGAAATTTGATTAATACTGAATGATAAAACCAAGTTTGCTTTAATTTACCTGAAGTTCGGCAAGGTGGAGCTCGAGCTGCTTGGCAACCTTGTCCAAATTATTTTTCTGTTTGCTCTCACTATCGACGCTGCCGTGCAAGTCGTCCAGTTCACGCTGGAGGTCAGCCATCTCTTTGTCCATGCGTCCCTTAGTCTTAGCCAGCTGGTCGAGTTGCTCACCCATGGCTGAAATGTGTTATTTTTATTACTTAATTTGAAAAAATACCATTTTTCACTTAAAAAACACAATGATTCGTTTATCAATCTGCCTAACGTTCTTTAACTAACCAGCAACGGCTTCGTTGTGCTTCTTGCGCAGAGCACCAAGGGCACCGTCATGCGACATGTGAGCTTCCTCCAGGTCACGGCGCACCTGAACAAATTTTTATTAATCATATTTTCATTTGTTATTTATCTCTTATTATTGGTTGAAAAAAAATTTGGATGTCTCTGATGACAATAGTCTTTTTTAAACAGAAACCACGAACCTTAGCCAGTTCGGCATCACGCTTCTTGGACACCTCAACCTGGGCACCAGTGGCACCACCAGCCTCATCCAGACGCTCAGCCAGAGCCTCAATCTCACGCTGCAAGTCGGCCTTGGTGCGGTCGGCCTGAAAACCATACGGGAGTGAAAATTATAGAAAATAATTAATAATTAATAAAGTAATTTTTAGTGTGTTTGATTCCTTAAGCTGAGTGACAACAATAACCTTGCTGCGGCCTTGACGCTCAGATTCGAGCTCCTCTTCGCATTCGGTCAGACGGTTCTGCAGATCCTTGATCTGTCGCTGCAGCTTCGAAACAAGGTTGGATTCATCCTCGCGGCGGCTGGTCAGCTGGGCAAGCTCAGCCTCACGTCTAAAAGTATTCAATGCCTACCAATGTAAAACAACTTTAAACGATTTATTTATTGACTAATGAAATTACGAAATAATATTGAACCGGAAAGACAGAACTTACTTCTTAAGGGTGGCTTCGGCGTCTTGCTTGGCGCGGCTGGTCTCGTCGATCTTCTCCTGCATGAGTTTCAGATCGCCCTCAACCTTCCTCTTGGCCTTCTCGGTATCACCGCGAACACGCTTGGCGCGCTCCAATTCATCTTCGAGGTCATCAAGTTTCTGCTCACCCTTACCCTTGCTGCGGTTCAGGTGGTTGGACTAGAAGTTTGTTTGAGATTGATTTTATAACGAATATTTTCATAACCTATATTTTCTCCATTCATTCAAATTTCACATGGTTAACCAACCTTGTCCTCTTCGGCCTGAAGATCATCCTGCATCTTGCGGTTGTTCTCCTCCAATGACTTCTTCTCTTTGTTCAACTTGGCAACAGCCTCATCTTGAGCAGCCATTTCATCTTGAAGAGCACGGATCTGGTCCTCCTTAGCCTTCAGATCTGCTGCAGCCTTGGCCAGATGCGAGTTTTGTTCTTCGATAGAGCGCTTCAAGTTCTCGTAGTCTGACTTGGCACGGGCAGCTGCCTTTTCAGCTTCCGAAGCCTTATCCAGAATGTCGGCCTCACGCTCGGTCAAATCCTGGAAGCATAGCTCATTTTGATCAGTTCTTTCGAACTGGAAAATTATTTGACTGAACAAACCGTGATCTGTTTCACGAGAACTTTGTTCTCTTCGCCGAGGGAATCAGCGTTCTTCTGAGCCTCAGCCACACCTTCCTTACCACGGGCCAGACGCTTCATGACCTCATCACGATCATCTTTAAGCTTGGCCTGTTCATCTTCAAGCACCTTGCGCTCAGCTTCCAGCTGAACAAGGGTTTCCTCGTGCTCCTAAAACAATTTTCATTAAAAAAACGAAATGTTGGTTACTAAGAAAATCATCATGCTAAATACAGTTATTTTAACCTTGAGCAATTTTTCCATCTTTGCCTGCTCTTCGGCCATCTTGCCTGACTTGAGATGGGGCTTGACCATACCATAAGCGGCATACCACGGCCAGTTGCGCAGCACCGACCAGTTCTTGATGTTCTTCTGGACAATGGTGAAACCAGACATCTGCTGCTGACGGTCCTTGAAGTCTTTCTGCAAATCATGAAAGGTCATCGTAAGAACCATCTTTACTTACCGAACATCTTTATTTATTGGAATTTTTTTATGCGTACAAAACAGTGAACGCAGACCTGGGAAATGTACCAGCGAACAAGACCCTGGAACTTCGAAAGAATGGCAGAGAGCTTCTCTTCACGAAGATCCTCCATCTTGGCTAGGATACCGGCCTTGAAGAAGACCTTGGTGTAACCACAACGGAAATTCTCCTCAACCAGACCACCGTTAGCAACACAAGCAGCCAGGATGGTCTCAACAGCGCTCTGAAAGATTTTTATTGAAGCAGTAAAAAAATCACAGACCGTTTTTTTAGTTTATTAGAAAAACAGAATCGGTTTGAACCTTCTCATCCTTAATCTGTCCAGCCTCCGGGGCCAACATGGTGTAACGCTGCTTGAAGTCTGCATGGCTGCACCTGTTGGGGAAGCCCTTACGGCAAATACGGATACCCTCAAGTACACCGTTACAGGTCAGCTGGTTCATGACCAACTCGGCCTCGATGAGACCTGTGTTAGAAACATGTTATACACAACATTTGTATGATTTTAAAACGACATCCAAGAGACCTGAATATAACTAATTATTAATATATGTAACCAGCTGAAAACTTTTCTCAAAATTAAAATAATATGGTACAAACTAATAAATATTTCGAATTAAGTTAATTCGAAACGTTCTATTACACGTTATTAAAAAATTAATACTAATACTTTCTTAAAATGGTCATTCCCTTCTTGAGCCGAATATCTGAAATATTTAAGTTAAGTGTCAGTCATGTAAAATTTTATGTTTGTATGGGGGTGAAGTTCACTTTTATTTAACAAAAATTTGTTAACCCGCGGTCTTCTTCTCATTAGGAATGAGGCAACGGATAAAGTGAGGGTGAGTGCTATGTAACATAGTCATCAAGTTGTTCAATCCCTCGCGGTACTTCATCGAGACAGTCGAGTTGGAACCAGACTTGCCCTTCTTCTTCTGCCCACCGGCTGAAACGTTTTCAATCATTTGTAAAAAGCCTGTTTGCTGACGTTAAAATTACCGAGGGTGACAAAGTAAATACAAATACTACATATAAGTTTGACATTTTCAGTAAGATTACTCTAATAGTTATCAAAATGTAGCATTCAGTAAAACCAAGGTCGGATACAACTATAGTTTAAGGTGTTTACGTAAAATGCTTATTCCAACCTTTGGCGGCCTCTTCCTGGGTCTCGTAGTCAGCCCAGATGGTTTTGATAAGATCGTTGTCGGCGCCCTGTTTTAGCACGGAAACAACGGTGTCGTTCAACGGATCCTTGTTCTTCTCGAGCCAGGCAGTGACATTGTAACGCACAAGACCAGCGTACTGCTTCAGGGCAAAGTGAGCCTCGGCCTGCTTGCCCTTCGGGGGCTTGGGCTTCTCAAAGTTGGGGTGCTTTCCCAAATGAACGTCGTTGTACTTCTGCGCCAACGACAAGTCCGAACCCTTCGGCACTACGCACTCTTCGTCAAGCATGGAGATGATGCCCATGGGCTAAAATAATTAGTATAAAGAAACGTAAAAAGTTCTTCGAACTGTTTTATGACACATAAAATAATTAAATAGGGAAAAAACCTTTTCAATCAGTTCAATACCAGCGGCCAAGTCAAGACCGAAATCAATGAACTGCCACACGATACCTTCACGCTGGTACTCTTCCTGCTCAAGCACAAACATGTGATGATTGAAGAACTGTTGCAACTTTTCGTTGACGAAATTGATCCACAACTGCTCGAACGAGTTAAACTGCAACAGCAAGTTATTCCTTCATTAACGTATAAAAAAGAACAATTTTGTTTAACTTGTTTTAAATACCATGCATTGCTTGTGTTTGTATTTCTGATAAAAAACTGAACCTCAGTACGTTTTAATCAAAAAATAATTGCTAACATCGAAAATCTCGAAACCGGCGATATCGAGCACACCGACGAAGTACGCACGCGCGAGCTCAGATGCATCGAGGGTCAAGTTACATTTCATGACCAGCCAATCGAACATACGGTTGAACACGGCCTTCGCCATGGCACCCTTCGACCACAACACTTGCTCGGCGGTCTGACCCTTGTTGACCCACTCAGTGCCGACCTTGACTCGGGGCTTGCAGAAAGCAGTTATCAAAGCGTCCGTCTCAGTACCGAACATCTTGGCGGCACGATCATGCTCTGAAGTCAAAATAAAAGCTTATAAGTTTATTATTACGGGAAACCAAAGTAAAAAACTTCATTCCTTCTACTGTTGCTTTATAACGTTTGCGATAACTGCTTGAGACAACGAAAAAATTTATGCTGACCGTCGTTGCTGTCATCGACCTCAGCTTGCTCACCACGCTGCTTGAACTTCATGTCACCCATGTGTGTCAGAGCAGAGCAAAGACGGTAAATGTTCGCCTTCTCATCACCAGAGAAGTTGAGTACGTCGAAAGCATCCTAAAACAGTAAGCGCAATTGACAGATTTGAATCTTATCTGCATCGGATTTTTTATGAACGCCAATTTTACTTAAATTCACAAAGACAAATAAAAAAGCGCAGTTACCACCATTGATAATAATGATTGCTAACATCAGTGAGAAGGAACTCTTCCTTGTCATCAACACCCTTGATAGTAGTCTCAGCCTGGTTGACATACCAGTAGTCTTTCGGACCCTTGTTAAGTAGCAACTTGTCGGTCAAACCGGCCTGAGCGCCAGACATGATCTGGTAAAAGATATGGTAGGCACGCTCACCAGGGGCCTGACGGATGACACGGGACTTCTCGAGCAGGTCTGAAAGTTGGTATTATTTGACGAAAACGTTTACTTTTTAAGAGTATAAATCGAGCAACGAATATTTTGATATATGTATATTAACTAACAATGCTCAATGTCACAAGCAGCCACACGACCGTCCTTGCTGAAGTGAATACGGATGAATTTACCG
This sequence comes from Daptonema setosum, assembly GCA_964036265.1. Taxonomy (NCBI): domain Eukaryota; kingdom Metazoa; phylum Nematoda; class Chromadorea; order Monhysterida; family Xyalidae; genus Daptonema; species Daptonema setosum. Next base: position 17,604,564 of record OZ038448.1, read on the forward strand.
AAACGCGACGAGTTGTTGTTACGCACGGTCTTGGCGTTACCGAAAGCCTCAAGTACGGGGTTGGTCTGCACAATCTGGTCTTCAAGAGTAGGTCCACCCTTTTTCTCAGTCTTGGCACCCATGTCTTCGGCCTGCTTCGCACCGACAGATGCGAAGTACACAATGACCTTCTTTGTGTTCTCAGTCTTGCCGGCACCGGATTCACCGGTGATCAACATGGACTGGCACTGGCTGTCTGGAACTCATTATTCTTTTATTAAGATTATGTCATGAGTGTTAACTTCTCATAAAATCTACCGATACTGTTAATTACGAAAATCCATAAATATCTAACCCTGCAGCATGTTACGGTAAGCCTCGTCAGAAGCGGCGAACAAGTGAGGGGGCATCTCAGTCTTCTTCTTACCCATGTACATACGGGCAACCGAATCAGTGTAGATTGGCAGACGTTTGAATGGGTTGATCACAACGCAGAAGAGACCAGAGTAAGTCTGGAAATATTACCATTGTCATGAACCGAGTGTTAAGGTACTGTTTTACTAAATAGTATTAATTATAAAAAAAGTTTGATGGATTAGAAACCAATAAAAACGCAGTAAGTAAACGTAGTAAAACGTAAACTAACGTAGATAAGCATGGCGCTGTAACGGTCGCGCAAATTGAACAACACACTGGCTTCGTTCAGGTAAGACATGGTGGAAATGTCCTCGCATTTGGTGAACTTCGGGGGGTTCACTTCCTGGAGGGCATCTTTCTTCGCGCTGACCTGGAATGATTAAATAACAATATCATTAAATAATGAAACACTTATGCAGATTTGTATTCGTATTATAGTAAATATTTAATAGGATAATGACCGTATAGAAAATTTCCAAATGAACCACGAAGTAATAGCAATGGTTTTACGAAAAAAAACCAGCGAACTATATGCAAACTCTGTATTCTTCTTTACAAACGTTTATCATGATGTACTAACTTCCTGACCCTTCGATGTCACCACCGTGACCATATCTCCTTTGGCACTCTTGATCTCTGAGAGCAAGAAACCCTCTTCTTTGTCCGGCAGCCATGCCGCAGTCTTGCTGTTGAAGGGTCTGGCTTGCTCCTGTAATGGTTTGAATCTATTATACTCAAAACGTAAACATTTACTTTAATTAATTGCATTTTTCACTCTTCTTCCAGGCCAGGAAACTTTCTCAAGTTTTAATCAGAGGAAAAAAATATTTTTCTTTCCTCTATTTTGCTCTGCTTTTCAATTTCCTATTACTGATATAACTTTGTGGTGTATGTAGACGCTTAATTGAAATAATATATAAATACTGTATCTAGGTATAAATAGTATTGCTGTTTACAGAGTTATCTAGATACAGCTATACGTAGCAGCTTTTAAAGCAAACTTCTGATACTGAAATAAGTCAAGGAATCGTAAAACATGTTTCTCGTGATAACGAAACAGTCTCCATCCTAATATAAACTTCATTCAAACTCACCTCAGCTAGCTTTTCGCGATCCAAGCGCAAATACTGCCATCCGGGATCTGATTCGTAATCCATCATTAAGCACCTTGATGGACGGACCTGTGATTTAAGACAAAAATTTTGATAACATAATGATAATCTTGACAAAAGTAACAAGTATAAAGTTAATTGAGATATCAGGTTCTCCTGTACAGCTACGTGAAACTGTTATAGATGGAAATACATACATTGGTGCCACAACAGAAAGACCAGATGGTTTTGGTAGAATGGCAGCGAGCTGATTATCAAAGGGTGCAACAAGTGAATATGCGCAGGAGGGCATTTGTTGTGTGGTTGTATGTGTCCACATTGAACCACTGATCTACATGGCCCATCGCAGCGCGCAAGTGTACAGCGGGCATACACACTATGGCGTGCAGTGTATTACCGCTGTGTGGATGGTGCCTTCATCAACTTGTGTGCACTCTTTAAACTGAGGTGCAAGTTATGCGTTGCCGAATGCGACACTGCTATATGTGGTGCGTTGCATATAACCACATGTGTAAGTCAGTAGCCAGTGCACACTTTGTGTCGTATCTACTTGCCGCATTTAGGGGGCTGTCAGCTCACTGGGCTCATTACGAAGCGCGAGGCACTCTCTACTCGGAGTAACCTGCACACGCGCAAAAACTCGACATACCGCTTGTCTGCGGGTGGTTTCAATGGGGTTCGAGAGCCGTGAAGCGTCTGCTTGAATAATAGTCTCTAACTTAAAGGAGGGATTTTTGAATGTAGTGATCGAATAATACATTTGGGTCCACCCGCATACGACATCAGGCTTCCTGATGACAGGGGCCGGTTAAAGAAATGGTGTGGGTAATTAAATGATTATGTTAGAAATGGGTCTCTGTAGAATAAAATAATGATTGTTTTACCTACGGATAACGAATGTGACACCTTCGGATGCTAAATTGTTCATTCATACCCATTGACGTATCTTTATAAATGAATTGTGTATGTGCTATTTAACACATGTTCTTCTTGATCCACCCAACCCAAAATGAATGATACTTTTTTTCAATAATATTAATATATCTTAGTTATTTGAGTTCTTCGGATAACTCAGACTTTGCTCAATATAGTTTTTTTACTTGCATCATTGATAAAGTTTTCCATCATGTTAGATGAGTCTGAGTCCCCTCATCAACATAAAAACATCGTATCTCAGTCAATCAAAAATTTAATAGCTACTGAGCGCCAAATGATTTAACAGGTCATCCCCTTCACACAAAACCAGTGTAAAAGAAAAGGACAATGTACCAAGAAACGGCAAAAGGGTATCGCGCTGTTTATATATATAACCGGCAGTGGTGCTGTGTGCTGTAAACTGCCGCTCAACTCGAGCGGGCCGGCCTTCCCTTCCATCAGGGTCCGCGTAAAACTTATGGAAGCAGGCAGTGCAATGAAATGTGCCACATTTGCTTGCGCAAGTTTGCACCACAGCAAGTGTACGTGTTTGTGTGTGTGTGTGTGTGTGTGTGTGTGTGCCTGCAATGTTGAATGACGATTGTGAGTTCAGGGCCTCCTGGCGGCTGCGCTTTTTCACGAGACACCAACGTTGCAGGCAGTAGTGTGCAATGTAGTTTGTGGGCACCAAGATTGCTGTTTCGGCTGCTAATGCTTATGCGGCGACAGCTACACTTGCTGTGTGTGACAACGTAATACATGTGTGGATGCTCATTACACAATGCTGAGACCTATACAGTCGCTTCCCCAGAGGCTGTCCCGTCCGTACTCTATGCGCGTTCATGCTTTCTTCCTTTTGTCATCACTGTATTGTGTTTCAAGAATTTACGGATTTCATTAGAACTACACACATTATGACCTGTTGTTCCCACCAGCCTATCAGTTCATTGACCGCAATCATGTAATTAAACCGGGTAATCTTTGAAATTGCCGTTCGTCAGCTTTTATTCTTGTTGAAGTTGACAGTATAACGGTCTTTATTTAATGTTGCCCGTTCTCTTGTATCTAGATAATTGGCTGCAGGGAGCCCTCGTTGACTAACGAACATGTTTGACCACGAATCGGACCCCGGATGGCAGTACCTGCGTTTGGATCGTGAAAGACTTGCTGAGGTTTGTACCGACTAGTGAGATTCGATTATTTAACTAAACTTTTATAAGACTACAACATACTCAGTTCACAAATACAGTATGACATTTTCTGTATATCTGTGTTTTCATTTGATCCATTTATGAAAAAAAATGTATATTATGTATAATGGCTAAAAATGTATGACGTCGTGTGGATACAGATTTTTATCCAACTGGAACCTTAGCAGAAGTCTTTTCTAAGCAGCTGTTCAGTGATATGTGAACATGCGGAGATTAGCTCTACAAATATCTATGAAAATTTGTCGCCAAACTTTCTCCACAAAATATAAAAGTTTAGGAGCAAGCCAGGCCGTTCAACAGCAAAACAGCGATATGGGTTCCCGACAAGGAGGAAGGTTTCTTGCTCTCGGAGGTGAAGAGCGCGAAAGGCGACATGGTCACCGTTGTGACTTCCAAGGGTCAGGAAGTTAGTCATCAGCAAATTTAAGTTTGTCACGCGTGACGTTTTTGTAGAGGTACATATATTTTGCTCAGTTTTTTTCATTGCGAACTGTAAAAGCGGTATATACTTTGAAACATTTTCCCGTCCAACATATGTAAGTAATTTATATATTTTAGATTAGTGTGAAGAAAGATCTGCTGCAAGAAGTAAACCCGCCCAAGTTCACCAAGTGCGAAGATATCTCCACAATGTCGTACCTGAACGAATCCAGTGTGTTGTTCAATTTGCGCGACCGTTACAGCGCCATGCTTATTTACGTTGGTGATTTTCTGACTTCTCTATTGATTAATTTTTTTTGGTCTTTTCATGCGATCGATATTTAATTCAGACATACTCTGGCCTGTTCTGCGTTGTGATCAACCCGTTCAAGCGTTTGCCGATCTACACTGATTCGGTCGCCCGCATGTACATGGGCAAAAAGAAGACTGAGATGCCACCTCACTTGTTCGCCGCCTCCGATGAGGCTTACCGCAACATGTTGCAGGGTTGGCAGTTTTTTCTTTCAAGACACTACGTCCATGAGTTTGGCCGAATGACTAAAAAACACTAGTCAATGAAATGTTATCTCATGTGTACAACGGATTTTATTTTGCAGACAGCCAGTGCCAGTCCATGTTGATCACCGGTGAATCCGGTGCCGGCAAGACTGAGAACACAAAGAAGGTCATTGTGTACTTCGCATCTGTCGGTGCGAAGCAGGCCGAAGACATGGGTGCCAAGACTGAGAAAAAGGGTGGACCCACTCTTGAAGACCAGATTGTGCAGACCAACCCCGTACTGGAGGCTTTCGGAAATGCCAAGACCGTGCGTAATAACAACTCATCGCGTTTCGGTAAATTCATCCGTATCCACTTCAGCAAGGATGGTCGTGTGGCTGCTTGTGACATTGAGCACTGTTAGTTTTGTAAACGAAATTTTTTTCTAATTTGTAAGTTTACATTTTTCAAAGCCAACAAAAATTTCAATCGAATTTTTTTATTCAATACCTAATTTTAGACCTGCTTGAGAAGTCGCGTGTCATTCGTCAGGCCCCTGGTGAGCGTGCTTATCACATCTTTTATCAGATGATGTCTGGACACCTTCCCGACTTGAAGGTAAATACTGCATACATAGCTAGTGATAATAGACAGATGCTAGATGCTAAATACATAGCTTTGAATCTTTGGTTTTGCTAAAAATCTTTTATACCAATAATTGAAAAAAATCGTGCAGGACAAGCTGCTTCTCAACAAGAACCCTGCTGACTACTGGTACGTCAATCAGGCCGAGGTAACCATCAAGGGTGTTGACGACAAGGAAGAGTTCGCTCTCACTGATGTTAGCAATCATTTTTATCAATGGTGGTAATTGCACTTTTTTTAATTTGTCTTGTGAACTTAAGTAAGCTTGGCGTTGTTAAAAACGCGTTGCAGATAAGATTCCAATCTGTCAATTGGGCTTACGGTTTTAGGATGCTTTCGACGTACTCAATTTCTCTGGTGAGGAGAAGTCGAACATTTACCGTCTTTGCTCTGCTCTGACACACATGGGTGACATGAAGTTCAAGCAGCGTGGTGAGCAGGCTGAGGTCGATGACTGCAACGACGGTCAGCATAAACTTTTTCCATTGTCTCAAGCAGTTATACTAAACGTTATAAGAAAAGGAATACAGTTTTTTATTTCTGTTTCCCGTAATAATAAATTTATAAGCATTGATTTTGAATACAGAGTATGATCGTGCCGCCAAGATGTTCGGTTGTGAAACTGATGCTTTTCTGACCGCTTTCTGCAAGCCCCGTGTCAAGGTCGGCACTGAGTGGGTCAACAAGGGTCAGACCGCCGAGCAAGTATTGTGGTCGAAGGGTGCCATGGCAAAGGCCGTGTTCAACCGTATGTTCGATTGGCTGGTCATGAAATGTAACTTGACCCTTGATGCTTCTGAGCTCCAGCGTGCGTACTTCGTCGGTGTGCTCGATATCGCCGGTTTCGAGATTTTCGATGTTAGCAATTACTTTCTGAATAGATTCATGCTGAGGTTCAGTTTCTAATCAGAAATACAAACAGGTACTGCATGGTATTTAAAACAAGTTAAACGTATTTTTCTTTTTAATACGATTTCTTTTTAATGAAGGAATAATTTGGTGTTGCAGTTCAATTCGTTCGAGCAGTTGTGGATCAATTTCGTCAACGAAAAGTTGCAACAGTTCTTCAATCATCACATGTTTGTGCTTGAGCAGGAAGAGTACCAGCGTGAAGGTATCGTGTGGCAGTTCATTGATTTCGGTCTTGACTTGGCCGCTGGTATTGAACTAATTGAAAAGGTTTTTTACCTATTTTATTTTGTGTCATAGAACAGTTCAGAGAATTTTTTACGTTCCTTTATACTAATTATTTTAGCCCATGGGCATCATCTCCATGCTTGACGAGGAGTGCGTGGTGCCGAAGGGTTCGGACTTGTCGTTGGCGCAGAAGTACAACGACGTTCATTTGGGTAAGCACCCCAACTTTGAGAAGCCCAAGCCCCCGAAGGGCAAGCAGGCCGAGGCTCACTTTGCCCTGAAGCAGTACGCTGGTCTTGTGCGTTACAATGTCACTGCCTGGCTCGAGAAGAACAAGGACCCGTTGAACGACACCGTTGTTTCCGTGCTAAAACAGGGCGCCGACAACGATCTTATCAAAACCATCTGGTCTGACTACGAGACCCAGGAAGAGGCCGCCAAAGGTTGGAATATGCATTTTACGTAAACACCTTAAACTATAGTTGTATCCGACCTTGGTTTTACTGAATGCTATATTTTGATAACTAGTAGAGTACTCATACTAAAAATGTCAAACTATATGTACTATAGATATTTACTTTGTTTTTTTTACGTAAGCTAAAATGCTTTTTTCATATAATTCAAAACATTTCAGCCGGTGGGCAGAAGAAGAAGGGCAAGTCTGGTTCCAACTCGACTGTCTCGATGAAGTACCGCGAGGGATTGAACAACTTGATGACCATGTTGCACAGCACTCATCCTCACTTCATCCGTTGTCTTATCCCTAACGAGAAGAAGACCTCTGGTTAGTTGAATTCAAAATAGCAGACTGATTGGCTTCATCATGTCGCTTGTGTAATCTAGTGCGTAAGACGCCAGCCTCGGAAACTAATGATCTTAAGTTCGAAACCTGTCTCGAGTCCGAGTCTGCCATTGCCCGATAGTTCTCTAAAAAAATCATTCTGATGGTGTAAGTGCTTTGATAGATTCAGCAATGAAGATGTCGTTTTAAAATCATACAAATGTTGTATATAACATGTTTTTAACACAGGTCTCATCGAGGCCGAGTTGGTCATGAACCAGCTGACCTGCAACGGTGTACTCGAGGGTATCCGTATTTGCCGTAAGGGCTTCCCCAACAGGTGCAGCCATGCAGACTTCAAACAACGTTACACCATGCTGTGCCCGGAGGCCGCTCAAATCAAGGACGAAAAGGTTTATACACCATGGTTTTTATTTACAAAACTATTGAATAAATAAAATTTTAAATCTTTCTCACGTCAACCGAAATTTTCAGAGTGCCTCTGAGGCTATTCTGGGTGCTTGCGTCGCTGCCGGTGGTCTGGTTGAGGAGAACTTCCGTGTTGGCTACACCAAGGTCTTCTTCAAGGCCGGTATCTTGGCCAAGATGGAGGATCTTCGTGAAGAGAAGCTGGCTGCCATCCTCTCTAAGTTCCAGGGTCTTGTCCGCTGGTACACTTCCCAGGTCAGTACCCTCTCCGTTTGTTTACTCAATGCTAGTATAATTGCTTATCTCTTTTGGTCATTCAAAGCTGTGTTTTTCAGAAAGACTACAAGGACAGAGCCCAGCAGATGTCCGGTTTCACTATCGTACAGAAGAACATCAAGAACTGGTCGGTGCTCCGCAACTGGCCGTGGTACCAGGCTTACGGTATCGTGAAACCTCATCTGAAGTCCGGCAAGATGGCGGAAGAGCAAGCTAAGATGGAGAAGGCGTTGAAGGTAGGTAGTAAGTTCTGGTAACTTTTATGAAACTGCGTTTCATAAGAAAATATGCATTGAACAATATGCTGCAAAATCAGTAAAAGCATATTCTCATTTAATAAAAAATTTTCAGGAAATCGAGGAGCTTTTGGCCGTTGAAGACGTGGAGAACAAGAAGCTTGAGGAGGAAAAGAACAAGCTTATTGCTGAGCGCCAGAAGTATCAGGACCAGATCGATAAGAGCAAAGGTGGCTTCAACGAAGCTGAGGAAAAACTGAACACTGCTCAATCTGAGAAGGACGCCCTTCAGCGCAACGTTGACGTAAGTAATATTAACTTTTTGATTATATTTGGTTTCCTGAAATTGAATAAACTTTTTGCTAAGAAAAACTTAGAGAGAATTCTTGTTAAGCAAAAACAAACATGGTTGTGATTAAAAGAATATAAAATTTCAGGAGCTTTCCGCCAAGGTTGCTGAGGCTGAATCGAAAAACTCGAAGCTCTCCAGTTCAACTGGTGCCCTTTCTGGTGAGTACAACTCTCTCAAGAAGCAATACAGCGAGCTGGAGGCCGCCCAGAAGCAGGCCGATGCCGATAAGGCGGAGAAGGAGGCTAAGATTAAGGCCCTTCAGGCTAGTTCTATATTTGGTTGATCTGCTATTCTTTGGTGCCAGTGATTTCATACAAACAGGAAATAGATTCATATTAACTTAATAAGCCAGCAAAGTATTTCATGGTTTGGCCATGGTACGGACCTTTTAAATTTTGGAAAGGGTAGAAGTGTCCAACAGGCTTCTTAAAACACACTTTTAATAATATAGGAGGAATCGGCAAAGCAGAGCTCTACTATTGCCACCCTGAAGAACGAAAAGAAGAGCATGGACGACCTGAACCATAAACTGACCGATGACTTGCAGCGTGCGGAAGATAAGGTGGGGAAATTATACTTTTTGAAAGATGCCGATAACAAATGTATATATGTAGTTGTGTTTCTGTTCAACAGAATTGAATTTCTTCATAATATCACCCAATTTTTGCCCATGTTTCTCGATCCTCATTTGTCATTTCATGTCAATACTACAAATGATTGAGGTTTAAAAATATTATCTATCCTTTAACTTTTCCAGGCTTCACAGTTGAGCCGCGCCAAGTCCAAGGCTGAGCGCGAGTTGGACAACATTGATGGTGCATATGAACGTGAAAAGCGTGTACTCAACGTTCGTTCTATACTTTTTCAATTAACCTTGTTGTGCAATGTTATATGAAAAATATTATCGTTATTTTCAGGAAACCGCTGATGCCAAGAACCGTGCTGAAGAAGAACTGAAGCACGCACTGACCAAGCTGGACGAGCTGCTCAACCTCAAGAAGGAGTTCGACAACAAATTGAAGTCGTTAGTACTGAATTTTTGCATCCATAGTTGCAGACCTAAATGCATTTTTAAGATGACTTTATAATAAAATTTGCAGCAAAGAGACCGAACGTCACGATCTGGTTAGCCAGCTGCAGGACGCACAGCAGAACACAGCCAAGTTCCAATACCAGCTGATTGAAATGTCGAAGGTGATGCGCGCCGACTGGGCCGTACAGACCGTTCGTCACAAGTACAAGTAGATTGACTACTTCAACGGCACTGAACCAAAGAAAACCATCATCAAAAAACTTCTCGAACCCTCGCTTTCATTTCCCAACCGTTCGATCAGGATGCCTGTATAAATAAATTTCAAGCCTTCATGACCACCACTGCACATAAGCCGATGCCTATCTTCAACTAGAGGCTTCGCTAACAGCGACCGAATGAGCGCGAGCTGAACCCTGTGTCGATATGTCTGTTATATGCATCATACCATCAACTAATATCAGTCCATCAGTCCGTAAAGTTTATTTATTGAGAGACACATTGAATATAGGGCACTTAGCTTTATACACTTCGTTAGTCGTTGATAATTTTTCTGTATAATTTTCTCTTGCGCATTTCCCTACGTTTCACTGAACTTTCACACACAAACATATACAACAAAACCCTTCCTATTCATTGGCACTGTATCTGTAATTTTCCCGGCAGTTAAAAACACCCAATGATTACAATTATCGATTTATGTTTTTTGTATGAATATTCTTTTTAAATCAGTTTTTTTCAACTTTGTGACCACATCAGATGCATTTTGACGAACGGAAGGAATGAATCAAAAACATTAAATAACTTGTAATGATTTGAACAAAGTGTAAATAAAAAAGTTGTGAAGAAATATTAATTGAGGTCACCAACCAAATGTTGTTAGGCGCTACGTATGTACGCTCATCCAGCTTCCGAGGTTGCCGTTATTACGCCAAGGTTACCATAACGTAGTCCCGATGAACACAGGACTACACAGCGACATCATCCCGAACGAGAATCCATTGGCGGCCAACGTTCCACATTCGAGGGAATGACCATTTCTTTCTAGTTGTTTCTTTTTGTTAAAAAAGAAACGTCTAAAGACACTACTTGCTTAAAACGGTAACTAACCAGCTGTTTTCTTTTCATTGGGAATCAGACAGCGAATGAAATGAGGATGGGTGGAGTTCAACATTGTCATGAGATTGTTGAGACCTTCACGGTACTTCATTGATACAGTCATCATTGAGCCAGACTTGCCACGTTTGGCACCAGCGCCTTCTGTAAAAAAAGCACAATATATTGAATGAAACTATTTGGTTAAATACAAAAATCAATTCAAAAAACTCTGTTTGAAAAATATTTAAAATATAATTTAACCAGTCGAACAAACTGGTTACTTGAATGTTTTCGGGAAAAAATCACCAACCCTTGGCGGCTTCTTCTTGCGTCTGGTAATCAGACCAGATGGTTTTGATAAGATCGTTGTCGGCGCCCTGTTTTAGCACATTAACAACGGTGTCGTTCAACGGATCCTTGTTCTTTTCCAACCAAGCTGTCACATTGTAGCGCACGGTTCCGGCATATTGCTTCAGTGCAAAGTGAGCCTCGGCCTGTTTGCCCTTCGGGGGCTTGGGCTTCTCGAAGTTGGGATGTTTGCCCAAATGGGTGTCCGTGAGCTTTTGTGCCAAGCTCAGGTCAGTACCCTTTGGCACCACGCACTCTTCGTCAAGCATGGAAATGATACCCATGGGCTGAAAATATAACTCGTGATAAATTCGAAAAAAAAGTATTCCTGACTTTTCACTGTACCTTTTCAATCAGTTCAATACCAGCGGCCAAGTCGAGACCAAAATCAATGAACGTCCACACGATGCCTTCGCGTTGATATTCTTCCTGCTCAAGGACAAACATGTGGTGGTTGAAGAACTGCTGTAGCTTTTCGTTGACGAAGTTGATCCACAGCTGCTCGAACGAGTTGAACTGAAGAGAGTAAAAACATCAACAATACTTTAGTTAAAATCGTTAAGTAACAGTTCTTGCAAGATTCTGTACTTTTTTCAATATAATCTTTATACCAACATCGAAAATTTCGAAGCCAGCGATATCAAGCACACCGACGAAATAGCAACGCTGGAGCTCAGATGCGTCAAGAGTCAAGTTACACTTCATGACCAGCCAATCGAAGATGCGGTTGTAGATGGCTTTGCACATGGCACCCTTCGACCACAACACCTGCTCGGCCGTCTGACCCTTGTTGACCCACTCAGTTCCGACCTTGACACGGGGCTTGCAGAAAGCATTGATGAAAGCGTCCTGTTCAACTCCCAGCATTTTGGCCGCTCGATCATGCTCTGAAAAGGTTCAACGTTTTATAAAAATATTTCGTAAACTAAGAAATAGACTAACCGTCATTAGCTTCATCTACTTCGGCTTGCTCACCACGCTGCTTGAATTTCATATCACCCATGTGAGTCAACGATGCACAAATGCGGTAACAGTTGAATTTTTCAAGGGCGTCGAAGTTCAAGATATCGAAGGCTTCCTGAAAAAGTTTTTCTGGTTAAATAATGACTACGATGAAGATGTATTAAATTTGGTTATTAACCATAAACTTTACGATGTCAAGCTGTCAAAGCTATGAATACATATTAAAATTAATTAGAAAAATGATGTGCAACATTATAAGTTTGTAGAATTCTTAGTCAGACTGCTAGTCCTAAACATACTTGAAGTAATTCAATAAGTTATTAGTCAGTGAATAAATACATGTACGTACAAACACTAACGTCAGTCAGCATGAACTCTTCTTTGTCATCCACTCCTTTAATCGTCGTTTCGGCTTGATTGACGTACCAGTACTCTTTTGGATCTTTGTCTAGCAGCAACTTGCCCTGAAAGTTTAATAAGTAAGGTAAGTGCTACGGACCAGGTTCTTAGCAACAAAAAATTGGCTATGAGTATAATACAAACCTTCAAGTCAGGCAGATGTCCAGACATCATCTGATAGAAGATATGGTAAGCACGCTCACCAGGAGCCTGACGGATAACACGCGACTTTTCAAGCAGGTCTGAAACATGTGATTTTACAGTACCGGCTAAGGGTTGCAATACAACCAGAAAAGGGCTGACAATTTTAATGGCGTAGTAAATGCATCCGTATCTTGTAAACTAAAATTAATATCGGTAGGCAACGACTGTTTCAACGATACCAATACGTTTCTACACCATATGATTGTTTCAGAAAAACATTTGCTTGAAAAAGGTTTGCCCGATATGCAATGCAGGGAAGGAAAATTTAGCTTGCGAAACAAGCATTTGTAGAAAAATGGTCGATTGTCTTTGACAACTGTAAGCTATCACATCGCCTAAACTTTTTTATCACAAGTTTCCTTGCCTGTTGAAGGCTTGTAAAACATAATTTCGGTTGTTAGGTTATGTTAAACACAATTTTGAATGGTAAATGAACCTGTTCTTAAAAAATAATCTTCTAAAAATAAACAGGAATACCAACAATGCTCAATGTCGCAAGCAGCCACACGACCATCCTTGCTGAAGTGGATGCGGATGAATTTACCGAAACGCGATGAGTTGTTGTTACGCACGGTCTTGGCGTTACCGAAAGCCTCAAGTACGGGGTTGGTCTGCACAATCTGGTCTTCAAGGGTGGGTCCACCCTTCTTAGCAGCTTTGGCACCCATCTCTTCCGCCTGCTTCGCACCGACAGATGCGAAGTACGAAATTACCTTCTTGGTATTCTCGGTCTTGCCGGCACCGGATTCACCAGTGATCAACATGGACTGGCACTGGCTGTCTGAAATATTTGTTATTTTTAATCATTATTAAAGGGATAACTTTTCATACACTAGTCTCGCACGACTACATTAAAAATAAAGTTGATTAACCCTGCAACATGTTGCGGTAGGCCTCATCGGAGGCAGCGAACAAATGGGGCGGCATCTCGGTCTTTTTCTTTCCCATGAACATACGGGCCACTGAGTCGGTATAGATGGGCAAACGTTTATATGGATTGATTACGACACAGAACAAGCCGGAGTAGGTCTAAAACAGTACAATATTTTGGCAAATCAGTAAACCATTACTTGTATTTGTCTGTTAGTCAATGTGGCAACCAGTCACTACTCATATTTACTAGAATTTTCAACTAACGTAAATCAACATGATCGAGTAGCGATCACGCAAGTTCCACAACACGCTGGCTTCGTTCAAATAGGACATCGTGGAGATATCCTCGCACTTGGTAAACTTAGGTGGGTTCACTTCTTGGAGGATGTCTTTTTTGACACTCACCTGAAAATCATCATTCACATAGGTTCAAACACACATTCACATAGGTTTACATAGATTCAAACAAAAGTAGGGTTTGAAAATTTTACCGTTGAATTCATATAAGCGTCCATTTAAGTGACCGATTCTCTCAGCTAGAATGGGCTCATGTGTGCCACATTAAATGGATATCATAAATGTCGTTTCAAAAATCTGCATTTAATTTCACAAATTCACTGACCTCGGATCCTTTGCTCGTCATAACAGTGACCATGTCACCTTTGGTTGACTTGATCTCGGACAAAAGAAATCCCTCTTCCTTGTCCGGCAACCAGCATGCGACCTTGCTGTTGAATGGCCTGGATTGCTCCTGTGAATCAAATTTTTAGTTAACTTTGTTAGTTTAATTTTATTACTCATTCTTTTGATAGATTAATTTTTTACAACAGTTACAGGCTGACCTTGACCAAATCATCGCGGTTCATCCGCAAGTACTGCCATCCGGGATCCGATTCGTGTTCCATTTCGGACGAACACTGAAGAACTTTTTGAATATAGTTAACTATGGAAACAAAACCACTATTCTATTGAGCAGTATTGAAATAACAAAATTTATTGAATTAAACTTGAAATTGACTCAGACATCTAATTGCGATGGTCTTTCTATAACTGTGTAATTGAATTGAAACATTCGTTTCATTTTGAAAAATAAAATAACAAAATCAATGTCACGTACGGTTAACTCAAACAGGTAAGTTTCTATGCACATAAGATAATAACTGAACTCATCAGCTAACACATACGGGATATCTAAAGATGCAGTTTCCTAGTCAGATGTGGTCACCGCATAAAACTGACCCATCACCACGTAACGTGGGTTATCTGTGTGAACTATTTTGATCTTCCGTCGACTGGTAGCACACATAAGCGAACCGGGCACACCTCAACATAACTTACATACCTTTGACCCAACATTATATAAGTGGGGCATACACATATACTTTTCCATACCAACAAGATGATGGGCCTATTGAGTTTGAGGCCACAATGTGTTGTGGTAGTCGTTTCCGCTGGCTATCAATCATTCGCACTGCATTGGGTTTAGACTTTGTCGCGCACCTTTTGGTAGACCTGGCCATCCAATATACCTTATGTATGGTTAATATGTAAAGACTGGTGGACGCTATGGCCTCCTTTACAACAATGATGATGGGTCCCAATGCCGCATTTGGTTATAGATATGTATGCCCTGGATTACGGTAGCAGTTAGAGAATTGTGAGTGAAGTAATAGTTCGATAAGCAATTTGAAAGAAACACAGAGTTATTTTTAGACTTTGATCCAAATTGATGCTTTCTCTATTAGTTGGAATAATTTTTGTAAGAGATAAAAATGACCAGCGTGCAACACTTATATTCAAATATTGGTTTAGCCGGGTTGTTTCTAGATAAATTTGAAATTTCTATCGGTTAGTTAGTTTAATGAATCGGTTGATTTGTCATAAAACTCATTATTGACTATACCAAAATGACTTCGTCTTATAATTTGCGGAATCATCAAATTGTTCCTCACATGCAACGCATGTAAACCATGGGCGTGTAGATTTGAGATCGTTTAACAACTGTTGATTTCCGAAACTGTGACAGGAAAAAAATAATCTGGCGCCGACGATAAAAAACGAAAACTGAGTTTATTTCGGAAGGTCAGCTACATGATTTCCTGGATAGTCCGAGAAATGCAAATTTTAAACTCACTTGTGTGCAAAAATTCTCATAACAGAACTCGCAATATTGAGCATACAAAAAAGTGATTTTCAGCATGTGAGAATTAAATCCCATGCCTTCAAGAACTCATAGTGCTTTTTATTTTCAAGTTAAACAACGCGGAAAACATGTTTTGTTTTTATTTATTTATCCACAACCTGACAACAATTACGCACATAAGTATGCAGTATTTCTGGTAATACCAAGTCCCCAAACCATAAATAGTCAAATTTTGAGAATGCCATCGTTGTCGCTTATGTTATCCATAACACATTACCTCAGCCACATTACCCGTACCAAATCGCGCTATGAAACCTCTTTATGTTAACTTCTGATTGATGGTTTCCGGTGAGACCATAATACTGCATAACCAGCTTCCAGCGAAACTACTGAGCTACCAATTGCGTATTATGTATTCCAAGTACTCCGTGATGTATTGTGTTATGTGATGAGCGTCCCCTCTTTAGCCGATGATACTGGGTTAGGTGGCGACAGCCGCGGCTTGCCCTGTGCCTCATGCGATGGTGTCACCACCGTCCCTTTTCGTAACACACTACCACAACCTGAATGCGTGTATAGTTATTATACATCATTGAGTAAATTTTACTTTTTCACCTGTCTCTATATCCACACAATACATTTTCGTCACTTACTCTTGTTAGGTCGCTCAAAAATGTAGACAGTAGTCTTTTAACTTGTTTTCAATCATTCATTCATGATTATTTTTCTTGATTGTTTTTTTACCGTGTTTTTTTTCGCATCTTTGGAATATTTTACCGGCTTCTTAGAAGATCATTCAATTCATACATGTGTAATTATGTGCCTTCTGTTTCGCGGACTTATTATTCGTTTATTGCAATAGATCAGTTATGTTACATAGAAGATTTTAACAGGTAGCCCTCGTTGATTGACGATCAAGATGATGGACTACGAAAGCGATCCGGGATGGCAGTACTTGCGCATGAACAGGGAAGATTTAACGAAAGTAAGTCTCATACCAATAAAAATACTGGAGGTGTCACATCATTTGAAGAAAAAATGTGAAAACCCTTTAATTGGATAACATAAATAATAATAATCTATTTGAAGGAACAATCCCGACCGTTCAACAGCAAAACTGCAATCTGGCTGCCAGACAAAGAAGAAGGTTTCCTTTTGTCAGAGATTAAAGGCACTAAAGGAGATATGGTCACTTTAATGACCAGCAAAGGATCCGAGGTCAGTTAATAGCTGCCTACAAGTGAAAAAACATTGAGTTTTTCGTGTACTGTTAACTAGTTATCAACGGAACATGCATTGCCCATCGTTCATTTGAGGTTGTATTTCATTTATTCTTTTTCACATATTTTATTTATATTATTTTTTGCCAGGTCAGCGTCAAGAAAGACATCCTTCAGGAGGTAAATCCTCCTAAGTTCACGAAGTGTGAAGACATCTCTACCATGTCATACTTGAACGAAGCCAGTGTGCTGTGGAACTTGCGTGACCGTTATTCGATCATGTTGATTTATGTTAGCAATCGTTTTCCTATACCTCTATTTCATAATTTATGATAGAACCTTCACCATCGAACATGTACATATTTTAAAATAGGGGTGCTATTTTTAGACCTATTCTGGTTTGTTCTGCGTTGTAATCAACCCCTACAAGCGTCTGCCGATCTACACCGACTCCGTAGCTCGCATGTACATGGGTAAAAAGAAGACTGAAATGCCTCCTCACTTGTTCGCCGCCTCCGACGAGGCTTACCGCAACATGATGCAAGGTTAGATATTTGTAGTTTTTTATGAGTTACAGTTATTTGGAAATTTTTCTAATAAAACGTATGAACTGATTCAGATCATCAGTGTCAGTCCATGCTGATCACTGGTGAATCCGGTGCCGGCAAGACCGAGAATACCAAGAAGGTAATTTCGTACTTCGCATCTGTTGGTGCGAAGCAGGCGGAAGAGATGGGTGCCAAAGCTGCTAAGAAGGGTGGACCCACCCTCGAAGACCAGATTGTACAGACCAACCCCGTACTTGAGGCTTTCGGTAACGCCAAGACCGTGCGTAACAACAACTCATCGCGTTTCGGTAAATTCATCCGCATCCACTTCAGCAGGGATGGTCGTGTGGCTGCTTGCGACATTGAGCACTGTTAGTATTCCAGTTTATTTTTTAGAAGATTTTTATTCTAAGAACGGGTTCATCTACCCATCAAATTTTTTAAAACTAAACCTACCAAACAAAATTAAGTTTTATAAGCCTTCAACATTAAGGAAACTTGCGATAAAAAAGTTTAGGCTTATCATGCATGTAGCAATGTGATAGCTTAGAATTGTCAAAGGCTATCGACCATAGACTATCGACCGAATTCTGTTTTGTTCTATAAAGTTATAACTTAACACACGCATTTCACAGCTAAATATGCATAGGTTTTCGGTGTGCCGCCCTTTTCCTCAAACATTTAGAGTACAAAGGTGGTTACTGTACGGTTCTCTTTTAGACCTTCTCGAAAAGTCGCGTGTCATCCGTCAGGCTCCTGGTGAGCGTGCTTACCATATATTCTATCAGATGATGTCGGGACATCTGCCTGACTTGAAGGTCAGTACCGATCACTGTTCTGTTTATCAGCGTTTGCTTTTAAAAATCAATTTTTAACGTTAAGCATTTCAATGAACTAATTAATGATTTTCGTTAAATTTAATAATATCTGGATATAAACAACTCAATCTAACACAACACGCATGTTTAATGGACGAAAAGTTTCTCATCCAACAAAATATAGTAAAAATAATCCAGCTAGATTATTTATTTCGACTGTTTTAATTTGCAGGGCAAATTGCTGCTTGACAAAGACCCAAAAGAGTACTGGTACGTCAATCAAGCCGAAACGACGATTAAAGGAGTGGATGACAAAGAGGAGTTCATGCTGACTGACGTTAGTTTTTTTCATTAGAATACAATGCATGATTGAGTAAAGAACTAGGACTAATGTTCAGACAAATGTTCATATTTGTCGATGGAATGCCTATGGAAACCCGAATTTTTTCTCCAACTCAGTTTAGGTATACATGAGTAATCAAACTGAGTTCTTACTTAGGAAGCCTTCGATATCTTGAACTTTGATGCCCTGGAAAAGTTCAACTGTTACCGTATTTGTGCATCGTTGACTCACATGGGTGACATGAAATTTAAACAGCGTGGTGAGCAGGCTGAGGTGGATGATGCTAATGATGGTTAGTCAATATATGACTGTTTTCCTATATGATAAGAAATGCCGCCGCTGTTTTGCACATGATTTAGTGACACATAGGTTAACATTATTGGCTGATTGAAGTAGTTGAGCAATTTTGGTGATGTCATTTCAGAGCACGATCGCGCTGCCAAGATGTTGGGCGTTGAACAGGACGCGTTCATAACTGCTTTCTGCAAGCCCCGTGTCAAGGTCGGAACTGAGTGGGTCAATAAGGGTCAGACGGCCGAGCAGGTGTTGTGGTCGAAGGGTGCCATGTGCAAAGCCATCTACAACCGCATCTTCGACTGGCTGGTCATGAAGTGTAACTTGACCCTTGACGCATCAGAGCTTCAGCGTGCTTACTTCGTCGGTGTGCTCGACATTGCTGGCTTTGAGATCTTCGACGTTGGTTCAATTGATAAAAATATCTTCTTCGATACAGGGCTGTTAATTTTATGTAAATGTTCTCTGTTTGATTTCAGTTCAACTCTTTCGAGCAGTTGTGGATCAATTTCGTCAACGAAAAGCTGCAACAGTTTTTCAATCACCACATGTTCGTGCTTGAGCAGGAAGAGTACCAACGTGAAGGTATCGTGTGGCAGTTCATTGATTTCGGTCTTGACTTGGCCGCTGGTATTGAACTGATTGAAAAGGTAAAATGGAAAGTTTTCAGATAAAGAACGTTTTGTCAAATTTATTGGTGTTTGATTTCAGCCCATGGGTATCATTTCCATGCTTGACGAAGAGTGTGTGGTGCCGAAGGGTACTGACCTGAGCTTGGCACAAAAGCTCACTGACACCCATTTGGGCAAACATCCCAACTTCGAGAAGCCCAAGCCCCCGAAGGGCAAACAGGCCGAGGCTCACTTCGCACTTAAGCAATATGCCGGAACCGTGCGCTACAATGTGACAGCTTGGTTGGAAAAGAACAAGGATCCGTTGAACGACACCGTTGTTAATGTGCTAAAACAGGGGGCCGACAACGAGCTTATCAAAACCATCTGGTCTGACTACCAGACGCAGGAGGAAGCAGCCAAAGGTTACGAAAATTTAGTTTAACATTAGCATGGCTAATAGTTCAGTTCAAGGTCATTCAACAAGTAGGAGACTTTTCACTTACAACTTTCAGCTCAAATGGCTATCTCACATAAAAAGATCTGTTTTTAAGCATTCTTATCGTTCTTACTTTCGTCGCTTACGCGTTGAAATGCCGCGGTATGGACTTACTATGTAAATTATCGAACTGTAAAAATCTTTTCAGAGGGTGCTGGTGCCAAACGTGGCAAGTCTGGCTCAATGATGACTGTATCAATGAAGTATCGTGAAGGTCTAAACAACCTCATGACCATGTTGAACTCCACACATCCTCATTTTATTCGCTGCTTGATTCCTAATGAGAAGAAGACATCTGGTTAGATTTTGAGATTTCTTATCTTCAAAAAAAAGTTTCAGCTATAAATGATTTATTGTGAGTTTACTTTCATCATACTAAATTGTGAAACATTTCTTGAGGTCTGCTCGAAGCTGAGTTGGTCATGAACCAGCTGACCTGTAACGGTGTGCTGGAGGGCATCCGTATTTGCCGAAAGGGTTTTCCCAACCGTATGGGACATCCCGATTTCAAGCAACGTTACACGCTGCTCTGCCCCGAAGCCGCGAAGATTCAGGATGAAAAGGTAAGTTAATTTAAAAGTTGCTTATTTAGAACACAGCCTTATTCTACTTTTGTTCTTTTCAGTCAGTGAAAATGTTTTCAGTCCGCATCGGAAGCCATTCTGTTCGCAGTGGTGAACATGGGCGGTCTGGTGGAAGAAAACTACCGTGTCGGCTACACAAAGGTCTTCTTCAAAGCCGGCATTCTGGCCAAGATGGAGGATCTTCGTGATGAACGTCTTGGATCCATCCTGTCCAAGTTCCAGGGTATCGTCCGCTGGTACACTACACAGGTACATGAGTGGATATTAGTTTTTGAAAGAACCTAAGTAAGCTCAGATTCTTGTAGCAGTCTGACTGATTACTTACACAGTTTTCAAAATTTTAATCCCAACAAAAGGATGGTTTCACTTTTGAAAATAATTTCAAAAAGCATTTCATACTTTTTCAGATCGACTACAAGGAACGTGCCTACCAAATGTCTTCCTACACGAGAATTCAAAAGAACATTAAGAACTGGTCGGTGCTGCGTGGATGGCCGTGGTATCAGGCGTACGGTCTTGTGAAACCCCATCTGAAATCCGGCAAGCTCGCGGAAGAAGCTGTGAAAATGGAAAAGTTCCTGCTGGTTGGTTGTGACTGAGGAATAACTCAAGTTTTGTTTCAGTCAATTTTGCTGCAAATGAGTCTAAAGTAGTAACATAATGTCAAATTTTCAGGAGCTTGAGGAACAGCTTGTCAAAGAGAACGAAAAGAAGGAGATACTGAAAGCGGCTGAAGCCGAACTCGAAGCTGAACGTAAGCGATACCAGGATCAGATTGACAAGGGCAAGGGTGGCTTCAACGAGGCCGAGGAGAAACTGAATCAAGCACTGGCCGAACGCGATGCACTTGAACGCAACTGCGAGGTTCTTTAAATCTTTTTTTTGAAATCTTAATATTTTCTCAAAGTTATGTAGGTTGTCACAGTGAGTGACTCAGCCAGAGACTGTCTGACTGAATGATTTCAGGAGATTGGCGGTCAAGTGCAAGAATGGGAGGCAAAGAACGAGAAGCTGTCTTCGTCGACCGGTGCTCTGTCGAGTGAGTTCAACTCACTGAAGAAACAGTTGAACACGCTGGTCGATCAACAGAAGCAGGCTGACACCGACAGGGAGGAGAAAGAGGAAAAAATCAGACAGCTGCAGGTTGCTCCTTCACTCACTCACACACTCACTCACTCACTCACTCACTCGCTCACTCACTCACTCACTCACTCACTCACTCACTCACTCACTCACTCACTCACTCACTCACTCACTCACTCACTCACTCACTCACTCACTCACTCACTCACTTACTCACTCACTCACTCACTCACTCACTCACTCACTCACTCACTCACTCACTCACTCACTCACTCACTCACTCACTCACTCACTCACTCACTCACTCACTCACTCACTCACTCACTCACTCACTCACTCACTCACTCACTCACTCACTCACTCACTCACTCACTCACTCACTCACTCACTCACTCACTCATTCACTCACTCACTCACTCACTCACTAACGCAGGACGCTCAATCGTCCAACAGCGCCAACATAGCCAGCCTGAAGAGTGATAAGAAGCAGCTGGACGACCAGAACGTTCGGGTGAGCGACGATCTGAGTCGGGCCGAGGACAAGGCTCAACAGCTGCAGCGGGCCAAGACCAAGGCCACCCGCGAGATCGAAGCTCTTGATGCCGTCTTCGAGCGGGAGAAGCGGGCGCATGGAGTTTGTTTTGCTGTCTTTGCGTTTTTTTATTTTTCTATTGGGTTCTGTAATCAGATAATGGTGGGTGCTGTTTTTTTAGGAAACTTCCGATGCCCGCCAACGCGCCGATGAAGAGCTGAAGAACTCGCTGGCCAAACTCGACGAACTGCTCAACATGAAGAAGGACTTTGACAATCAACTGCGCGCGTTGGTGACATAAGAACTAGTTATGCACATCCGTACATACATTAACTGATTCAATATTTTTGAAATGCTCAACTGGTTCATACTTTTACTCACCTAGATCTAGGAAATTTGAATTTTGTAAAAATTCTAACTTCGGAGTTATTTATTCTACCATCGAAACTTTCAGGAAAGAATCAGAGCGAGCCGAGGTGATGCAGGCTCTGCAAGACGCTCAGCAGAACACTGCCAAGTTCCAGTATCAGCTGATTGAGATGTCCAAGGTGAGACAATTAACTGAATCGTGCTTGAAAGTTTTACAAATGTCTGTAACATCTGTCAAAGCGTTGCAGATGTATACATTAAGCCGATGTGTAAACCTAATTCGAGACATTATTTTTTTGCTTATTCAACGATCTTGCAGTGCAGTTTCTTTAAGGGGCAGAAAAACTCTGGAACCATAAAATAATAATAAATATTCCTACATGAATGTATCATACTTGTATATTCTACTCCAGATTTAATTATAATCACATAAAAATAAAAAAAAGTAATAATAAATTTGAAGTGTGTTGCATATTGAATCTGCTACAGGTGATGCGCGCTGACTGGGCCGTGCAGACGGTACGCCACAAGTACAAGTAAGCCATCATCAAGTATACCATCCATCGTGATCGCCGAGTCTGCTGTTCCATCCACCTTTTTTTCTAACCGGCTTTCAAGTTTCATGTGTGTGCGCTACTTTTTCTTCTCGATTTTCAACCGACCTTTATTTTTCGTGTTTGACGTTTGCTCCATCTTAAAACTTACAAGTGGAGCACTAGTCAATGTTTTTTTCCTATGAATATTGTGTTTTTGATGGGAAATCGTTATCATTCTGCAATCGGAGTCAACACCGACTTTTTTACATACTACGTTATCTAAGACATGTAGCGTTTTCCCTGCAGAACTCCTTCATTTATTCTGTATACGTACAGTATATGCTTTTGAATATTACTATGTTATGAAACATTATGTTATGAATTGTCGTCCCATGATTCCGTGTCCAAGTGAGTTCCGTCCGTCCGTTTGTCCGTTCGAGAAAATCCGAGTGAAATGATCAAGCAAGTTGAACATTTTGTATGTATGTACGTTTTGTGCCATCATTTATGTATGTATGTACTTTGTGTACATATCTGGTCCCGATATGGAAGTCCGTCGTTATTGTGTGTCATTAAACAATTAAATCACCAGAATATTGGTTTATTTTTTCTTGTAAACTAAAAATTACGAGCCACATCTCTCAATTTCCCCAAAGTTGATTCTGCAAGTTGAACTGGTTTCTTTTAACGTAAGTTTGTAATCCAAGTAAACTTGTACGTAGTCCATGTCTAGATTTAGTTTGCATATTAACGTCTTCTTTCTTCTGATTTTCCTAAACCAAGATGAATTTCTATAGTGAATCTTTAAATCCGGTTGAACGTTTATCAATTTATCCACTTTCGAGCACAATGAAATGATCGGACCATTGCGGGAGATTTTGATAAACCTAATATTTACTTTTCCTGAATCATCGCATTATATGTAGAATGCATGGCAACAAATATATTTCATATAAGATGTTAGAAAACCAAGTTTTTAGGAAAAATCTCCTTTAAAAGTAACATAAAGCAAAAACTAATTTCCGGTGTTTTCAATTTCGCAATTATTTGCCATCACCAAAACAATAAAAACCTGTTCTGATAAGGAAACGCCTGACGGCACTAGTTAAACTGAACCTGGAGGAATGGTGCACAACGGCACCAACAACAAAGTACAGGGTCGACCCAAAATAACTCTCAAGTATGTTACTAAACTTTTTACAGTGAAGAATTTATTGTAATGATTGACATAAGCAACCAGTATCATATACAGGGTGGGTCCAAAAACCAATGTTTCTAACAATTAGTAACTCAAGTTATAAAAAATCCATTCGTTCTTGTTCGCATTTGAAAGCTTATATTATGAGTATGACAGATCATGCTTTCAATTTTGGTCTATTTTTATAAAACTGCTCTTGAAACAGAAAAAACCCTTTTTTGGAAGGAAATTAAAAAAATATATAAGTGTAACAGACTAAGACACGGCTTTCTAACGATGGCAACAATGATAGCTGAATTTGTTATTGTTCAAAAGCGTTTGTTTTTTTGGCCCACCCTGTATATATTCTTATGATTGTCCATGTCAATCATCACAATAACATAAGTGTTGGAAGTTTATCAACCTACTTGAGAACTCGTGGCCACTTCAGAACATTGCCAACACATCTCATTGCAAGCACACATATTTGTTCATATTTTTAAACATAGGCTTACTATTTTCAGAATAAATATTTACTGAAATGAAGACTACGGTTGCCTTACTACTGCTGGTCGTTGGTTAGTTTTTCTTCGTTTGGTTAGGATAAGCTGGCATTTTACTCCACACACCATGGTAACATGATCATGTTTAGATTCAGAATTCAGTCTAGAATTTGTACTCTGTGAACCTTTTACTTAGTGTGTAATCCTAACCAGACAACAAAGAATAGGAGCAAAGAAGTTGATTTGTACACTGAAACTAGGTTGTACGGCCTGAAGTTAGTGACTTCGTAAAGGAGCAGTGATCAAGTAAGCAAAGAACAAAAACATTGCTTCGAAAAAATCATGTAAAAAAGTCGGTCTGTCACATACGTCGGCCAGTTAGTTACATATGTACGTCGTCTGTTGACCGTCTTATCACAACAGCTAATCGACAAACGACATCATTGAGACCAAAACTCTTTAGTCGAATGGTTTAGTCGAAACGCCTTCAAAAGAATTCGAATAATTCAACCTCTATAAACAGAAACCTTCATTATATTTTAATGTCATGTTCTCAATTATTATGTTATATTATTATTAGTTAACTTTATGTTTATCAATCAGCTATCACCGCTGTATCGGCTCGTATAAATCATGAGTTGGTGGGCACTTCACCGGTTCATGAGGTTTTCGATGATACACGACACTCGTGTCAGGGCAAACAGGTGACTGAAAGAATGAATGAATGAATGAATGAAAGAAAGAATGAATGAATGAACAAATAAATGAATGAATGAATGAATGAATGAATGATAGAATGAATGAATTAATGAATCAATGAATGAATGAATGAATGAAAGAAAGAATGATAGAAAGAATGAATTAATGAATGAATGAATTAATTAAATAATTAATTAATTAATTAATTAATTAATGAACGAATGAATCAATAAGTCAATGATTGGTTTTAGTTCGTAAAATGTGCCAATAAATACTTCCGCCATTTTGGCTTCAAACGGGCACCAAGGAACGCAATCAGCTATCTGGAAAAACTGCTGAAATACTATCATTCTAATGGTAAAAAATCTTACGATGGGCTATGCAGGTTATTAGTGGTGAATTGGTTCGCAGAATTGTTCACTCCTTTTCAACTGCAGTCATTCATTAACCCACTCACTCACTCACTCACTCACTCACTCACTCACTCACTCACTCACTCACTCACTCACTCACTCACTCACTCACTCACTCACTCACTCACTCACTCACTCACTCACTCACTCACTCACTCACTCACTCACTCACTCACTCACTCACTCACTCACTCACTCACTCACTCACTCACTCACTCACTCACTCACTCACTCACTCACTCACTCACTCACTCAATCATTCACTCATTCATTCACTCAATCAGGTGGATAAATGAATTCGATCAGTGCACTCGTTCAATTGGTGGTGACAGCTGTTTTGATCTGAAATACTTCATCCACAAACTGCGGCTCCCATATAAGGATTCCATTATTTTCATCCAGCAGCATGCCAAGCTGCAGTTTGAATGTGTTGCTGATAACAAGAGAGGTGAGTGAGTGAATGAATGAACGAGTGAGTGAGTGAGTGAGTGAGTGAGTGAGTGAGTGAGTGAGTGAGTGAGTGAATGAGTGAGTGAGTGAGTGAGTGAGTGAGTGAGTGAGTGAGTGAGTGAGTGAGTGAGTGAGTGAGTGAGTGAGTGAGTGAGTGAGTGAGGTTATCCATGATTGTTTGTATCAGAGCTGCTCAAAGACTGGGACTGCATCATTACCACTGCCCACCACCATATGCGACAGGCCGGCGAATGTGGTCGTGCTCTGGAGCGGGCTGTCAAGGCTCATCCCAAACTCATTTGCAAGTCAGTATTTAAATTATCATACAACAAAAATAAATAACAGTATTTAATTGATTAACATATTAATTAATTAACTAATATTAATACATTAAACTACCAACCACATAATTTTTGCATTAAATTCGAAATTAGAAGGAAGGAAATCAAACGTTGAATATTAATTATGTATCCTCGTTATTCGTTATCCTGAATATTACTCATGACTCACTTGCAACGTAAGAAAGAGGACTTCAGTCAGTAGGATATTGAATAACGCTATCTGAAACACTCAGTCAGTCCCTGAGTGAACATACCAAGGTAGTTTGTCGGTCACTCATTTCGTACATGTGAACCCAGTCAGTCAGTCGAACATTTAGTAACAAGCAGCTATTTTGTAAACGACTTAAACAGGTTCTGATATATCCTCATGATTTTCATTAACAATTTTTTATAAAAATATATGAATATATTATTTTATATTTTAGATATTTTATATAAATTTAGAGATTTAATTATAAATGTATTATTATGTAATTAAAAATTGTTATCAGGTTCACGGACATCTTCGATCGTTGTGTCGCACTTCCGTACAGTGGCTGCGGTAATGCAGCAAAGAAGCTGGTCTGCAATGATGCCCATGTTCTTATCAAGGTCAGTGATTCAGTCACTCAATCAGTTCTTCAGTCATTCAGTCAGTCAGTCAGTCAGCCAGTCAGTCAGTCAGTCATTCAGTCAGTCAGTCAGTCAGTCAGTCATTCAGTTGACCAATCAGTCAGTCAGTTTATGTTAAACAAATTACTCATTCAATCAGCCGATTATTGAAGTATTCAATGTGAAACGACCGGTTATCTGTCATATATTCTACCACATAAACAACTAAGCAATAGCATATGATCAGCTTAAATTATGTCTTAATCATCTATTTATTCATTCAATCCATCCGATTCTTGAAAACAATGTTTATTCAAATTATTCCATTATTGATTCCAGTCCCTGGTGCCGCAATGTCAAAGTCACTGTCAACGACATGATGACGACTCGTTGGAGGCCCCGGACCGCAGCTACGAGGATCTGATGCCTGAGCTGCAGGTGATTGAGATGCAGGCGGACGATGTGAGTGTCAGTGATGAGGACCGTGATGTTGATGTGAGCGCACGTAGCGATAGTGCCACATTCAGTGATGAATTGAGTATCTGAATGCTGATATAACTAACAACTTTTAACTTTCTCAGCGTTTAGCAAACTAGTCTTATAATAACTTCTAGTAAAACATCGTTTATCACTACCAAACTTAGGAGAAATACAATATATATAATTTTTGAAAAAAAAACATTACAATTCGCTTGTAACCGGGTTCTACGTGCTCTTGGAGGTTATTGATGTTAAGCCAAACGTTGTGTTTCGTAATCTGTTTTTTTACCACAGTCGCTGATATAAAAATTTTTGTGTTAAGAGGATATTTCTGCGTCAAAAGCCAACTTTTCAAAATAAAACCTATTCCAAATAGACTGACTATGTATTCGATAATTCCAAGCAAACCCCAGTATATCAATGTTTTAGTTTTCATTCGTTCTATCAATATACAAATTTTCCAGATATTTCTGGACAGTAATTATAAAATGAAAAACACAGTCAAGTAGTGATAAAGTAATATAAAACTGTTTTAATCATAGCATCGATTTTGCACATCACATAACAGTTTTATCCAGCGTAAGGTAAGCAAACAATAATAGAGTGTCTTTCTAGTTATCATCATCATCATCATTTTATCAGTTCAAAAGCGCGCAAAACAAACACCGAATCAGAAAACGTTTTCCATCAAATGTATTCTGGCTTCTTGAAAGTATTTCTGCTTCGGGATTTACATGACAAAAAAATCACACATCCAGTTCATAAATCTGTACAGAAACGGTCAATCTAACTTTCTTCACATGTCGAACAACAATAATTTATCAATTGATTTTTCGGCTAGAGAACGACATATTTTGTTGTATTGACACTATTTGAATGAAAAAAACACAACAACAATGTCCCACTCTCATAATTACCATTATATCAGTCACAGTTTCCGATTTCAATAATTGGGCAGTACACTCAATCAATATCTACGACATGATGCAATGTGCAAACGAAAGTATACAACGCAAATCTGAGGTATTGAATGCTTTTTTCAAAATTTATGGGCGGATACACGACTGTCGTTAATCAACAGGCAAAACACGGGATTTTATTATTAATAAGTAAATTATAAATTGAAATAATTTTATTAGAAACAGCACAAGTTATAATTTATCAAAGAGAAGCACTTTTTCAGTGTTGGCGGTTTGGTGACATAGAGAGGAAAAGTCTTACAACACATGAAAAATAGGAAGAACTGAACTGAGTGGACTGGCAGAAACTATTATTGAGACATAACAACAGACATAATAATATTATTAGACAACTGACCAACGCCAGAAGAACAAATAAAAAGATATTAACTAAAAATAATGGTGTTAAAAAGTTAATGCTCTTAATGTTTTGACGAAAACATTCCAGATGGTGGTATAAAGTGGCAACATGGTAACAATCAGTAAGCAATAATAAAGCAACTTGTGTTTATGTGTGTGAGCCTGGACGGAAATGAAGAATGAACACAGCATTTTAATAACCATTATTAAATCAAAGTTAATTAAAATCAACAATAGATAATTATAGTAATGAAATAAAAGTTGGTGAAATAAGCAAGAAAAAATTATAATGATGAAAGCAGAAAACACACAGTCACAAATACGTACTAAAGTAGTTTTTGATATTGTTAAAAATAGGATCACTGGGCATTCGGAATGACTGGTTTCGTTTGTTGGTATTGGTATATAAGTTACTTAGAATAGGGTTATACTAAGAAAACATAAAAAGGTGATGTTTCAATGTGCAGTGCAATTGCGGGTGCATAGACACAAATGGACAACATGATTGAATTGGCACTAAACACAGTCAGATAGAGAGAAATGCGAATAGGGATAAGAAGACTTTCAATGAGAATTTTCGGGATTCGTGAAATCACGCAGCGTCACTGTCAAAATTCATATGTACAGTAAAATGACTCTGAGAACCGAGCGATAGCGATTTCCATTAGAGCAGAAGTGTATGTCGGTTTTATGCTCTTAGTGCACCTCATGGTTATTGGTGTAGCGGTTAGCACGTCTGTGTACTGAACAGAAGGTCGTGAGTTCGAATTCCACCAGGATACTTGAAATTTTTCAGTTTCTTGGTAGGACTAGAATTCAGAGGTATTATATCACACTATCGGAGACTGTCCCATTAACATTAACTAAACCTCCAAACTAGTGAACATATTCAAGAAAAGAAACGAAACAACGCTCTCAGATGGTTCGATTTAGAATTGAGACTTGATATCCGAACTTTGCTATCCGGGCACAACAACCGAATGACTCGTATACATCCAGAGACTTCAGAGTGTGCTTTCATGTCCAGTAAGAATGCAGAGATCCCAGCCGGTGGAATCGATTGACGGATCGGTGACTCCTTCAACCGATCGACACTCAACCACCACCATCTTATCAGTGCTGAGCACGCGGTACAGATGTAGCGGGTCGCTAATGTCTTGTACCACCTTGTCGTCAACGAACGAACGACCCTGAAACATCATCATCATTATCATCGCTTAATTAGTAAAATAACAGACTGGATATATGTGAGCATGAAATGAATTGCGATGTGTACTTGCAACCGGAAGCATCTGAATTTCTTTATATTAACCAATAAGTGCATTATATAACCTTATCCAGTGATGGGCCGGGTTTTTTTCGCGTTTTAGGATGGGGTGGGGGAAAGCCAACAGAAAATTCCATCCTACCCGCCCAGTCCGAAAAGTTGGGGGGAGATAAGGTCAGGTAGGGGGGGGGGGTAGAAAAAAATCTCAAAAAAGCCCCGTTTTATTGCTAGTTTTTGCTAAAAAATCTCTTTTTATAAGGTATAAACATCACATGAACCGGTTTTTTCAGGTTTTAACCAAGAAAATTAACACAGAAAACGTGTTAATTCGAAAAAAAATCACAGTCAAAACTTTTTGAAAAATAAACCTCAAAACCACAATTTTCTCAAAAATTTCGAGTCGGGGGGAGGGGGTAGGCGACTTAAAATTTTGCCTAGGGGGAGGGGGTAGGCTACCCGCCGACCCTGAAAAGTGGGAAAAGTGGCCCGCCTCTGACCTTACCGCTTCATAACGCATTTACAGAACGTTTTCTACGGGCACTGTTCGAATAATTTAACCCGCTCATAATATTAATCTCGAAATCCAAATTCGGTTGTTATATGCCAAAATAAAGTTGGATAAAATTTTTGTTGCGGATCGGCTGACTGAGTAAGTGATCAACACCTGTTCTTTCGTTATCTTGTTATCAAACAACCCGTTACACACGTATGCCAACAACTAAGCGCAACATTCGTGCCTTGTCCATCACATGTGAAGAAAAATATCTTTTTTCTCGAAATTTGAACGCGCGCCCAAAAAGATTTTAATTCAATTGTGCGCCAAGTTTCTCTGAGTAACAAACACCCATGCAAAGAGCGTCGAACCTGAACTCCGTTCCGATGGAAGGCCAGAACCGAGTCGGACAGACAGACCATCGTCTCGATGCGGAACGGAAAGTTGAGTTCGGCCGGTGCGTCTCGCGATGACTTCAGACGACCGTTCAGGTTGGTGACTTTGATTTTGTCTGCAAAATTCATTAGCTATCAATAATGACTTGATCAAATCAGACGCAGAAATGACTTATTTTCACTTCAATCAAGATAAACTAAGTTATATAATTCTTAACGCATTCAAACCGTTTTGGACGTCAGCATCAACAATTTCAACATTCCCAACCAGTCAGGAAAATAATTCTGATGAAAAGATTGGTTGTTGTGTTGTTCAACCTCCGCGAAAAAAAACTAATAAATGACTCGACTTAATCCAGTGATAATGGTCAACAACGATTATAATCATATACCAACAACCAACTATTTTATCAACATTCAACAACCAACTATCAAAAATCAACTATTATATCAACATTTAACAACCAACTATCACACAACCAACTATTATATCAACAATCAACCACCAACTATTATGCGTGAGCACGACCACGTCCTTGGCAATCTGTCGAAGTGCGGTGACGTTGAGTCGAGTGCCCGTCGATCGTTTCGTATCCACACGCTCGGCCGATACGATTTCACAACCCTGGAAAAAATTACATTTCCGATAAAAAAAGACGTTAAACTTTTCACAGAAAGATTTATCTCGTATCATATGAGGTCTCAAACTTTTCGTGCTAAATTTTTTGATATGCCGATGAAAAAAATATGCCCAACGAAGTGAATTGAATGAAGTAAACCAGTCAACCTGTTGTTGTTCGGGCCGTTGATACCAGGTGGCCGAGGTATTCAGGTCGATAATATCGTACGATACGTGCTTGCGATCGTCACTGAAGTTTCATGACATATCGTTATTGATATTTATGTTCAGTGATCATAAAACATGGTGGCTTTCGGGATATAAAACACAATGTCAATCTCGTGTTAGCAAGAAAATGCAGAGTCTAGCTTATCCAGCATTTCTTGTTACTCTAAAACTGGCGCGCAGTTTGGAATCGGTCTCAAGTCTGCTTCTGGCGCACGTCAATTCTCGCATGTCCACCACCTGCCACCTGCGGTCGGTGGACGAAAGGCCCCACATTCCAAAAGGCCCCCGATTTTTTATTCCAAAAGGCCCCCACTTTTTGAGCTATATTTAGGGGCCTTTTGAGACGTCAGAAATATGCCAAAAGGCCCCCAATGAAACAGTCCAAAAGGTCCCAAGATATTTCTCAAATTATTGGGGTAATTTGAGACATGTGAATTGTCTCAAAAGACCCCAATAAGAGACATTCCAATTGACCCCAAGCGACATCGTAGGCTTTTGACGCTGACTGATGGTCAAATCATAGATCCCAGTCAGAGGTGGGCCGCAGGGGGGGGGGGGGGGGTTACCCCCCCCCACTTTTCAGGGTCGGCGGGTAGCCTACCCCTCCCCCCTAGACAAAAATTTAGGTCGCCTACCCCCTCCCCCCCCCTACTCGAAATTTTTGAGAAAATCGGCCTCAAAACCTCGATTTGGAGGCTCATTTTTCAAAATTTTCTGGCTGTAAGATTTTTTTTTCGAAGAAACACGTTTTCTGGGTTAATTTTCTTGGTTAAAACCTGAAAAAACCGGTATATGTTATGTTTATACCATATAATAGAAGATTTTTTAGCAAAAACAAGCAAAAAACAAGCGTTTTATGCGAAAAAAATTTTTTTCTACCCCCCCTACCCGACCTTACCCCCCCCCCCCCCCCACTTTTCGGACAGGTCGGGTAAAATGGGATTTTCTGTCGGCTACCCCCCCCCACCCCCTGCAAAGTGCCAAAAAACCCGGCCCACCCCTGATCCCAGTAATAAAGGAACAACAAAACAAGCGGTGTTTTTACTGCAAATGCTTAATGTTGGTTTCGTAATAGCCATAGAGGTGTTTGCAGTATTTCATAAAATTTTACTGTCCATTCGGTGCAACTTAAATTAAAAACTTCAAACAACCAAAACTGTATGAAATACTGCAAACTAAGTTTTGTAAGTGGGTGCATATTGTAGGCGAGTGTCCATTCTATCGTCGGTGTGAATTTGAAGAGACTCGGACTACCGTAACTGGAGAAAAGCCAACTTTATTTAAAAACTTCAAACCACCAAAAATGTATGAAATACCGCAAACTAAGTTTTGTAAGTGGGTGCATATTGTAGACGAGTGTCCATTCTATCGTCGGTGTGAATCTGAAGAGACTCGGACTACCGTAACTCGAGAAAAAGCCAACTTTATTTAAACTTTCAAACCACCAAAACTGTATGAAATACTACAAACCAAGTTTTGTAAGTGGGTGCATATTATAGCCGAGTATTCATTCTATCATCAGTGTGAACATGAAGTGGATCCGACTACCGTAACTGGAGAAAAAGCCAACTTTGTTTAAAAACTTCAAACGACCTAAACTGTGTGAAATACTGCAAACTAAGTTTTGTAAGTGAGTGCATATTGTAGCCGAGTGTCCATTCTATCGTCGGTGTGAATCTGAAGTGGCTCTGACTACCGTAACTGGAGAAAAACCAATTTTATTTAAAAACTTCAAACCACCAAAACTGTATGAAATACTGCAAACTAAGTTTTGTAAGTGGGTTCATATTGTAGCCGAGTGTTCATTCTATCATCAGTGTGAACATGAAGTGAATCCGACTACCGTAACTCGAGAACTAAGTTTTGTAAGTGGGTGCATATTGTAGCCGAGTGTTCATTCTATCATCGGTGTGAATCTGAAGTGGCTCGGACTACCAAAACTCGAAAAAAGCCATTTTTCTTTAAAAACTTCAAACCACCAAAACTGTATGAAATATTGCAAACTAAGTTTTGTAAATGGGTGCATATTGTAGCCGAGTGTTCA
Source organism: Daptonema setosum (assembly GCA_964036265.1). Lineage (NCBI taxonomy): Eukaryota > Metazoa > Nematoda > Chromadorea > Monhysterida > Xyalidae > Daptonema > Daptonema setosum. The sequence continues at coordinate 17,638,486 of OZ038448.1, forward strand.
TTCTATCATCGGTGTGAATCTGAAGTGGCTCGGACTACCGTAACTCGAGAAAAAGCCAACTTTATTTAAAAACTTCAAACCACCAAAACGGTATGAAATACTGCAAACTAAGTTTTGTAAGTGGGTTCATATTGTAGCCGAGTGTTCATTCTATCATCAGTGTGAACATGAAGTGAATCCGACTACCGTAACTCGAGAAAAAGCCAACTTTATTTAAAAACTTCAAACGACCTAAACTGTATGAAATACTGCAAACTAAGTTTTGTAAATGGGTTTATATTGTAGCCGAGTGTTCGTTCTATCATCGGTGTGAATCTGAAGTGGCTCGGACTACCGTAACTCGAGAAAAAGCCAACTTTATTTAAAAACTTCAAACCACCAAAACGGTATGAAATACTGCAAACTAAGTTTTGAAAGTGGGTTCATATTGTAGCCGAGTAATCATTCTATCATCAGTGTGAACATGAAGTGAATCCGACTACCGTAACTCGAGAAAAAGCCAACTTTATTTAAAAACTTCAAACGACCTAAACTGTATGAAATACTGCAAACTAAGTTTTGTAAGTAGGTGGATATTGTAGCCGAGTGTCCATTCTATCGTCGGTGTGAATCTGAAGAGGCTCGGACTACCGTAACTCGAGAAAAGCCAATTTTAATTAAAAACTTCAAACGACCAAAACTGTATGAAATACTGCGAACTAAGTTTTGTAAGTGGGTGCATATTGTAGCCGAGTGTTCATTCTATCATCGGTGTAAATCTGAAGTGGCTCGGACCACCGTAACTCGATAAAAAGCCAATTTTATTTAAAAACTTCAAACGACCAAAACTGTATGAAATACTGCGAACTAAGTTCTGTAAGTGGGTGCATATTGTAGCCGAGTGTTCATTCTATCATCGGTGTGAATCTAAAGTGGCTCGGACTACCGTAACTCGAAAAAAGCCAACTTTATTAAAAAAATTCAAACCACCAAAACTGTATGAAATACTGCAAACTAAGTTTTGTAAATGGGTTTATATTGTAGCCGAGTGTTCGTTCTATCATCGGTGTGAATCTGAAGTGGCTCGGACCACCGTAATTCGAGAAAAAGCCAATTTAATTTAAAAACTTCAAACGACCAAAACTGTATGAAATACTGCGAACTAAGTTTTGTAAGTAGGTGCATATTGTAGCCGAGTGTTCATTCTATCATCGGTGTGAATCTGAAGTGGCTCGGACCACCGTAACTCGAGAAAAAGCCAATTTTATTTAAAAACTTCAAACGACCAAAACTGTATGAAATACTGCGAACTAAGTTCTGTAAGTGGGTGCATATTGTAGCCGAGTGTTCATTATATCATCGGTGTGAATCTGAAGTGGCTCGGACTACCAAAACTCGAAAAAAGCCATTTTTCTTTAAAAACTTCAAACCACCAAAACTGTATGAAATATTGCAAACTAAGTTTTGTAAATGGGTGCATATTGTAGCCGAGTGTCCATTCTATCGTCGGTGTGAATCTGAAGTGGCTCGGACTACCGTAACTCGAGAAAAAGCCAACTTTATTTAAAAACTTCAAACCACCAAAACGGTATGAAATACTACAAACCAAGTTTTGTAAGTGGGTGCATATTATAGCCGAGTATTCATTCTATCATCAGTGTGAACATGAAGTGAATCCGACTACCGTAACTCGAGAACTAAGTTTTGTAAGTGGGTGCATATTGTAGCCGAGTGTTCATTCTATCATCGGTGTGAATCTGAAGTGGCTCGGACTACCAAAACTCGAAAAAAGCCATTTTTCTTTAAAAACTTCAAACCACCAAAACTGTATGAAATATTGCAAACTAAGTTTTGTAAATGGGTGCATATTGTAGCCGAGTGTTCATTCTATCATCGGTGTGAATCTGAAGTGGCTCGGACTACCGTAACTCGAGAAAAAGCCAACTTTATTTAAAAACTTCAAACCACCAAAACGGTATGAAATACTGCAAACTAAGTTTTGTAAGTGGGTTCATATTGTAGCCGAGTGTTCATTCTATCATCAGTGTGAACATGAAGTGAATCCGACTACCGTAACTCGAGAAAAAGCCAACTTTATTTAAAAACTTCAAACGACCTAAACTGTATGAAATACTGCAAACTAAGTTTTGTAAATGGGTTTATATTGTAGCCGAGTGTTCGTTCTATCATCGGTGTGAATCTGAAGTGGCTCGGACTACCGTAACTCGAGAAAAAGCCAACTTTATTTAAAAACTTCAAACCACCAAAACGGTATGAAATACTGCAAACTAAGTTTTGAAAGTGGGTTCATATTGTAGCCGAGTAATCATTCTATCATCAGTGTGAACATGAAGTGAATCCGACTACCGTAACTCGAGAAAAAGCCAACTTTATTTAAAAACTTCAAACGACCTAAACTGTATGAAATACTGCAAACTAAGTTTTGTAAGTAGGTGGATATTGTAGCCGAGTGTCCATTCTATCGTCGGTGTGAATCTGAAGAGGCTCGGACTACCGTAACTCGAGAAAAGCCAATTTTAATTAAAAACTTCAAACGACCAAAACTGTATGAAATACTGCGAACTAAGTTTTGTAAGTGGGTGCATATTGTAGCCGAGTGTTCATTCTATCATCGGTGTAAATCTGAAGTGGCTCGGACCACCGTAATTCGATAAAAAGCCAATTTTATTTAAAAACGTCAAACGACCAAAACTGTATGAAATACTGCGAACTAAGTTCTGTAAGTGGGTGCATATTGTAGCCGAGTGTTCATTCTATCATCGGTGTGAATCTAAAGTGGCTCGGACTACCGTAACTCGAAAAAAGCCAACTTTATTAAAAAAATTCAAACCACCAAAACTGTATGAAATACTGCAAACTAAGTTTTGTAAATGGGTTTATATTGTAGCCGAGTGTTCGTTCTATCATCGGTGTGAATCTGAAGTGGCTCGGACCACCGTAATTCGAGAAAAAGCCAATTTAATTTAAAAACTTCAAACGACCAAAACTGTATGAAATACTGCGAACTAAGTTTTGTAAGTAGGTGCATATTGTAGCCGAGTGTTCATTCTATCATCGGTGTGAATCTGAAGTGGCTCGGACCACCGTAACTCGAGAAAAAGCCAATTTTATTTAAAAACTTCAAACGACCAAAACTGTATGAAATACTGCGAACTAAGTTCTGTAAGTGGGTGCATATTGTAGCCGAGTGTTCATTCTATCATCGGTGTGAATCTAAAGTGGCTCAGACTACCGTAACTCGAGAAAAAGCCAACTTTATTTAAAAACTTCAAACGACCTAAACTGTATGAAATACTGCAAACTAAAATTTGTAAGTAGGTGGATATTGTAGCCGAGTGTCCATTCTATCGTCGGTGTGAATCTGAAGAGGCTCGGACTACCGTAACTCGAGAAAAAGCCAATTTTAATTAAAAACTTCAAACGACCAAAACTGTATGAAATACTGCGAACTAAGTTCTGTAAGTGGGTGCATATTGTAGCCGAGTGTTCATTCTATCATCGGTGTGAATCTAAAGTGGCTCAGACTACCGTAACTCGAGAAAAAGCCAACTTTATTTAAATACTTCAAACCACCAAAACGGTGTGAAATACTGCAAACTAAGTTTTGTAAGTGGGTGCATATTGTAGCCGAGTGTTCATTCTATCATCGGTGTGAATCTGAAGTGGCTCGGACCACCGTAACTCGAGAAAAAGCCAATTTTATTTAAAAACTTCAAACCACCAAAACTGTATGAAATACTGCAAACTAAGTTTTGTAAGTGGGTTCATATTGTAGCCGAGTGTTCATTCTATCATCAGTGTGAACATGAAGTGAATCCGACTACCGTAACTCGAGAACTAAGTTTTGTAAGTGGGTGCATATTGTAGCCGAGTGTTCATTCTATCATCGGTGTGAATCTGAAGTGGCTCGGACTACCAAAACTCGAAAAAAGCCATTTTTCTTTAAAAACTTCAAACCACCAAAACTGTATGAAATATTGCAAACTAAGTTTTGTAAATGGGTGCATATTGTAGCCGAGTGTTCATTCTATCATCGGTGTGAATCTGAAGTGGCTCAGACTACCGTAACTCGAGAAAAAGCCAACTTTATTTAAAAACTTCAAACCACCAAAACGGTGTGAAATACTGCAAACTAAGTTTTGTAAGTAGGTGCATATTGTAGCCGAGTGTTCATTCTATCATCGGTGTGAATCTGAAGTGGCTCGGACCACCGTAACTCGAGAAAAAGCCAATTTTATTTAAAAACTTCAAACGACCAAAACTGTATGAAATACTGCGAACTAAGTTCTGTAAGTGGGTGCATATTGTAGCCGAGTGTTCATTCTATCATCGGTGTGAATCTAAAGTGGCTCAGACTACCGTAACTCGAGAAAAAGCCAACTTTATTTAAAAACTTCAAACGACCTAAACTGTATGAAATACTGCAAACTAAAATTTGTAAGTAGGTGGATATTGTAGCCGAGTGTCCATTCTATCGTCGGTGTGAATCTGAAGAGGCTCGGACTACCGTAACTCGAGAAAAAGCCAATTTTAATTAAAAACTTCAAACGACCAAAACTGTATGAAATACTGCGAACTAAGTTCTGTAAGTGGGTGCATATTGTAGCCGAGTGTTCATTCTATCATCGGTGTGAATCTAAAGTGGCTCAGACTACCGTAACTCGAGAAAAAGCCAACTTTATTTAAATACTTCAAACCACCAAAACGGTGTGAAATACTGCAAACTAAGTTTTGTAAGTGGGTGCATATTGTAGCCGAGTGTTCATTCTATCATCGGTGTGAATCTGAAGTGGCTCGGACCACCGTAACTCGAGAAAAAGCCAATTTTATTTAAAAACTTCAAACGACCAAAACTGTATGAAATACTGCGAACTAAGTTCTGTAAGTGGGTGCATATTGTAGCCGAGTGTTCATTCTATCATCGGTGTGAATCTAAAGTGGCTCGGACTACCGTAACTCGAAAAAAGCCAACTTTATTAAAAAAAATTCAAACCACCAAAACTGTATGAAATACTGCAAACTAAGTTTTGTAAATGGGTTTATATTGTAGCCGAGTGTTCGTTCTATCATCGGTGTGAATCTGAAGTGGCTCGGACCACCGTAATTCGAGAAAAAGCCAATTTAATTTAAAAACTTCAAACGACCAAAACTGTATGAAATACTGCGAACTAAGTTTTGTAAGTAGGTGCATATTGTAGCCGAGTGTTCATTCTATCATCGGTGTGAATCTGAAGTGGCTCGGACCACCGTAACTCGAGAAAAAGCCAATTTTATTTAAAAACTTCAAACGACAAAAACTGTATGAAATACTGCGAACTAAGTTCAGTAAGTGGGTGCATATTGTAGCCGAGTGTTCATTCTATCATCGGTGTGAATCTAAAGTGGCTCAGACTACCGTAACTCGAGAAAAAGCCAACTTTATTTAAAAACTTCAAACGACCTAAACTGTATGAAATACTGCAAACTAAAATTTGTAAGTAGGTGGATATTGTAGCCGAGTGTCCATTCTATCGTCGGTGTGAATCTGAAGAGGCTCGGACTACCGTAACTCGAGAAAAAGCCAATTTTAATTAAAAACTTCAAACGACCAAAACTGTATGAAATACTGTGAACTAAGTTCTGTAAGTGGGTGCATATTGTAGCCGAGTGTTCATTCTATCATCGGTGTGAATCTAAAGTGGCTCAGACTACCGTAACTCGAGAAAAAGCCAACTTTATTTAAAAACTTCAAACCACCAAAACGGTGTGAAATACTGCAAACTAAGTTTTGTAAGTGGGTGCATATTGTAGCCGAGTGTTCATTCTATCATCGGTGTGAATCTGAAGTGGCTCGGACTACCGTAACTCGAGAAAAAGCCAATTTTAATTAAAAACTTCAAACGACCAAAACTGTATGAAATACTGCGAACTAAGTTCTGTAAGTGGGTGCATATTGTAGCCGAGTGTTCATTCTATCATCGGTGTGAATCTAAAGTGGCTCGGACTACCGTAACTCGAAAAAAGCCAACTTTATTAAAAAAATTCAAACCACCAAAACTGTATGAAATACTGCTAACTAAGTTTTGTAAATGGGTTTATATTGTAGCCGAGTGTTCGTTCTATCATCGGTGTGAATCTGAAGTGGCTCGGACCACCGTAATTCGAGAAAAAGCCAATTTAATTTAAAAACTTCAAACGACCAAAACTGTATGAAATACTGCGAACTAAGTTTTGTAAGTAGGTGCATATTGTAGCCGAGTGTTCATTCTATCATCGGTGTGAATCTGAAGTGGCTCGGACCACCGTAACTCGAGAAAAAGCCAATTTTATTTAAAAACTTCAAACGACCAAAACTGTATGAAATACTGCGAACTAAGTTCTGTAAGTGGGTGCATATTGTAGCCGAGTGTTCATTCTATCATCGGTGTGAATCTAAAGTGGCTCAGACTACCGTAACTCGAGAAAAAGCCAACTTTATTTAAAAACTTCAAACGACCTAAACTGTATGAAATACTGCAAACTAAAATTTGTAAGTAGGTGGATATTGTAGCCGAGTGTCCATTCTATCGTCGGTGTGAATCTGAAGAGGCTCGGACTACCGTAACTCGAGAAAAAGCCAATTTTAATTAAAAACTTCAAACGACCAAAACTGTATGAAATACTGTGAACTAAGTTCTGTAAGTGGGTGCATATTGTAGCCGAGTGTTCATTCTATCATCGGTGTGAATCTAAAGTGGCTCAGACTACCGTAACTCGAGAAAAAGCCAACTTTATTTAAAAACTTCAAACCACCAAAACGGTGTGAAATACTGCAAACTAAGTTTTGTAAGTGGGTGCATATTGTAGCCGAGTGTTCATTCTATCATCGGTGTGAATCTGAAGTGGCTCGGACTACCGTAACTCGAGAAAAAGCCAATTTTAATTAAAAACTTCAAACGACCAAAACTGTATGAAATACTGCGAACTAAGTTCTGTAAGTGGGTGCATATTGTAGCCGAGTGTTCATTCTATCATCGGTGTGAATCTAAAGTGGCTCAGACTACCGTAACTCGAGAAAAAGCCAACTTTATTTAAAAACTTCAAACCACCAAAACGGTGTGAAATACTGCAAACTAAGTTTTGTAAGTGGGTGCATATTGTAGCCGAGTGTTCATTCTATCATCGGTGTGAATCTGAAGTGGCTCGGACTACCGTAACTCGAGAAAAAGCCAACTTTATTTAAAAACTTCAAACCACCAAAACGGTATGAAATACTGCAAACTAAGTTTTGTAAGTGGTTGCATATTGTAGCCGAGTGTTCATTCTTTCATCGGTGTGAATCTGAAGTGGCTCGGACTACCGTAACTCGAGAAAAAGCCAACTTTATTTAAAAACTTCAAACCACCAAAACGGTATGAAATACTGCAAACTAAGTTTTGTAAGTGGGTGCATATTGTAGCCGAGTGTTCATTCTATCATCAGTGTGAACATGAAGTGGCTCGGACCACCGTAACTCGAGAAAAAGTCAATTTTATTTAAAAACTTCAAACGACCAAAACTGTATGAAATACTGCGAACTAAGTTCTGTAAGTGGGTGCATATTGTAGCCGAGTGTTCATTATATCATCGGTGTGAATCTAAAGTGGCTCGGACTACCGTAACTCGAAAAAAGCCAACTTTATTTAAAAACTTCAAACCACCAAAACTGTATGAAATACTGCAAACTAAGTTTTGTAAATGGGTTCATATTGTAGCCGAGTGTTCGTTCTATCATCGGTGTGAATCTGAAGTGGCTCGGACTACCGTAACTCGAGAAAAAGTCAACTTTATTTAAAAACTTCAAACGACCAAAACTGTATGAAATACTGCGAACTAAGTTCTGTAAGTGGGTGCATATTGTAGCCGAGTGTTCATTATATCATCGGTGTGAATCTAAAGTGGCTCGGACTACCGTAACTCGAAAAAAGCCAACTTTATTTAAAAACTTCAAACCACCAAAACTGTATGAAATACTGCAAACTAAGTTTTGTAAATGGGTTCATATTGTAGCCGAGTGTTCGTTCTATCGTCGGTGTGAATCTGAAGAGGCTCGGACTACCGTAACTCGAGAAAAAGCCAATTTTAATTAAAAACTTCAAACGACCAAAACTGTATGAAATACTGCGAACTAAGTTCTGTAAGTGGGTGCATATTGTAGCCGAGTGTTCATTCTATCATCGGTGTGAATCTAAAGTGGCTCAGACTACCGTAACTCGAGAAAAAGCCAACTTTATTTAAAAACTTCAAACCACCAAAACGGTGTGAAATACTGCAAACTAAGTTTTGTAAGTGGGTGCATATTGTAGCCGAGTGTTCATTCTATCATCGGTGTGAATCTGAAGTGGCTCGGACCACCGTAACTCGAGAAAAAGCCAATTTTATTTAAAAACTTCAAACGACCAAAACTGTATGAAATACTGCGAACTAAGTTCTGTAAGTGGGTGCATATTGTAGCCGAGTGTTCATTCTATCATCGGTGTGAATCTAAAGTGGCTCAGACTACCGTAACTCGAGAAAAAGCCAACTTTATTTAAAAACTTCAAACGACCTAAACTGTATGAAATACTGCAAACTAAAATTTGTAAGTAGGTGGATATTGTAGCCGAGTGTCCATTCTATCGTCGGTGTGAATCTGAAGAGGCTCGGACTACCGTAACTCGAGAAAAAGCCAATTTTAATTAAAAACTTCAAACGACCAAAACTGTATGAAATACTGCGAACTAAGTTCTGTAAGTGGGTGCATATTGTAGCCGAGTGTTCATTCTATCATCGGTGTGAATCTAAAGTGGCTCAGACTACCGTAACTCGAGAAAAAGCCAACTTTATTTAAAAACTTCAAACCACCAAAACGGTGTGAAATACTGCAAACTAAGTTTTATAAATGGGTTCATATTGTAGCCGAGTGTTCGTTCTATCATCGGTGTGAATCTGAAGTGGCTCGGACTACCGTAACTCGAGAAAAAGCCAACTTTATTTAAAAACTTCAAACCACCAAAACGGTATGAAATACTGCAAACTAAGTTTTGTAAGTGGTTGCATATTGTAGCCGAGTGTTCATTCTTTCATCGGTGTGAATCTGAAGTGGCTCGGACTACCGTAACTCGAGAAAAAGCCAACTTTATTTAAAAACTTCAAACCACCAAAACGGTATGAAATACTGCAACCTAAGTTTTGTAAATGGGTTCATATTGTAGCCGAGTGTTCATTCTATCATCAGTGTGAACAAGAAGTGAATCCGACTACCGTAACTCGAGAAAAAGCCAACTTTATTTAAAAACTTCAAACGACCTAAACTGTATGAAATAGGGTGCATATTGTAGCCGAATGTCCATTCTATCATCGATTTGCAATTGTGAAAATCTTGGTTTACAACTACTTTTGTTGACAAGAGACAATTGATTAAAACCAATCAGCGTCAAATGTAAGCTCCAGCGTCAGGGGTCAATTGGAATGTCCCTTATTGGGGCCTTTTGAGACAATTCACATGTCTCAAATTACCCCAATAATTTGAAAAATATCTTGGGACCTTTTGGACTGTTTCATTGGGGGTCTTTTGGTATGTTTCTAACGTCTCAAAAGGCCCCCAAAACTTTGCCCAAAAGTGGGGGCCTTTTGGGATAAAAAATCGGGGGCCTTTTGGAATGTGGGACCTTTCGTCCGGTGCTCACCACCTGCGGACGAGCTAAACCTCCACAGGGAGGGGAATTTTTACAAAGAGAAGAGGGGGAATCGGCAAATTTTTGGATATTTTACCTACAGCTACACTACACCTTAAAAATATTTATTGAAACCGCCAGAAAGGAGGAATTTCAGGTTTCCTCCCCTTCTCATCCGCTAGTGATGTCCACTAACCCTTTGGCCACGCCGACACACACGAGCGGATAGTCGTTCTCGGGCGTACAAAACAGCTCGAATACGGTGGCCGGTAGGTTGATTTGACATTCCACTTGCTGAAATTGAAGAAAATCTCAGTAATGAAAAAATTACAATGCCAGTGAAAGTGGTGATGTTATGGTGAAGCAATCACACTCCGACAAACGGTGATAATATATGGTGATTACAATGGTGATTTTGGATAACGAACACACGGCGAGCGGAGATAGTTAATCATTAATTGGATGATTCATTATCATAACAAAGCTGGATTATTTAAGAACCATAAGCCAGTTACTTTCGGACGTGACAGATTTTGGAAGTCCCCGAGATTTAGCAAAAGATACATAGAGGTTTTTCAGACAGCTATGACTATCTATGAAAATACCCGAACAACAGCTCTTCTAATTTTTTTTGGCAGCGGATTACACGAAAAAAACTTTGTTTACCAGTTTGAATATCGGATAAGAAGTCAGCTTTCGCAACTCTCTAGGACAACCAAAAAATTCGTAAAACTTTAGGTTTTCGATTGATCATCTGCTACTTGAAAAGGGGTCAGAAATTCTCTGGACAACTCTGAAAGTGCTCTAAGGATTTACATACCATGTAGAATATTTGAAATTGTCAAGCAAATCTTGATGTTTTATTATATTTGCCAGCTTTTCTTTTTTCAACATGATGGGTGATGTTTTTCGTTGGTTTGGCCAACAGGACACAATATTTGTAACCGACTTGCAGCACCGATACTTGATCAATCGTACCTTGTTTGTACCATGGCACGCAAATTTAGTGCACAACACAACAACACCATTTCCCCACATAATTACTCCCACATCAAATTATTTCACGGCCGATCTCGCAAACAAGATAACACGACAAAATTGGACGAGAAAGGAAATCTCTGATTTAAAATTATGGCACATGATTTTCGAGTATTCCCAGAGATTCCCTTGCCCATTGGTTATTTGTTGAGTGCGGTTTGTGAGAGCAACATTGACCATAACCGGTTGTAATAATACCCGGTTTTCCCGAAAATTCGCGGAATTTCTCGAACATTCCAGAGAACTGGTACTTCATATTCGCCACGGGGAATGATCTTACGTACCAGTTTTCTAGAATATTCCAAAAATTCCCCGAACTTTCTGGGCATCCGGATAATTTATGTACAAAAAACTCCGCGTGACCAAAATTGAGACGGAATATGCACTGCGAAAAACTGTGTCTGTATATAGAGATTAAATTTTTTTCTCACTCTCACAACTTTGGTCAAATGGTGTTGAACTCTGAGTAAAATTTGAATTCAACGAGTAAACTCACTTTGCTGGGATGGTTCTAGAATAGAACCGAATCATGATGAGACGATGCTAGTACAGCTTACTGGTAGTAAGTACTAAACATACTAACAATGAGTACATCGTACAAAAAACATGGTTAAACCAATAATTTCACTTACATACATACTTAATGTACAGTATAAATACACCAAGACTAAGATATCGAATACTAAAAATAAGTCTCCATGGAATAGAACACCTATACATCTACAGTGTCAAGTCAAGTCAAGTCAAGTCATCTACAGTGAAGTTGATATTGGGAACGAGTTGTAAATAATGATAATTTCATGGCCTGCATTCCTAATGATTATTCAAATCAAATGTATATGCTGAAGAATTGCTTCAAATCACCGAATCGAGTAACCGACCTTAATGATCATGAACTTATCGAGTGGATCGTACCACTGCATCAGCACGACACCCGTTGGTATCATGGCACACAGGTACAGGTAGCCGTTGAAAGGATTGCGCTGTACACAGCAACGAATGCAATTTCTGAAATTGAAATCGTTTTATAAATATCAGGAATTTTCTATCAAAAAATACGCATACTATGTACTAGTAAAAAAACAGGGTCAAACTTTAATATTAGCATCACACACTGGCGGACGAGCTAATCCTCCAAAGGGAGGGGAATTTCGCCAAAGAGGGGGAATCGGCAGTTTTCAGTCTGTTTTACCTAAACATTAGGGAACAAATTCCACATTTTTAAAACGCCAAAGAGAGGGGAATTCCACTTTTCCCACTTCTTCTTGTCCGCTAGTGGCATCACATTATTTATTCTGATCATTCTAAATTCAATTCAATTTAGAAACAAAAGTTGTTTCCATGGGTAAAGCAGTTTACAATCGTCATAAGAACGAAAAGCTTGGAAATTTATTTATTTTTGAAGTTTCACGTTTTGTACAAGTATAATTCTGACTGTACTATATCTGCTAATGCAAAAGCCATTACGGAGAAGTGGTTCAATTAAAATTCGTACAAGACGATTTGAAACGATAAAAAACGCTTAATTTTATTTTATCTATCGCTTTATTTGCATACCAAAGAAATTTATACGCAATCCTCAAAAATGATTATCCTAAATGCCAATGCCAACATAAACCAACTTGGTCTCGGTGATTCGTGTGGTGATGGCCAACTTGCGTGGCACAAATCGCTCGGGCACTTTGTTCATTAACAGTGATGTACGACTGGTCAGGTCTTGTTGGAAGAGGGCGGACAACTCGTGACGGTACACGTATGGGGTGCGACCTGCAGTGAGTGAGTGAGTGACTGAGTCAGTGAGTGGTCAGTGAGTGAGTGAGTGAGTAAGTTAGCGGGTACGGTGAGTGAGTGAGTGAGTGAAAGGGTGAGTGAGTGACAGTGAGGTACGTTGTGAGAGATGAAACAAACAACTCACCCTGTACAGCCATGAGCACATCTTTGATCACGTACATCCACGTGCAGCGGCGTGGGTGGATCTGAAAATTGATATACTGGTAAAGTTCGCACTTCATATACCGAAACTTCGGTTAACTTTATAATGTTCAATTGTTTAAGGATTTAAAAATTTTGCAGCTCATTCATCTCATGATATTGTAAGTATCATGCTAATTGCAATAACTACACATAACACTATATGTGTAGTGCGACTGCGGGGAAAACAATTTTTTTTGTCATGTATCTTGAAAAATTAATACCAAAATAAAAAATGTATAACCCACCCTATCCATGGTGGCCTCATGCAGTTGATTAAGATTGAGCGCGTATATGCCCTCCTCTGCACCGAGCAGAATGTGTTGGTCCTTCGTTTCCGGATGCACCCAACTCGCCGCACAGTTGATGCGCAGTGGACAACCGTGGAAGATTTTCGAGAAACACGCGCCCATTGTTACCTGAATGTCATAACGCGAGTTTTACGATAAAAAAACTAGCGTAGTTTTGAAACAGGTGAATTCACTAGCGGACCAGAGGGGGAGAGAAAATTCAATCCCGGAGGATTCACTCCGGTTTTGCGGCCTCAACAAGTGAAATTTAAAACGTGCATCAAGGTGTAAGTAAAATGGCTTGTCGAAAACTGTCGATTTCCTCTATTTGGCAAAAATAGAAAAATTTATG
>OZ038448.1:17651989-17691962 GCA_964036265.1 Daptonema setosum
ATATAAGGATTCCATTATTTTCATCCAGCAGCATGCCAAGCTGCAGTTTGAATGTGTTGCTGATAACAAGAGAGGTCAGTGAGTGAATGAAGTGAGTGAGTGAGTGAGTGAGTGAGTGAGTGAGTGAGTGAGTGAGTGAGTGAGTGAGTGAGTGAGTGATGAGTGAGTGAGTGAGTGAGTGAGTGAGTGAGTGAGTGAGTGAGTGAGTGAGTGAGTAGGTGAGTGAGTGAGTGAGTCAGTTAGTGAGTGAGTGAATGAATAAATGAGTGAGTGAGTGAGTGAGGGAGTGAGTAAGTGAGTGAGTGAGTGAGTGAGTGAGTGAGTTAGTGAGTGAGTGAGTGAGTAGTGAGTGAGTGAGTGAGTTAGTTAGTGAGTGAGAGAGTGAGTGAGTGAGTGAGTGAGTGAGTGAGTGAGTGAGTGAGTGAGTGAGTGAGTGAGTGAGTCAGTGAGTGAGTGAGTCAGTGAGTGAGTGAATGAGTGAGTGAGTGAGTGTGTGAGTGAGTGAGTGAGTGAGTGAGTGAGTGAGTGAGTGAGTGAGTGAGTGAGTGAGTGAGTGAGTGAGTGAGTGAGTGAGTGAGTGAGTGAGTGAGTGAGTGAGTGAGTGAGTGAGTGAGTGAGTGAAGTGAGTGAGTGAGTGAGTGAGTGAGTGAAAGAGTGAGTGAGTGAGTGAGTGAGTGAGTGAGTGAGTGAGTGAGTGAGTGAGTGAGTGAGTGAGTGAGTGAGTGAGTGAGTGAGTGAGTGAGTGAGTGAGTGAGTGAGTGAGTAAGGTTATCCATGATTGTTTGTATCAGAGCTGCTCAAAGACTGGGACTGCATCATCACCACTGCCCACCACCATATGCGACAGGCCGGCGAATGTGGTCGTGCTCTGGAGCGGGCTGTCAAGGCTCATCCTAAACTCATTTGCAAGTCAGTCTTTAAATTATCATACAACAAAAATAAATAACAGTAATTAATTGATTAACATATTAATTAATTAACTAATATTAATACATTAAACTACCAACCACATAATTTTTGCATGAAATTCGAATTATAAGGAAGGAAATATAACGTTGAATATTAATTATGTATCCTCGTTATTCGTTATCCTGAATATTACTCATGACTCACTTGCAACGTAAGAAAGAGGACTTCAGTCAGTAGGGTATTGAATAACGCTATTTGAAACACTCAGTCTAGTCCCTCAGGAAAAGAAGTTTGTCGGTCAGTCATTTCGTACATGACAACTCACAACAGTCAGTCAGTCGATCAATTATTAAACATCTTAAACGAGTTAAACATGTGCTGATATATTCTTTTGATTTCCATTAACAACCGTTTATATAGAGATTTAATTCATGTGTACTCAAATCAAATTATGTAATTATAAATGGTTATCAGGTTCACGGACATCTTCGATCGTTGTGTCGCACTGCCCTACAGTGGCTGCGGTAATGCAGCAAAGAAGCTGGTCTGCAATGATGCCCACGTTCTGATCAAGGTCAGTGATTCAGTCACTCAATCAGTTCTTCAGTCAGTCAGTCAGTCAGTCATTAAGTCGATCAATCAGCCAGTAAATTTTTTTTACAAATTACTCATTCAATCAATTGATTATTGAATCATCCAATGTGAAGTATACCTATCTATAGGTAGCGAAGGTTATCTATCATGTAATCTATCACATAAACAACTAAGCGATAGGATCTCATAAGTTTAAATTATGTCTTAATCGTTCATTTATTCCTTCAATCCATTCGATTCTTGAAAACAATGTTTATTCAAATTATTCCATTATTGATTGCAGTCTCTGGTGCCGCAATGTCAAAGTCACTGTCAACGACATGATGACGACTCCTTGGAGGAACCGGACCGCGAGGATCTGATTCTCGAGATGCAGGTGATTGAGATGCAGGCGGACGATGTGAGTGTCAGTGATGAGGACCGTGGTGTTGATATGAGCGCACATAGCGATAGTGCCACAATCAGTGATGAATTGAGTATCTGAATGCTGATATAACTAAACACTTTCAACTTTTCAGCGCTTTGCTAACTAGTCTTATATTAACTTCTAGTAAACATTATTTACCACTACCAAACTTAAGCGGAATACAATATAAATCGTTAATACAATACGACTCGCTTGTAACCGCCTCTACGTGCTCTGGGAGGTTATTGACGTCAAGCCAAACGTTGTGTTTCGTATCGTAATATATATTTTTTTCTTTACCACAGTCGCTGATATAAAACTTTTTAAGTTAAGAGGATATTTCTGCTTCAAAAACCTACTTTCAAAGTAAAATCTATCCAAATAGACTGGCTATGTATTCGATAATTCTAAGTAAATCCCAGTATATCAATGTTTTATTTTTCATTCGTTCTATCAATATACACATTTTCCAGATATTTCTGGACAGTAATTATAAAATGAAAAACACAGTAAATCAGTGATAAAGTAATATAAAACTGTTTTAATCAAAGCATCAACTTTGCACATCACATAACAGTTTTATCCAGCGTAAGGTAAGCAATCAATAATAGACTGACTTTCTATTTATCATCATCATCATTTTATCAGTTCAAAAGCGCGCAAAACAAACACCGAATCAGAAAACTTTTTCCATCAACGCAGAGGTGGGCCGCAGGGGGGGGGGGGGGTAGGGGGTTACGTCGGCTACCCCCCCCACCCCACCCCCCTGCAAAACGCCAAAAA
Organism: Daptonema setosum; assembly: GCA_964036265.1. Classification (NCBI taxonomy): domain Eukaryota; kingdom Metazoa; phylum Nematoda; class Chromadorea; order Monhysterida; family Xyalidae; genus Daptonema; species Daptonema setosum. The sequence continues at coordinate 17,654,682 of OZ038448.1, forward strand.
ACCCCGGCCCACCCCTGCATCAATGTATTTAGGCTTCTTGAAAGTATTTCTGCTTCGGGATTTACATGACGAAAAAAAATCACACGTCCAGTTCATAAATCTGTACAGAAACAATCAATCTAACAAGCTTTCCTTGACATGTCGAAAAACAATAATTTATCAATTGATTTTTCGGCTAGAAAAAGACATATTTTGTTGTATTGACACTATTTGGAAGAAAAAACCACAACAACAACAACAACAATGTCCCACTCTCATAATTACCATTATATCAGTCACAGTTTCCGTTTCAATAATTGGGCAGTACACTCAAACTCAATCAATATCTACGACATGATGCAATGTGCAAACGAAAGTATACAACGCAAATCTGAGGTATTGAATGTTAGTTTCAAAATTAATGGGCGCATACACGACTGTCGTTAATCAACAATTAAAACATGGGATCTTATTATAAATAAGTAGATTATAAACTGAAATAATTTTATTCGAAACAGCACAAATTATAATATATCAGAGAGAAGCACTTTTTCAGTGTTGGCGGTTTAGGGACATATGAGAGGAAAAGTCTTACAACACATGAAAAATAGGAAGAACTGAACTGGGTGGACTGGCAGAAACTATTATTGAGACATAACAATAGACTCAATAATATTTGTAGACAACTGACCAACGCCAGAAGAACAAAATCAAAAATTTATTAACTAAAAAATAATGATAGTAAAAAGTTGATGCTCATAATGTTTATACGATATCGATAACATTCAAGTTGGTGGTATAAAGTGGCAACATGGTAACAATCAGTAAGCAATAATAAAGCAACTTGTGTTTATGTGTGTGAGCCTGGACGGAAATGGAGAATGAACACAGCATTTTAATTACAATTAGTAAATCAAAGTTCATAAAAATCAACAATAAATAATTATAATAATGAAATTAAAGTTTGTAAAGTAAGCAAGAAATAATGATGAAAGCGGAAATCACACAAATACGTACTAATGTAGATGTTGATGTTGTTAAAAACAGGATCACTGGGCATTCGGAATGACTGGTTTCGTTTGTTGGTATATAGGTTACTTAGAATAGGGTTATACCAAGAAAACATTAAAAAGGTGATATTTAATGTGCAGTGCAATTGCGGGTGCATAGACACAAATGGACAACATGATTGAATTGGCACTAAACACAATCAGATAGAGAGAAATGCAAATAGGGATAAGAAGACTTTCAATGAGAATTTTCGGGATTTGTAAAACCACGCAGCGTCACTGTCAAAATTTATATGTACAGTAAAATGACTCTAAGAACCGAGCGAAAGCGATTTGCATTACAGTGGAAGTTGATGTGGATGTCGGTTTTATGCTCTTAGTGCACCTCATGGTTAATGGTGTAGCAGTTAGCACGTCTGTTTACTGAACAGAAGGTCGAGAGTTCGAATCCCACCAAGATACTTGAAATTATCATTTTCTTGGTAGGACTAGAATTGGTTTACTAATTAACCACGCTGAGACACCTGTTGTCATCCAGAGTATTTATATCACACTATCGGAGTCTGTCCGATTTACATTACCAAAAACACCAAACTAGTGCTAGTGAACATATTCAAGAAAAACTGAACAACGCTCTCAGATGGTTCGATTCAGAATTGAGACTTGATATCCGAACTTTGGTATCCGGGCACAACAATCGAATGACTCGTATACATCCAGAGACTTCAGAGTGTGCTTTCATGTCCGGTAAGAATGCAGAGATCCCAGCCGGTGGAATCGATTGACGGATCGGTGACGCCCTCCACCGATCGGCACTCGACCACCACCATCTTATCAGTGCTGAGCACGCGGTACAGATGCAGTGGGTCGCTGATGTCTTGTACCACCTTGTCGTCCACGAACGAACGACCCTGAAACATCATCATCATCATCATCGCTTTATTAGTAAAATAACAGACTGGATATATGTGAGTATAAAATGAATTGCGATGAGTACATGCAACCGGAAACATCTGAAATTCCTGATAGTAATCAATAAGTGCATTATATAACCTTATCGCTTCATAACGCATTTTCAGAACGTTTCCTACGCGAACTGTTCAAATAATTTTACCCATTCATAATATTAATCTCGAAATCCAAATTCGGTTGTTATATGCCACAATAAAGTTGGATAAAAGTTTTTTTCCGGATCGGCTGAGTAAGTCATCAACACCTGTTCCACTGGTTATCTTGTTAACGAAAACTCATTTCTAAACCTAAGCGCAACATTTTTGAACGCGCGCCCAAAGTAGATTTGAATTCATTTTGTGCGCCAAAATTTCTCTGAGTAACAAAACCCATGCAAAGGCTATCGAACCTGAACTCCGTTCCGATGGAAGGCCAGAACCGAGTCGGACAGACAGACCATCGTTTCGATGCGGAACGGAAAGTTGAGTTCGGCCGGTGCGTCTCGCGATGACTTCAGACGACCGTTCAGGTTGGTGACTTTGATTTTGTCTGTGAAATTCATTAGCTATCAATAATGACTTGATCAAATCAGACGCAGAAATGACTTATTTTCACTTCAAGATAAACTAAGTTATATAATTCTTAACGCATTCAAACCGTTTTGCACGTCAACGTCAACAACTTCAACATTCCCATCCAGTCAGGGCAATAATTCTGATGAAAAGATTGTTCGTGAAAAAAACTAATAAATGACTCGACTTAATCCAGTGATAATGGTCAACAACGATTATAATCATATACCAACAACCAACTATTTTATCAACATTCAACAACCAACTATCAAAAATCAACTATTATATCAACATTCACAACCAACTATCACACAACCAACTATTATATCAACATTCAACCACCAACTATTATGAGTGAGCACGACCACGTCCTTGGCAATCTGTCGAAGTGCGGTGACGTTCAGTCGAGTGCCCGTCGATCGTTTCGTATCCACACGCTCTGCCGATACGATTTCACAACCCTGGAAAAATTACATTTTCGATAAAAAAAGACGTTAAACTTTTCACAAAAAGATTTATCTCGTATCATGAGGAGGTCTCAAACTTTTCGTGCTAAATTTTTTGATATGCCGATGAAAAAATTATGCTTAAAGAAGTGAATTGAACGAAGTAAACCAGCCAACCTGTTGTTGTTCGGGCCGTTGATACCAGGTGGCCGAGGTATTCAGGTCGATTATGTCGTACGATACGTGCTTGCGATCATCACTGAAGTTTCATGACATATCGTTATTAATATACCAAGTTTGGTGACCATAAAGATGGGGTGGGCTTTTGGGGTGATCAAATCACCATCGCGAATGTGTATGTGAACCATGCCCATTCGGCATCTCGTGTTAGCAAGAAAATGCAAATAGCCTAGCTTATCCAGGAAGGAATGTTACTCTGAAACTAATTGGGGCACAGTAAAAAATCAGTTTCAAATCTGCTCCTAGCACACGACGATTCTTTGGGAAAAAATTCAGCCATGTCCACTACCTGCGGACGAGCTAAACCTCCACAGGGAGCGGAATTTTTACAAAGAGATGAGGGGGAATCGGCAAATTTTCGGGTATTTTACCTACTCTACACCTTGAAAAATACTCATTGAAACCGCCAGAAAGGGGGAATTTCAGGTTTCCTCCCCTTCTCATCCGCTAGTGATGTCCACTAACCCCTTGGCCACGCCGACACACACGAGCGGATAGTCGTTCTCGGGCGTACAAAACAGCTCGAATACGGTGGCCGGTAGGTTGATTTGACATTCCACTTGCTGAAATTGAAGAAAATCTCAGTAATGAAAAAATTACAATGCCAGTGAAAGTGGTGATGTTATGGTGAAGCAATCACACTCCGACAAACGGTGATAATATATGGTGATTACAATGGTGATTTTGGATAACGAACACACGGCGAGCGGAGATAGTTAATCATTAATTGGATGATTCATTATCATAACAAAGCTGAATTATTTAAGAACCATAAGCCAGTTACTTTCGGACGTGACAGATTTTGGAAGTCCCCGAGATTTAGCAAAAGATACATCGAGGTTTTTCAGACAGCAATGACTATGAAAATACCCGAACAACAGCTCTTCTAATTTTTTTTGGCAGCGGATTACACGAAAAAAACTTTGTTTACCAGTTTGAATATCGGATAAGAAGTCAGCTTTAGCAACTCTCTAGGACAACCAAAAAATTCGTAAAACTTTAGTTTTTCGATTGATCATCTGCTACTTGAAAAGGGGTCAGAAATTCTCTGGACAACTCTGAAAGTGCTCTAAGGATTCACATACCATGTAGAATATTTGAAATTGTCAAGCAAATCTTGATGTTTTATTATATTTGCCAGCTTTTCTTTTTTTAACATGATGGGTGATGTTTTTCGTTAGTTTGGCCAACAGGACACAATATTTTTAACCGACTTCCAGCACCGATACTTGATCAATCGTACCTTGTACCATGGCACGCAAATTTAGTGCAGAACACAACAACACCATTTTCCCCACATAATTACTCCCACATCAAATTATTTCACGGCCGATCTCGCAAACAAGATAACACGACAAAATTAGACGAGAAAGGAAATCTCTGATTTAAAATTATGGAACATGATTTTCGAGTATTCCCAGAGATTCCCTTGCCCATTGGTTATTTGTTGAGTGCGGTTTGTGAGAGCAACATTGACCATAACCGGTTGTAATAATACCCGGTTTTCCCGAAAATTCGCGGAATTTCTCGAACATTCCAGAGAACTGGTACTTCCTATTCGCCACGGGGAATGATCTCACGTACCAGTTTTCTACAATATTCCAAAAATTCCCCGAACTTTCTGGGCATCCGGATAATTTATGTACAAAAAACTCCGCGTGACCAAAATTGAGACTGAATACGCACTGCGAAAAACTGTGTCTGTAAAACGAGATGTAATTTTTTTCTCATTCTCACAATTTTAGTCAACTGGTGTTGAATTCTGAGTAAAATTTGAATTCAACGAGTAAACTCACTTTGCTGGGATGGTTCTAGAATAGAACCGAATCATGATGAGACGATGCTAATACGACTTACTGGTTATAAGTACTAAACATACTAACAATGAGTACATCGTACGAAAAACATGGTTAAACTAATAATTTTCTTTATATACATACTTACTGAACAATCTAATAACAAAACACACGAAGATTAAGATAAAGAGTACTAAAAATAAGTCTGCATGGAACTTGGAACACCACCTATACACCATCTACAGTGCAGTTCATTATAGGAAAGAGAGTTGCGGACACTGATAATTTTATGACCTGCAATCCGATTGATCATTCAATTCAAATGTAAATGCTGAAGAACAGCTTTAAATCACGGAATCGAATAACCGACCTTAATGATCATGAACTTATCGAGTGGATCGTACCACTGCATCAGTACCACGCCCGTCGGTATCATGGCACACAGGTACAGGTACCCGTTGAACGGGTTGCGCTGTACACAGCAACGGATGCAGTTTCTGAAATTAAAAATCTTTTTTATATATCAGGAATTTTTGTATCCAAAAATACGCATACTATGTACTAGTTAAAACAGGTTCAAACTTTAATATTACTATTAGCATCACATTATTTATTCTCATCATGTTAAATTCAATTCGATTTAGAGCAAAAATTGTACCCATGGGTAAGGAAGTTAACAAACGTCATAAGAACGAAAAGCCTGGGAACTTATTCATTTTTCAAGTTTCATGTTTTAATTTGTTTTATAAGTATAATCCTGACTTAACTATATCGGCCAACGCCGGAGAAGTGGTTCAATTAAGTGTTACACGACGATTTGATACGATGAAAAACGTTTAGATTGTTTGCATACAAGAATTTTATACGAAACTCTCAAAAATGATTATCCCAAATGCCAACATAAACCAACTTGGTCTCGGTGATTCGTGTGGTGATAGCCAACTTGCGTGGCACAAATCGCTCGGGCACTTTGTTCATTAACAGTGATGTACGACTGGTCAGGTCTTGCTGGAAGAGGGCGGACAGCTCGTGACGGTACACGTAAGGGGTGCGACCTGCAGTGAGTGAGTGAGTGAGTGAGCGAGTCAGTGACTGAGTGAGTGAGTGGTCAGTGAGTGAGTGAGTGAGTGAGGGAGTGAGTGACTGAGAGAGTGAGTGGTCAGTGAGTGAGTGAGTGAGTGAGTAAGTTAGCGGGTACGGTGAGTGAGTGAGTGAAAGGGTGAGTGAGTGACAGTGAGGTACGTTGTGAGAGATGAAACAAACAACTCACCCTGTACAGCCATGAGCACATCTTTGATCACGTACATCCACGTGCAGCGGCGTGGGTGGATCTGGAAATTAATATACTATACTGGTAAAGTTCGCACTTCATATACCGAAAAATTCGAATACAACTTCATAATGTTAAATTGTATCTCAGGATTTCAAATTTCGCAGTTCATCTCATCTGATAATATGGTAAGTATCATGCTAATTGCAATAACATTATATGACACTACCTACATGCGAAGTGCGACTGCGGAGAACAAAAAAGTAACGGATTTTCTTTCTTCAAAAATCATTAAAAAATCAAAAGCAAAAATTTAAAAACTTTTAACCCACCCTATCCATGGTGGCCTCATGCAGTTGATTAAGATTAAGGGCGTATATGCCTTCCTCGGCACCCAGCAGAATGTGCTGATCCTTGGTATCCGGATGCACCCAACTCGCCGCACAGTTGATTCGCAGTGGACAACCGTGGAAGATTTTCGAGAAACACGCGCCCATTGTTACCTGAATGTCATAATGCGAGTATTACGAGGAGTTATTTTGAAACAGGTGGAGTTCACTAGCGGACAAGAGGGAGGGAAAAGTCAATTACGGAAGATTCACTCGGGTTTTGCGGCTTCAAAAAGATAAATTTGTGAGGTGAATCAAGGTGTTAGTAAAATGGCTCGTCGAAAACTGTCAATTTCCCTCCTTTGACGAAATTTGGAGAGTTGACTGGTCCGCCAGAGGGTGAAATACAAACTATAGATAGTTAAATAAATTTTAAAAATTAAAGATAGCAACCTTGGGCGTCGGCGGAAGACCGAAACTGATGGAATGTGGAGTTGTCGATGTGTTTGTGTCTTTTTGTCTGGTTCTGGAGCGGACGGGCGCGACCGGTGGCACGTACGATTCGCTGTCCGATGAACCGTCTGGTGTACCTGATATTGGGCCCAATGTTTGGTAAATAAAAAACTGGTCGATTTTTGTGTCAAGGAGGGTAGATTTTTCCCAAAACTCACATTCAAGTAATTTTTTTATATATTTTTTATATGTTAAACTTTGGTTGTTCACTACAAATGTAAAACAGTTGCTCATAAAGAGTAATCAGGACAAATTGACCACGCAGCTCAAATGTGCCTGAAAATTTCCCATGATTTCACAGTAATAATAAAAAATTGAAAACCCCTGTTTTTCTTTTTTCTTCTTTTTTATTTACAAAACCCTGCCTGATTGAGGCACAAGTATTGTATTTTAGTACTACCACTATCACTAGCGGACGACGGAGGAACGGACAAGTGGAATTCGCTCTCTTTGGCGGTTTCAAAAAGTGGAATTTGTTCCCTATTATGTAGGTAAAATGGCCAATTCCCTGCTGTGTCCCCCTCTTTGACAAAATTCCCCTCCTTTTGGAGGATTAGCTCGTCCGCCATTGCAAGCAGCCAACCTTCTCTGGGTGGTCGTTCCATGTTCTCCTGCCGATCGTTTCTGAGGGTATCACTGACATTGGCACCCGTGTGTCCGTTTCTCGTCAACGTACCATCGTCACCGGGTCGCCGATCCAGCTGACCATCGTCCGATTCGTCTGATGGTGAACTGCAGGAGGGTCGAGTTGAGTGACCGTTGGTGTTGTCCATCACCGACATGATATCGGAGAGCTGCAAACGAAATAGGTTTTCTTATTGAATGATTTTTGATTATAATTTTTCATTTAAAATCGTGAGTATCTGATGGTCTAACCGTACAGTACAGAACACAAGTTAGATTAAGGTAAAATGGACAGAAAAGGTGTTACGATTCAGTTTAGATGCCCTTCATTGACAAAGACCCATATGGGGGTAAACTAGGTACAGGTGCCTTGCAAAAATAGCAGACAAGGGGAAAATGAAAATGCGACTCCCTCTCATTGGCAGTTCCAAAAAATTGAATTTGTTTCATGACCTGCAGATGAAATGTCATCGAACCTCCATCTCTGAAAAAATGTCACTCCCTGTGGGAACGGAAAATGCCCCCACCCTGCTCTTGTCCGTCAGTGCTGGGTGGGTGTTTGGGATTGACTCCTTAATCAAAGTGCAGTGCCCACACAAATATGAAACAATTGCTAGCGCTTCTTGGGTGCGGTAGTGTTGCTGGATCACAAATATTCTAACCAAATCAGGTGGTGTCTTATCCTTGGGCATGGTGATGCGTTCAGAGAACGGTGGTCGTTTACGTTGATCGGCCGGTCGGGGTGACAGCGGAGAGCCTTGCAGTACCTGCAGCGAAGAAAACATTCTAGTGATATTTACCAACATATGTTGTGCAGAGATCATTAACTAACTTGAGCAAGAAACAAATCTCAAAATTTAAGCCCTGCTAATTTATTTCGAACAACCAACTTTATCAATTAGTTGACTTGAACTGGGCGGACTGGACAACTCTGTGTTGGATAATCCCCATTGGTCGGCCAGATTTACGCCGTCCATATTAGCGGCCGATATAGGTCGTACCAGTTGGTGACTAGCTGAAAAATTTCGATAACTCAACCCACGCACTCCAACTCACTCACTCACTCACTCACTCACTCACTCACTCTCTCACTCACTCACTCACTCACTCACTCACTCACTCACTCTCACTCTCACTCTCACTCTCTCACTCACTCACTCACTCACTCACTCACTCACTCACTCACTCACTCACTCACTCACTCACTCACTCACTCACTCACTCACTCACTCACTCACTCACTCACTCACTCACTCACTCACTCACTCACTCACTCACTCACTCACTCACTCACTCACTCACCCTTTGTTCACTCACTCATTCACTCACTTATTCACACACTCACTCACTAACGATCATTGATAATATCGGCGGGTGATCGAGAGGGTATTCGAGCTGGTGGTCGACTCGGTCCGGCCATCAGCAGCTCATCCTCTGCCGGGTCAATCGTCTCATAGATTCGGTTGGCAGTGGCCTGAAGATAGTGAGTGAGTCAGTGAGTGAGTGTGAGTTGTGAGTAAGTGTGAGTGAGTGAGTGAGTTAGTGAGTGAGTAAGTGAATGAGTAAGTGAGTACAAGAGAGAGTAAAAGAAATAGTGACGGAAAGAATGAATGAGTGAGGGAGTGTCAGTGAGTGTCAGAGAGTGAGTGAGTGAGTGAGTGAGTGAGTGAGTGAGTGAGTGAGTTAGTGAGTGGGTGAGTGAGTGAGTGAATGAGTGAGTGAGTGAGTGCGTTAACAATTGAATAGTATGACTGACCTGTAGATTGGCGGTCGGATTATTGACTTTGTCAAGCAAATCTCGTGTTAATCGGTTTGTCAGGTTGCCTTGCACAAAATGATGTGTCTAAAACAATTTGAAACAGGTATGTAATTCATCAACAATAAGAACTACAACAACAGCAACAAAAACAACAACAACAACTCACCGTGAGCAATTTGTCGGGCATTGGTCGCTTTTTTGGGCTTTTCGTGAGGCACTGTTTTACAAAATCATGGAAATATGGCGACCACTTGATGCGATCTTTGAGGGCGGGCGGTCGATATGAAGATTTGGTCATGAGTGCGAGCACGCGCATCGGATGCAGGTCGAACAGGGGCGGTTGTAGTTCGGCCAGCTCGATGGCTGGAATGGAGAGAAAATTGGTTTGAAAATTAATATCGTCTCGAATCTAGACTTAAGCCATTGGTTGTATTCTATTCGTAATTGAGTAACATGAAGAATAACAATCAAAAAAATTGAATGAAGCCAACTGCCTAGAACGCATCAGGTTAGAAACTCAAATCAATGTTCTATTATCTTGATAATGATTTTGTCAATCGAAGTAAACGTTCCTGACATGCTGCATGGGCTTTCTGCCATAGTCCATCGGTTTTATTCAACTTGACTGCCCACTACGAAAACACCGTTTTGATGGTATTGGTGTGCCTTGATGGCTTCACTAATGAAGAAGTCACATTGAATAAAAACAAACCAGTAATGCCAACGGCCCAGACATCGCATAGTTGATTGTATCCGCCCTTTCTGTCCACGGCCGCCACTTCAGGTGCCATCCAGTAAGGCGTTCCGATGAAAGACTTGCGTTTGGCGATTGTGTTGGTGATCTGCGCAGCCACGCCGAAATCAGCTGTAATTTTTTGGTAAAAATGTGATAAACCTAAAGATTTGAGCTTGTTCTTTAATTTTTATTAGAATGACTGAAGAAGTTTGGTGGGATTTCCCCTATAACACGGAAACTTGCATTTTGGAGGTATGTTTTTGAATATGATGGACTGAAATGTCGATGAAAGAAAACAAGATAACAAAAGAATCCAAGTTTGAAAAAATTCAAAATTTACTTATCCAAGATCAATGTGAATTGTAGATTTTTGGGTAAACCCGCCGAACTTCCCTGGCTATTCCAATAATCATTTGTCCGCCACCTTGACGATTCACCACAAGGAATTGCCAATGTTGAATCACCAAAAATGAATTGAAAAAAACTGTCTTTTCAAAGAGACGTGAAAAAGACGAAAAAAAGAAAAGAAAAATTATCATATACACCAACCCAGGGGTGGGCCGGGTTTTTCGGCACTTTGCAGGGGGTGGGGGGGGGGGTAGAATTTCGAAATCTCAGTTTACCCCCCCCCCGAAAAGTGGGGGGGTAAGGTCGGGTAGGGGGGGTAGAAAAAATTTTTTTCGCAAAAAAACCTAGTTTTTTGCTTGTTTTTGCTAAAAAATCTTCTATTATAAGGTATAAACATCACATGTACCGGTTTTTTCAGGTTTTAACCAAGAAAATTGACCCAGAAAACGTGTTTGTTCGAAAAAAAATTCTCACAGCCAAATTTTTTTGAAAAATGAGCCTCAAAATCGAGGTTTTGAGGCCGATTTTCTCAAAAATTTCGAGTAGGGGGGGGGAGGGGGTAGGCGACCTAAATTTTTGTCTAGGGGGGGGTGCTACCCGCCGACCCTGAAAAGTGTGGGGGGGTAACCTCCCCCCTACCCCCCCCCCCCCCCCAGCGGCCCACCTCTGCACCAACCGATTTTCACATCGCCTTCATGTGACAGCAGAATGTTGGCACCCTTTACATCGCGATGAATCTTGCCACACGAGTGCAAATAGGATAGACCACGAAGTGTATCGCGACACACAAACGCGATTTGCAGCTCCGATAGCGGGCCGGTCACTGAAACAAATATTTTATTATTATTTATCAGCTATATTGTAATTAATAAAAGAAAAAATTATAAAATTCTACATGTACAGAACGTGAAGTTGATCAGTTGCGCATTTTGTCAAGTAGTCATTTAGTTCCACACAGTTATTTTCGTTCACTCATGTTTTATGTAGTTAAAATAGCTAAAAGTCGAATCTATGAAGTTCTTCGAATTCATACTTGGAAAATATTTGTTAAACTCCAAAACAGGACTAAAATCAAAATTAAAAGAAAAAAATAACCAACTGTGATAAATATCCTGCAACGAGCCGCCACCGCAATACTCCATTACGATCCATAGTCGATCGCGCCTGAAAAAAAACAAATATTTTATATTTATTCAGTAAAGCAGTTCATTCAAAAAGGTTTGCTTCTGGTAGTGCAATTTCTGGATTTCGGAGAAGGCGATATAGACAATACACATTGAAAATGAGATCATTCAATTCAAAGAATTAAAGTCAATGATAAATGGTCAAACAGAGGCACGCACTCAATTCCTAAATACGTAAAAATTTGTCACCATGACACGTTACAACATTCAACAATACGATAATCAAAACATAGCACTCATCCAAAGTCACACAAGAAAAAATACCAGACAATTAATGACCATTAAGCCCCCATAGTTATGAATTCCCACTGTTGATTCCCGCGATATTCAAACAGAAAAATCAAACTTAGCCAAATATTATTTTTACTTTCCCTGTTCTCCATTCCTCTCCGAAACTCGAGTAATTGCACCCAAAACACTCGCGAACACCAGTCAATCCCCAGAAAGATATAAAAAGCCCGGTGCCAACCCACTGCAAGGAACACTTTGCTCCCCATACGCGGTAATGGCACATATTAGTGAGGCACGTTTGTCATTGTTTTGAACACACCGGGTTATATGTTGCTGCTGTTGTTATCTTGATTTTTTTATACCGACAAACAGTTTCAGTACTTTTTGTTTAAAAATCTGCGGCCAGAAAATAACTAGCCTCTGGTAGTTACTACATACAGTTGATGAAAATGGGTAGGGTAACTGATGTAAACCACATGAAAACTTAGCAGGTATATTCGATGTGTCTCTTTTACATTTACTAAAAGTTACTGGAAATGTATTATTTACCAAATTTCACGGAGAAACTTATCGATTTCGTGATTCATGAAACGATGAAATCTTAACGTATGGTGAGACTTCATTGACAGTCCCGTGTTTCACAAAAAACTACTCGGCGAAACGTATTGCCCTGACACGGACTGAATGCAAATATTTGTTTTCGGCACGGAAATGTTGTATTGCAGCAAGAAAGAAACTGGACGGAACGGAAACCAATCCGATTCGTTCTATATGGGAAATTTTAAGCTGAACGTTTCAATTTGAAACCACATGAATATTTCCATTTTCAACATGAGGATTAGCTATTATATAAACATATACCGGTCGGTATAATCGTAATCAAGGCCCATCAAGGTTTTCAGCTACAGACAACGTGATTTTCTCGCAGAAAACGTAATTTTCTCTATTAAAGTTCTATCATACCACTTTCTTTCCATTAAGAAGTTAATAATACAGATCTAACTTAGAAACACACCTAAATTTAAAACTTAAAATATCACCACAAGTTCCCCGACAATCACACACAAAAATCCCCGTCAAAACCGATGTTTGAAAAGCACGAGCACACACCATAAATATCATTTATCAAACAACACATTAAAATGTCACAACAAGTTATGGTTATGTTATGTCATGTCAGAAAGTTCCACATACACACACACACTCACCGCACCCAAACATTGAAAACCGCACCACATATAATATAACGTAAACTACAGGGTGTCCCACTTAAAAGTTCCGGTGAGAATGTGCTCTCATTTTTGATAGGATTGACTTATTTAGAAAATTTTTGCGCCAGTTCGTAGACCATTCTTGAATATTTTGTTTGACGTTCAAATTTTTGAAAAAGCTGAATCACAGCAAATTTAACGGCCAAATGTCAAAACCTCCTCATTTTCGCAATTTTTGCACATGTATTTCACTGATTTCGCTGCTACTGTTGCATCCTAAGACAACACTATAACAAATAGGAGTTAAGTTTATCAGTAAAAACTAATTTTTGATTGAATAAAATCCCAAGGCACATAAAATGTATCATAATCCAGGCTTCTCAACATGACCAGTCGTCTCTGCATCGAGTCGGACTCTGCGTTACTTTATTCCACGCACTCATGAAAAACAGTTCCTAACTTATAATATGGGTGCCCATTTTGCTAAATAGCGATTCAAAATTACAAATAAAGTGAAAACTGCTCTACTTTGACCGTCCATACTTCAATCGATCAAATCCCAATGGTTGTCGACATTTTTGTTGAGTGGCTCAGGTTTGAACGACGCGCCCCCAAACCTAAGGTTTCATGTTGTTCACTAGCCTGGCCTGGCTGTTGTCACCATGCCTGTCATTTGCTTGTGTGACAGGAAAAAACGCTCATGTTTATTTGTTGGAAGGCAATTTAAAATTTTTAGTTTGATTATTGCGTCAATGAAACGTAAGATGCTGAATATTCTGCGCCTACGACCATGGCAAAATGCGAAAATGAGGAGGTTTTGAAATTTGGCCCTTAAATTTGCTGTGGTTCAGCTTTTTCAAAATTTTAAAAGTCAAACAAAATATTCAAGAATTGTCTACAAACTGGCGCAAGAATTTTCTGAATAAGTCAATTCTATCGAAAATGAGAGCACATTCTCACCGGAACTTTTAAGTGGGACACCCTGTACATGTTATAATAATTCACATCCACTAGCGGACGAGAATGGGAGAGAAAGGTGAAATTCTCCCCTCTTTCGCAACTCCAAAAAGTCAAATTTGTTCCCTAAGGTGTAGGTATAACGGCCTCAAAACAGCTGATTCCTCTTTCTCTGAAGAAATTCCCCTCCCTTTGGAGTAATGGCCCGTCCGCCAGTGTTCACATCCACAACAGACACACGTTATTTTACGCTTGCATGTTTTATAGCTAAAAAATATCCGCCGCTGATACATATATAAATGAAATAAATACACAAAATCAAATGTTATTATGGGTAAATTATTCACTGGTCGTATATTCGACAAGTTTAGGTGAGTACAATCCTATCAAACTATGAGGTGAAGGTTTTTCTATCAATCAAAAAAAACTGATAAATCAAGGACGGGCTGGGACGGTCAAAATTATGGCGGCAAGGTTAAAACAACAACATAAATTATGCAACAAAAAACCATAGCAACTTGATCAACGTTGAGTCGATAATGAAATGATAAACTTTTACTATTTAGTAATGAGTTATGGCAAAAACTAACAATCATCGAACGAAAATTGTTCCACATCCACTCTATAGTCAATATTAATTCGATTTAGAACAATTTTGTAAAAAAATCAAGTCCTTTATCCACATGCGAAAAATTCTAAGTTGACGAAAACGACTATTGCACGAGAGAGGGGGTAGGGTTACACTTTCACTGTCACCTTTTCACCAAAATTTAAAAATTTTTTATCATTTTATCGACTATATGTTACAGTACAGATACTGATCATCAAATATGCAAACTAATCGACAAATATGCAAAAAATTATTCACAAATGCACGTTAAAAACTCAACCAATTTTCGAATAACCTGAGGTAGCTGCCAAAGTACGCGGTAATATTGGGATGCTGGCAGTCCCTGAGCATGAGAATCTCCTGCTGGATGACGGCAAAGTTGTCGCCCGGTTGCAGTTTCACTTCTTTGATGGCCGCCAGATCGCCCGTTCTGCAATTACAAAAACAAATATTAAAACTTCAACATGCATGCTAACTCTTGAAAAAATATAAATAAAATAAATAAATGAATAAAAAAACGTAAAAAATGTGGGCTTCAGTAATGAAAAACTAAATAAAATTGTGAGCCCAACCTGATATGTCGTCCCTTGTACACTTCCCCATACGTGCCACTACCAACTCGCTGCAGCAACTCGTACTCGTCAGCCGGATTCGTCCGTCGAATAATGTCCAGTGTATCGGCCGACATTTTGGTCCAGATCTGATTAATAACCCGACACCTGCGGGATAACTGAACCGGCTGAAACGATCGGGAACGTTGCATTTTACTTTTCGTGGATCCAATAAAACCGGAACCAAAAACCACTGTTATTCGGGGCTTTCAACCAGAATACAGGCTACAGGGTGGGCGATAAAAGCCGGCAGTATCGCCAAGTACATATGAGAATCCATTTCTGGTCGTGCATGAAAGCAGTGGCATTGGAATCATGTGTTTTGAGTTGGTATGGCATTGTTTTCGGTCAGAGTTTTGCCAAAATTTCAATGTTTAAATGAAGGAGTAGACGAGTAGGTGATGATGATTCGGATCGGATGAGAGAGTTGAGGAAGTGGATGACGAATGTGAGCGGATTCGATCGTAATGTTGGTGTGTGCGTGTGGTGATGAATCGGTTGATTCGTGATGACAGCGACGGTGGATACCTGAACCTGCATATAAAAATAGCATAGAAAAAATAAGGTAATTGTAAGAAATTTTTACCTAGAAAAGTTCTGTCACCGAACTTGGAAAAAAATTCAAATGGTGACCAGATCTGATAAATAACACTTTGAAATGTGTAAAAAACAGATGTAAAAATGTTACTTGCTGCAACCATTTCAAGCAACCACGAAACGAACTATGCCAACGTGTACATTGCTCGTTCTTTGCCGTCACAGACCATTACTACTACGATACCATACCGCCATTAGCGGATGAGAGGGGGTAAAAAGTGACATTCCCACCTTTTCAGCGGTTTAAAAAAAATTTTGTTCCCATTGGTGAAAGTAAAATTGCAAAAAAACAGCCAATTCCTCCTCTTTGACGAAATTCCCCTGCCCCTCTCACTCGTCCGCGAGTGGATACCGCCTTAGAATCGGATGTGGAATGCACAGTTCAGCCAAACATGCCGCATTACGCTAATCAGCTAACAAGCAAACATGCCGTATTATAGCTGAATGGAACTTAGTGGCACAAAAAAATACTTGATGAAATGGTGTCGCGTTTCCGAACCATGAAGATAGTGCCGAAGGAATATATCTCAAGTGAAGTAAAGAAACCTTGCTCCTCATTTGAAACCAACGTAGACTTGAATTAAAATTGATGTTGGCATACGGCATTACAATATTGAAGTGACACCCCCGTGATTTATATACAGAGTGCACTTGAACTGCAATCAACTCGAAGTCGAAGGCGTACTATAACTGCCGGGGCGGGTGGATTATATTTCTTGCCACACGCCGACAATTAACCACTAGAAAAAGAATTATTTGAACATAATCTCGTCCCACAGTTGTTGGAATTCCCAGCCACAACTACTACTGTAATAACTAGTCATACTGATACACTGGCGGACGAGTCAAACCTCCAAAGGGAGAGAAATTTCATCAAAGAGGGGGAATTGACCGAAAATAGGCCGTTTCACCCACACCTTAGGGAACAAATACCACTTTTTGAAACCGCCATAAGGGGGAAGTCCACTTTTCCCACCCCTTCTCATCCGCTAGTGTACAGCCAGGTCGGTGACAGTTTGGTGGTATCTGCGAAGTATGCCTTAACTTCCTCTCCGGTGAATCGGAGAATGAATCTAATACTAAGCTTTACTTTTTATTCCACGCATTTTGACTGTGAATGTGAGTATATGGTGGTGACCTTTGATCGACCAAAATTGAAGGCAACTTCTTCAAAGTAGAGGATCGGTGATTGAGTTCAATATTTAGTTTTTGAATAAAAACTCAAACTTCAACTTCGCCAGAGCAATAAATACCAGTATATTATAGTATCATACTATTCTTTCTGCGTCTCAACCCGCCTAGTGTTGGTGACAACTAATAAGTCACATACCGACACCCTAGCCCCAGCCCGACCACAGACTGTCAGTCACACACGACCAACGAACATTAACTTTTATTATTGTTATAAAAATGCATTACGGAAAACCGACACAACATTAGTGATCTGATCTGGACTGGAAACCTTGATATTCGGATAGAGAATCGAAAACCATGCCAATTTATTCTTATTCCAGCTTCCGTACAGTGGTACATATAGGTTCAGTAACAAAACCGAAGTAAATACCACTCTACGAACGCACAAAGAAAATGCGTATCTTTAATAAAGCAAAATGAAATACACCATATTCAGCCACACCATTACATGGTCACGCTATCTTATTGCTCGAAAATTATCTCCATAAATCCAATTACCCACATCCCATCAATTAGTAAAGCCCCACTAGAATGCGAACATGAACACCCGAAAATTTTAACGCTCGCAAAAATTTAATTTTGAACAAAAAATCGCGCGTCAAAAAATTTGGAGTAACATGAAATTCAGAAGAAAAGCAATACCACGCGTTAGGCATAAATAGCACCGACTGCCTTCCTGCTCCAATGAGGCGCCAAATGCCAATGCACGGGCCAGTATGAAATGAACCATTGCTCATTTTCCGTACAGTCAGGATAAATAATCATCTCCATCCTGTTCTGCCAAATGCCCCATAATACGAAAACCGACTACCTACCGTTGCATTTATAGCTTAGTAGCAATGAATTCAGTGGACCATATACTCGTCAGTTCATCATGATATCTCACAATGTGAAACGATCTACTAGCTGAAGCAGAAAAACTGACTTATACCGTCGAGTACCATATTAGTATTCAGCATTCAGGTATTGCTGACCTAACTTTAGATGCATACACTGGCGGACGAGCGGAACTGCCAAAGGGAGGGGAATTTGGTCAAAGAGGGGGGAAGTGGTAGTTTTTGGGCCATCATACCTACACCTTGAGACAAACTCTACTTCTTGAAACTGCCAAAGAGAGGGGAATTCCACTTTCCCTCCCCCCCTTCTTGTCCGCTAGTGGATGCATAATACCAAGTACCCGTCATCTCATACTTGATCTACTACGTGAAACAGGTCATTTTATAAAGTCGAATAACAATCTTTGGCAAAAGTTCCATCCAACATTGAAAATTAAAATCAAATTTGAAACATAAAACTGCATGAAAACATGATTCCATGAAACATTCAGCCCAAGTGAATATGCCAGCACCATCTGTCAACCAGGACTCCTGAGGTACCCTTACAGTCCTGTTTAATATGTGGGATCTCTCTCAGACCATTGGACAAACGCTCAGCGTCAGACCCAGTGAAATGAAAGAAACCGTTGAAATCAAGCAAACATCCTCGACAACGAAAAAGTAATGAAAATTGAGCAATTTTACTTTTAATTAAACTCTCAGAAAATAAAATACAAAATAAAACTTTTCCAATCACAAAAGAATGGGAAACCACATATTTCACCATGAATTCCCTTACTCATCCGCTAAGTGAGTGAGACCCAGCGACAGGATGAACGCTCATGTGAATAGATTAAACATGACTTGACGTGAAGTACAGGGTCGAGGTCATATCAAGTGTACCATTGCCCTGTTTCGACCTTTTCCTGTACCATGAGTCACGACCTGAAGTCGAAACCATGATCATACGAGCACTGAATTTGAACATCGTTCAAACGAGCGAATCTCGCTGAGAATTAGTCATGTCATATTGTACCTTCTGAATTAAAATCAAACAAAAACCCAAAACAACGGGCAACAACTGAATTGAACAAAGTAAATCACCAGAAAATGTGCCATAAGAAAGCCAGTTAACGTGACACCACCACCGGCTGTAGTACCCATCGAGCAAATGGCACATGCGTCATTAGAACGCCCGGTGCCAGGCGACTGTCCGAACCAATGCTCTAAAGGTAGAGGACTTTTACCAAACAGGAAGGAATTAGAAGTTTTCAGGCCATTTTATTAACACCTCAAGCAACATATTATACTTTTTGAAACTACTAAAGGGGGGAATTCCACTTTTTCGCTCTTCCCTCGTCCGCCCAATGCCCGGCGACTGTCCGAGCCTTCCAGCCAGGGCCCAGGGCTCATGTTACCATGGCACATTGTCAAGACGCCTGTTTTTATACCACTTGCAGGTTAGGGGTAACCGGTGGTTCCAGAATTCCAGATCTCGAAGCACCGATAAAAATAACCAGTTCACGAAGGATTCCGAACATGGAAAATCTGGATTCAGCCAGTGTTTCCGAGACAAGGAAGTTATTAACGGGCGTTTATTCATAATGGGAGCCTAATGTGAAGCAGGAACATGGTTTTTGGTTCGGGAAATGCTCGCCAGCGCTAGCGATTAAGGGGTAGAACATACAAGCAGAAACGTTAATCCCGTGCAATACTGTGACAGGTCAGTAGGAAAACTTACAATCTGTTTGTTTCAGGTCGATTGGAAACACTGGCGGGCGGACGAGCAAATCCTCCAAAGAGAGGGGAATTTCGTCAAAGAGGGGGAATTAGCAGAAATTGGGCCATTTTACCTACACCTTAACGAACAAACTTTTCAAACCGCCAAAGAGAGGGGAATTCCACTTTTCCCTCCCCTTCTCATCCGCTAGTGATTGGAAAACAAGAAACGATACGTTTTCTTCAGAAAACCAAACTTGATTAGTCAAGTATTTCGACTGGCTATCATGGGTAACGCATGTACAAATTTGATGAAGTAGACAAAAAACTGAATACAGAAATTGACTGATCAAAATTTTAATTAGATAACCGGTCATTGAAGCCCTTGCTGTTGAAAGTACCAAATGATGAATCTGGTGAGTTATTTCATTAATATAAAATAGCACCGGGTAAATTCTTTCTATTACTCTCCCATCCAACCACAATACGACTAAACAAAAGGCCCCCACACAACTAATAATAATCAATCTGCCTCTGATTAATTTATGTTATCTCGCTCAAGAAAATACATCAACACAAATCTGATAACAACAACAACAACAACAGCAGCAACAACAACAACAACAACAACAACAACAACAACAGAAACAAACAAAGAGACAATAACACGATTCCCTCTGTCTCAGACGCGCGTGAAATCAGCGAAACGCAGAATCTTATCTCAATATTATGATTACGCGATTATTCGCACCAAATTTAGCACTATGCACTACTACATATTTGTTCAGTAGTCCGACCGAATCTATTCGGACGTTCGATTTCTGAATGGACAGGTGGTCACTCTCACTAGCGGACGACAGAAGAACGGGAAAGTGGAATTCCCCCCTTTTCGGTGGTTTCAAAAAGTAGAATTTGTTCTCTAAGATGTGGGTAAAATTACCTAAAACTAATAATCCCCCTCCTTGAGGAAATTCCCCTCCCTTTAAACGATTGGCCCTTCCGCCATTGATCACTCTGTTTGCATAATATGCCTACTATTATCGACTATTACTTACTGACATAGTGACATTTACCGAAGACAATAGTTCCTGGTTTCTCGAGTCTTTATACGAGAATTGGTCCAACGTTCATAGAGTTTCAAATGTGAGACTAGTTTCATGGAATAAATGAGATCACTCTCATGATGATAGCGTAACTTTTATCATCTGGTTACGTCTAGGAAAACGAAATTCAAGTTCGTTAACTAACCAGAATAGTTCAAACCATAATATCACCTAATTGGAAATTGATCACTTACCAAGATGAAAAACGGAAAACAGACTTGCACCAGAACACCAGTCAACCTGTTCGAAATCTAGTCATTGCTTTAATTATGTACAACTCTTCAACCCAAGCCCAATTAGTCAGGGAAGCAAAGTACATCAGGTTTTGATGGACAGTGTCTCTTATAATCAAACAAAACTAGTCTTTCATTTGAAAAAAGCCAAAAATACATCTTTCGCTCGTTCATCAACCAATCAACCATTGTTACACAAAATCAATAAACTTCCCAAACATGTCTTCAACTTGTTTTATTTACCTCACCGATACTGCTGAGATCATTAAAAGATAGTCTAAAATTTATTCCAAATCATCAGCCCCAGAACCAGAATCATACCCCTTCATAATCTAGTCAATCATAACCTTCTGACCAATGTAACTTTATACCCCCATAAAACCAGACCGCCAAATTCACTAGCATAAACAACAGGTTTCCCACTGCGGCTATAACATTCAACATTAGTATTATACATTCAACAAAACCGACAATAACTTTGGGCCGGCACCAAACTTACTAGTAAAAACCCCCAGCACACTTATAAATACGCCAAAGCAAACGCAACAGCAGAAGAAAAAACCTCGTTCCGTGCAAATGCGTAGCACCGCGCAGCAACTTTGTTTCAACGGCCTGAACAGAGTTCAGACTTTTTTTCAGTTTAGCAAACAAAGTCGCTAATAGAATGAAGAACCCAAAACGTTATCCATAGAAAACCAAAAAACCTGACAATTTTCCATAGTCAAGCGGTCTATACCACAATCTAGTCAAAGTCAAATGCGGCGTGATTTTGAGAAGTTAGCTTCAAAATAGAAATATCTAACTCATTTAGTGAACCATTCCTCACGCTCACTCAGTTTTCTATTGGCAATTAAACGCGAAACACTGGCTTACGTTACTAAATTCGTATCAAAACAAACTAATAAACAATGATAAAACTAACCATCAGAATTCAGAAACTGAAATAGAAAGAAAAAAAACGAAATAAGTAAGTTTTTATATAAAAAACATATATAATATATATAGGAAAACTAACCTGGAATTCCGAATCCACTCACATTCATCTTCATCCACTTCCACAATCCCTCATCCATTCAGTCATCATCATCACCTGAGAACTCGGAGAAAATATTAACAACAGTAATGAAAAATATAGAAACCTATACTCAAAGAAAACAATTGTTTCTTGAATAATAATGACAGATCAGCATTACCTTACAAAAATGATTTTTTTACTTTTAGTTGGAAGAAACGTGTTTCAGAAAATATAGAAACTAGACACATATTGCGTTATTTAGTGCTATGTAAAGTTTCCCATCCACATACAACAAACATACTCATGTCGCTATATCCGAACCACTAGCGGACAAAAATTGGAAGTAAAAGTGGAATTCCCCCCTCTTTGGCGTTTTCAACAAGTACAATTTGTTCCCTAAGGTGTAGGTAAAATGGCCTAAAAATTGCTGATTCCCTTCTTTGACAAAATTCCCCTCCCTTTGGGAATTTAGCTCGTCCGCCAGTGTCCGAACAAGAACGAGTTGAGTTGTTGAGAATCAACCGATATTTGAAGAACATGACAAGAAGAGAGAAAACATAATAAAACTTGAGCGGTTGTTTGAATATCGTGGTCAATCAAGTCTGCCCCAAGAATTACGACGTCTTCCACAGACAATGGCAGCAACATTGAGAACTCTGAAACAGAAATTTGTCCATGAAAACAAGTTATACAACCGGTAATTGAAATAGATGGATAACAACACATGATAGTTAACACGACGACAGTTCATGATCTAATCAATTAGTGGGTCTCTGGTGTTGGCATTTCTAAACGAAAGATTACTGACTGATTGACTGACTAAATGACTGGTTGCCTGACTGACTGACTGAATGACTGATTTCTTAACTGACTGACCGCATGGAAGCAAAATCGTACACACGACATGAGCGCACATAATGAACACATCCAATAACGGCTTGCGAATTCGTACTGGCAAATGAAATGAGATTACATAGTAGGATAGTACCATACAATACTATTCGAATGGGAATTCATAATACAACAGCATGGTGGTGGTTGGTGATACACATGGACGGTGGCGGAAAGAAATAGGTATTCCCATTTCCTTTTTACTTCTCAATTATTCAAAAAGTTCGGAGAAAAACCCATATTATATCAATCACGGAAAACGAGGAACAACCTATTTCCTCATTAGCAAAATGGTGATGGACTTACAGTGGCTTTCTAGAAACTGAAGGGCATGCATTGGCGATTGGTCAGCCCCAGCCGACTACCAAATGCAGCGTTAAATGGGCATATTCGTCACACTCAAGCCACACTATGTCAACAGGAACCAACAAAATTCTTGAAACTTTTTGATGAGTCAGACCATGTTTTGACATTATAAGAAGCTGAGAATAGCACTCGAAAACGAAAAATTAATTTCCGGCGTTTCAATATTCATCCACGACAACTAATTCAAAAATTTCAAATATGACAACGCACACACACACACAAACAGAATAGTGCACTCCACCGGGAATTCAATTCAGTGTGGAATTCCGTTCAGAATTGAGCTTATCATGCTTACCAAACAGAGCAGCACAACACATGCTATCAATGATTATATGAACGGCATGAAATTATATAAATGCAAACACAGTGCGTTTAGTCTGTATACGCTAATTTGATGATCATGCGCAAAGCGTTCATTCTGTAAACATGCAAAATAAAAACCATTGAAAAACTCCGATATGTACCAAGTTTGCTGAAAAATGCTTGCCAAGTTATGCGAAAACGGAATAAATAACTGAAACTGCTAGAGAAGCCATGAGGTAACTTGAAAATAGTGCGTGGAGGTGGAATCTTCATATCAAAACATCTGATGTCCTTTTCCTTTGTCATTCATCAGACAGAGAAGAGAAGAGAAATCGAATATAAAACACCATATCCCGTAAAACAGATCCCAACTATGACAGTTGCAAGTTAGAAGAGAATTATTCAACGGTGAATATCCAACAAAACTATACATACCAGCCCAGCCCATCACCAAGCAAAGCACACTAATACCAGTGAGATTCGGGTCTTCCAATTGGAGTTAGAAGGAGCCTACTTTCTTTATAAGAAAATAGAGTTGGGTGAGGGGAAAATTAGATATACCCCCTTAAGGACGATTCAGCAATGGACTGGTACTCGTTTTGTGTATGCAAAATGGTTAAATCAGCCGATTTCTCTTCTTATTAAAGAATTTCCTCTCCCTTAGGAAAATTTGCTCGTCCGCCAGCAACTCCTTATAAGAAAGGACTAGCCGGATGGACGGGATAATTCAGTTTGTTCCGACGAAACGAGAGTGGAGTCTGACCACTAGCGGACAAGAAGGAGAGGAAAAGTGGAATTCCCCCTTTCTTCGGCGGTTTCATGTTGAGTTTGTTGGTAAAATGGCATGAAAACTGCGAATTCACCCCCCCCCCCTTGAGAAATTTCCCCTTCCTTTGCAGGATTTACTCGTTCGCCAGTGAGTCTGACTGACTCACATGCAGTCCGAGAATACTCGACCCATCTGACCCACCGACTAGCGGACGAGTCAATCATTCAAAAGGAGGGCAATTCCTTGAAGAATGGAATCATCGGTTTGAGATCAATTTCATCTACACCTACCGCCGAAACAAAGGTCACTTTTCAGAACTGGCATACATACACGGGCGGGAAACTCCACGTTTCCATTATTCCCCCTTCCGCTAGTTATATGACCAGCAGATACAATACAATACATGACTTGTATTGTTAAGATCGTGGTGAGTGATTGGTAGACAAAGTTGAAACGAACAGAACAGATGTTGTAGAACATAGATGAACAAACACAAAAGCGGAAGTTGAGAATTAAAATTAAATAAGAAAAACTCGTATGGGTTCAATTAAAATCGTACTTTATTATGGAAAGGAGTGAACAGGCAACGATATTCATTATGTGCACAAAATATCGAAAAAAATATTATTATATGATATGAGGCTTGTCTTGGTCTAACGCCGGAGAATCGTGTTTTCGAAAAAAAACGAGTGAAAGCAACATCTACACACTCACCTTGTTTCCTCACATTTCATCATCACATAAAATTTGAAATGAAAACCATACGGTATGAAAGTATATTGTTCGCCAAATCCCTGGCTGATGAACCAATCTAAAGGAATTTCTTCAAAGTAGGAAAATTTTCATTTTGAGGGCATTTTACCTACATCTTTAAAAACAAATTCTACTTTTTGAAACCACCAAAGAGGGGGAATTCCACTTTTCTCTTCTTCCCTCATCCGCTAGTGCGTCAAATAAAAGTGAGCTGTACATGTACAACTAAAGTAACCCGACCCGACGGATAGGTAATTATTAACAGTCAATTTGAATATGTTTTGGCGCGTGACAACGTACAAACCATTAACCGAAAGAACGGAAAGACAAACAGTCATAAAAAGAGCGCTTTTCGAGAATAAAGTTAGGAATGTAACATGTAATGTATAACGAATAGGATGAGCTGGTTTTCAAAATTGCTGCGGGAAAAAGGATATACATACGAGAAAGATACATCACACAAACACGACTATTGGTCTCCATACCATAGTCGGAGCTGTCTCGTACTCGATCCAATGTTTCATTCTTATGTAACATTATGTTATTTCTATATTTATCTGCTCTACCGCTACTGCACGTGTGCTAAACATAGACATGTTGCATTGTAGTGAGTGTGCGTTATTCGGCTAGTGCTGTGACCTAGTTGGTTGTCTGGAAAGTCGTCCACTTTGATCCGCACAAGTGACACACTTGTGTCATCTTGTGCACTTATATCAACTTACATTTACATATTCATTCAGTCTTGCATTCTCTCGAGTTTTGGTGTGTTCAGTGTTTGGCCGTTGGCCGTTTGTGTTCAACGTTATCATATATCGGAAATTATATTGTATGAAAGAACTTTATGACCGAAAGTGAGAGTTGGCTTGATTCGGTTATGTAATTGTAAAGTATTACAAGCAAGACTCGTTATCTAACACTGTTTATAGTAATCACAAGACAAAGTAGTATTATTGTATAATATGTTGCAGTAAACGTAAACCCAACTTTCGACTAGCGCTCTCTGGGTATTACTGCGCTTTGGTCTATATATTTTTAGCGGTCATCAATTTTAACAGCCGGATTGATCACCGATTGCGTCACAGGAAGCCGAAATGGGAAAGAAGGGCAGTCCGTCGGGCAAGAAGAAAACGCCCGATCGAAATAAGGAGCCGCCGCAGCCGAAGCAAGCAGATACATTGGTGTTGGATGTTGGTGAAATCGATGAGGTGGGTTTTTATAAATTCATTGAAGAATGCCTGACCGATGCTGTTAAAACTCAACGCGCTGTCAGTAGTGTGCGTGAGTTAGTGAATATCCATCAGCCTATTCTTCATGTAACTCTGCCTAAGAGAATTGTATCCAACAATAATGCTGATCGGGTGGAGTGGTTAATGAGTGCAGCTGAAATCATTTTTAACCAGGTGAATGTTATTCCATGGGCGTTTTCGGTCAAAAATACTGAAAAGGTGGAACTGAAACAGGTCAAGGCGCGCTTGGCTCAGGCTGTACAGCAACAACAACAGTTGAGTCGACAGTCAGCTGGTGTACAACAACAACAACAACAACAACAGTTGAATCAGGAAACAACCGTCGTACAACAACAACATCACAAGTTGAGTGACCATCTTCATCCTGAAGAGAGTGTTCGCGTATCAACTCATCACAAGTTGAGTGACCATCTTCATCCTGAAGAGAGTGTTCGCGTATCAACTCATCACAAGTTGAGTGACCATCTTCATCCTGAAGAGAGTGTTCGCGTATCAACTCATCACAAGTTGAGTGACCATCTTCATCCTGAAGAGAGTGTTCGCGTATCAACTCATCACAAGTTGAGTGACCATCTTCATCCTGAAGAGAGTGTTCGCGTATCAACTCATCACAAGTTGAGTGACCATCTTCATCCTGAAGAGAGTGTTCGCGTATCAACTCATCACAAGTTGAGTGACCATCTTCATCCTGAAGAGAGTGTTCGCGTATCAACTCATCACAAGTTGAGTGACCATCTTCATCCTGAAGAGAGTGTTCGCGTATCAACTCATCACAAGTTGAGTGACCATCTTCATCCTGAAGAGAGTGTTCGCGTATCAACTCATCACAAGTTGAGTGACCATCTTCATCCTGAAGAGAGTGTTCGCGTATCAACTCATCACAAGTTGAGTGACCATCTTCATCCTGAAGAGAGTGTTCGCGTATCAACGAAACAACAACAACAACAACAACAACAGCTGCATCCATCACAAATGGGGTATCTATCACAAAGGGACGACGTCTTCTGGGGTAACGGAACTGTCAACCAGCCATCACAAATGGGTCACCTACCACAAGGTGACATTGTAGCCATTTGTGATAAACTTGTCAAGCAGTTATCACAAAAGGGTCATCTATCACAAAGTGACGACGAGTTCATTTGGGATGAACCCATTGGACAGCTATCACAAAAGAGTACTGCGCTGATGAGGGAGCCAAACCCCGAAGTTGGACAACAACGACGACAGGTACAGCGATCACAAATGGGAGGCTTAGCACAAAGTGACCAGTTTTTCAAGTGTGATAGACCGGTCAGTCAGCCATCACAAATGGGAGGCTTATCACAAAGAGTCAACGAACTCATTTGTGATAGACCGGTCAGTCAGCCATCACAAATGGGAGGCTTATCACAAAGTGACAACGTATTCATTTGTGATAGTCCGGTCCGTCAGTCATCACAAGGGAGAGGCGTATCACAAAGGGTCAACGAACTCATTTGTGATCAACCGGTCAGTCAGCCAGCACAAACGGGGCGCTTAGCACAAAGTGACAAGTTACTCATTGATGATAAACCTGTCAATCAGCGATCACAAATGAGTGTAGTATCGAAGTATGATGGGAATACTCACTGGGAACAACAACAACAGCGTCAGGTGAGTGGGGAGAAGAGTCAGCGAGGCATGCAGCAAACGTGGGCTGATCGCGAGGTGCCATCACAAATGGGTTGCCGATCACAAATCGACAATTTACGCATTTGTGATAGACCGCTAGGACAGCCATCACAAATGAGTCATGATACGATGCATGTACAGAAGCATGAAGATGCACATCAGCAACGGCAACAGCAGCAGCATGTTGAGCGTGAGGGTCATCAGAAGTATTATGTACAGCGAGACGAGTGCAATGAGGCTGAAAACAAGAAAGTCAAGAGTAATCATCAAGTACAGTGGGCGGGCGAAGTTGCGAATGGTGAAATACGTGATAGACAGGAGGCTCACGGTGGAACGACGGGGACTGAAGAGAAAGAGAGCTGGCAAGAGACCATGGGGAGAATGATGAATGTTTGGCAGAGAGCCAGCGAGAAACAGATGACCATGATGCAGAAGTACAACGAACAACAAGTGCTGGCAATGAAGAAGTACGATCAGTTTTCGGGAGAGGACAAAGCTGAGTTCAAATACTGGTTTGAGGATCTGCGTGCGAGGCTGGAGGACACGTATCTCAGTGATGAAGAAAAATTGAGACACCTGATGACATGTCTCAAGGGCAACGCGAAACGTCAGTTCAGGGAAGACAACGACAGGCCGACGTGGTTATCAGCACTGGAGTACTTGTCTGAAAAGTATGGTAGCCGTTACGGACGAGACAACAAAATGGCCGATCGTTTTCATAGTCGAGTACAAAAGCCGGGGGAGTCGGTACGGGAGTTCGCGTTTGCTCTGAAACGATTGTGTCCGATCGATGACTACAACCCGTATTTTGAACAGTACATGACAGGTCAATTAATTTCTGGATTACAGTCAGCTCGTGACCGAGAGAAAGCTACCTACGAGGCGGAAATTAAACGGACTCCGTTTGAGGCCATCGTTCGAGGCATCGAGGACTACGAGTACTGCCGTGATAAAGTATCTAGTAGAGGAAGTCAGGCTGTGAAACCGAGTCAGCTAGGAGCTGAAAGAGAGCAGCGGGAACGGGGTCGGGAGCAGACACGTGGAGGAGCGGTCAAGTATGAGCACACACAACAGCAAGGTGTTAATCAACGGCAAACCTATCAGCTGCCTGCAAACAATAACATGAGACATGGGCAATATCAAGTGGATACCCAGCAGCCACCTCCAGGGCACAGTTGGAATCGACAGCAAAACAGTAACCAACAACAGCGGGTCAACCAGGTACAGTGGAGCGGCCTCCGTCAACCGGTCCAAGACTATCAACAGAAACAGCGCTTATCGGGTGGCCGAGAATGTTTCAAATGTGGTGAAGTGGGACACTTGCAAAGCAGTTGCAGTAACGAAGACCAGGGACAGATGGCTGGTGAGCGTCCACCGCAGTCGTTTGGGCATCAAGCAGTCAGAGCAGTGAGTGTTGCAAAACCTGTTGAAGATGTGGAGGCAGTGTCAGCTGAAGTGCGTGCTCTGAAAGATGATCTAGCACAACTGAAACACCGCGATGAGTTTAGATATGGTATGTTGAGTGCCAAGGTGCATAAGATGTTGATGAACGATGGCATTGAAAAGGAGAACGAGTCTGAAAAGAAAGAAGCAACGGTGAGAGCAGTGAGCGTTCCGATTCAATCATTCAACGCTGAAGCTCAACAAAAAGAGGATTACCCGATTGAAGTCAATGGTCAACCGGTTGGACTGAAACAGGTGTTGTTTGACACGGGTGCGCAGATGAACCTGATTTCACAAAACTTTGCGGCTCAGCTGGGAGTGAAGATACAGCCATGCAAGACACCGTTGGTTGCTGTCAACATGACTACAGTAGTATGCGCCGGTGTATGCACCGTTGAACTGAAAATAGATGGAAAAATGACAGTTATTGAATGTCATGTGGCGACAGAGTCCAATACACCGCTGTTGGTTGGCACTAAGGCAATGCAAGAACAAGGGATACAGCTGTTGTCTTGGACAGGCCGTAGTTTGATGGCATCAGTGATACCGGCTGAAGGTGATGTGCTAGAAGTGCGGGTACCATTGGTGGTTGCAGAGAAACCTGAAGATAAGAACGGTGTCATTTCGGTGAGCACAGAACATGATGAAGAAGTCAAGCCAGCAACCGAGAATGTGGTGGAGAGCTCTGAAATGAGTAATGGCGAATTGGCAACGGGTCAGTACATGATAAAGTGGGTGCCGGTACTAAGTGAACAATACAGCCAGCTGAAACTAATGCTGCCCAACGTTCAACAGCTGCTAGTTAATAAGTTCAGTCGGGGTGCGAAAGTCAGTGATCCAGTGATTAAGCTGGTGCCCAATCAGATGGAACATGGTCAGATGAAACTGAAGCCCGAGTCTCAACGTGACGTTAAAAGCATCATCGTCAAAACGGGTCACCGTTTGAGTCAGATGCACGGTAGAATGAAAGCGGCCGTGTCCAAAGTGCGTGCTGTGTCGCGAAAACTGGTGCAGAAGCTGTTCTAGTGGTGGAATGCGGTTGCCTTTTCTATATTTACTCACATTTTTTAATAAAATGTTTTCTACAGTTGGCTTCGGGATGAGATGCTTTATGCCTACATCTGGTTTGTTATTTGTGTGAGGTACGCTATATCGATACGACTATGTTGACCTTCAACCTGAGACGGATGGCACTGGCAGTTGTTTTATGGGTTTTATTTCATATATGATGTCGTTTTAACCGAAGTTTTGTCGGTTGGAGCAGCTCAGTATCGATTTTAGACTGAGTCTGGTGTTTTGAACGATTCGGTGATCATTTTAGACTGAATCTGTGAATTTTCGGGCAGCTCAGTAAAGCTTTTAGACTGAGTCTGTTGGTTTTCGTACAAACCTCGGCAACGTTTTAGGTTGGGGACAGTTTTGCTTTATTTTACCGGTGTCAATGGATTTTCGCATGCTGAAATTGAACCGGAAAGGATTTTATTTTGTTGTCGTCAATTTTTCGCCATGGATTTGAGCGTCTTCGTCGTTTTTGCGTTCGCGTATTCGTCATCGTCGTTTTTGCGTTAATGTTTTTGTGCCGTCGTTGAGGAGGGAGAGGAGTTGAATGCTATTCAACTGGCTGCCGCCGTTTCAAATCGATATGGTCTTCATTGGTCGTGCCGTCATGCGTTCGATTCGTGGTCGTTGGCATATGCGTTCTCGTATCATGGTCAGGCGTTGGCAGTAATTGGCGTCTTCATCACTGGCAGACTAGTTTATTATCCCAGATAGTGTATCGTAAATTTTAGATAGCTCACTCATAACTTGTTAACTTTCTTTTGCAGCTTTTCAGAGTGCTTTATGGATAAAAACAGTGATTGTGATTTTACCTTAATCATGACTTTAACATATTCTTTGCATTGCTTAATTAATTGATGTTATCCTTATTAATTCGTATTTATCCTTATTAATTACTTATTGTCTTTCATCCATGTTGTTCGTTATCGTGTTTTCGGTCGGAGGGAGAAGACGACTATTGGTCTCCATACCATAGTCGGAGCTGTCTCGTACTCGATCCAATGTTTCATTCTTATGTAACATTATGTTATTTCTATATTTATCTGCTCTACCGCTACTGCACGTGTGCTAAACATAGACATGTTGCATTGTAGTGAGTGTGCGTTATTCGGCTAGTGCTGTGACCTAGTTGGTTGTCTGGAAAGTCGTCCACTTTGATCCGCACAAGTGACACACTTGTGTCATCTTGTGCACTTATATCAACTTACATTTACATATTCATTCAGTCTTGCATTCTCTCGAGTTTTGGTGTGTTCAGTGTTTGGCCGTTGGCCGTTTGTGTTCAACGTTATCATATATCGGAAATTATATTGTATGAAAGAACTTTATGACCGAAAGTGAGAGTTGGCTTGATTCGGTTATGTAATTGTAAAGTATTACAAGCAAGACTCGTTATCTAACACTGTTTATAGTAATCACAAGACAAAGTAGTATTATTGTATAATATGTTGCAGTAAACGTAAACCCAACTTTCGACTATATGATATGAGGCTTGTCTTGGTCTAACGCCGGAGAATCGTGTTTTCGAAAAAAAACGAGTGAAAGCAACATCTACACACTCACCTTGTTTCCTCACATTTCATCATCACATAAAATTTGAAATGAAAACCATACGGTATGAAAGTATATTGTTCGCCAAATCCCTGGCTGATGAACCAATCTAAAGGAATTTCTTCAAAGTAGGAAAATTTTCATTTTGAGGGCATTTTACCTACATCTTTAAAAACAAATTCTACTTTTTGAAACCACCAAAGAGGGGGAATTCCACTTTTCTCTTCTTCCCTCATCCGCTAGTGCGTCAAATAAAAGTGAGCTGTACATGTACAACTAAAGTAACCCGACCCGACGGATAGGTAATTATTAACAGTCAATTTGAATATGTTTTGGCGCGTGACAACGTACAAACCATTAACCGAAAGAACGGAAAGACAAACAGTCATAAAAAGAGCGCTTTTCGAGAATAAAGTTAGGAATGTAACATGTAATGTATAACGAATAGGATGAGCTGGTTTTCAAAATTGCTGCGGGAAAAAGGATATACATACGAGAAAGATACATCACACAAACACAAACAAAAACAACAAGAGGAGCAACAAAAAGAGCATAAATTTGAATAAAATCGGACACCTGTGAAACTGAGCGAAAAAAAACATAGCCTAAAGCTATGAGTCATCAACAGAACAATCCAGCATCAAAGAAGATAGTCACACTAACGTACACAGACGTCTTTCATAAGTCATAACAAAAATGATAACTACAAAATCAAATCGAGGTCATAAATAGCAGATATGACTATTACGAGTATACGAGATAACCAATACCCCCAGCCCTAGGCCCTAAAATACCAACAACACCCAAGTGAACAACCACAGCAAGTAAGTTCCAACAGCAGCAGCCCATCGCACTAGCGGACGACAAGGGGAAGCAAAAGTGAAATTCCCCCCTCTTTGGTGTTTTCAGAAAACTCAATTTGTTCTTTAAGGTGCAGGTAAAATGACCTGAAAACTACCGATTCCTCCCTCTTTGACAGAATTCCCCTCGCTTTGGACGTTCCGCTCGTCCGCCAGTGGCCCACCGAGCCAAACAAGAACACATCTGCTCAATGGTACTAGCGGATGACAAAGGAGGGAAAATTGAAATTCTCCTTATTATAGATGTAAAAAAATCTGTTCCCCTGAATATAGATAAAATAGCCGCGGAACGAACGGTCTTCCCTCTTTTTCGTGGAATTCCCCTGTCTTCGAACTTGGAGAGATGGCTTTTCTACCAGTGCATCTGCGTATGACAAGACAATAGCGGACGAGAAACAAGTAGAATCATAAAATTTGGGAGTTCAATACGAGATTTAATACATGTGGTTCGAACACATAAAAGCCAATTTGAGTATTTTACTTGAAAAAAACAGCTGATTAATAATAAATTTCTCGTCAGTCTGTTGGCTTTACTACGTGGTACACAGAGCTGAAGTCTGACTTCATTTGCACGTTGCTCATCCACTGCGAACAATGCAACCTCGAATGGGAGAGTAAGTTCGTCAGAGGGGCGAATCGGAAGTTTAAGGCATTTTACTTACACCTGAAGAACAAACTGTGTCAGAAGATCTCACTACACTACTGAACGCCACCCAGGTCTCTGGTACTCAGGGTACTCTCGGTATTTCATTCTGATGTGCGTGTTGGATGCCATAAAACTTACGAACCCTACATAACAGACGCAAAGTACCATTTTGGGGCCACCATAAGCCACTACGGCGCTTATGTGGTTTCATAAAGAATTTAATATAACATGCGTACAAAGAATATGCTGATTCATGCTGAAGTTGAATGAAAGTAGTATGATAATATACCAAGCATTTCAGTTCAGTTGAATTTTATTGCCTTAGAGAGCACTAAAATAGCATAGAGGACGTTAGCAGGCCTAAGCCAAAGAAGAGATAGTGCTGCTTTATCCAGAGGAAATCTCGAAGGAACCAATCATCAACGAAAATATGTTCTCAAGCCAGCGTGCATTCAGGTTCTCAGAAGTGGACTTTTTACTGATGAAATTCACGCAAATGAGACAAAGGAAATCTTGACAGCCATAATTTTTGAATATCCAAAACGGATTCATCCTTGCCTACTTGACCGTTTTTTCCCTCATTTAAGCCGTTAAGGGTAAACTTCTTTTCTCTCTGAACAAAGAGAAGAACCCACAAGGAAACTCAGACAGCCAGCCGTCACCTGAAATCATAAAAGGGTGTCGTCCATGAGCGGGTCAACGCAGACCTACTATTTTATGTTCATACTTGCAACTTGCCTAACGGTAAATATAGAGAATAAGGGAGATGCTAGAAAGTAGGAACTAAGCCGAAGCTTTGCAAACAAAACTAAGATAATCCGACGATCTGAAAGCGTTGATTTTCATTTTTCCGTTTTCCCTAAAAGGTTTCCAAGCTCGACACCTAAGTTTGATGGTCACGCCAGAAATCAGAATCACGAACATAACTGTTAGAATAGAGATTGAGAACAACTTTCGGTGCTAGGAAATAAGCCGAAGCTTTGCAAATGAGTATAACATTATCGGTGGAGTCGGCAGGTCGTGACTGGTGACCACTCCATTAACTACGCACTAGGGAAGAATTCTACGAGTTAGCAAAAAGAAGCACAAATTGTCAGTTTTGAAGGAAGAAAAAGTTTACATTAAAGTGATTTAGAAAAATTGACTTTTACAATCGGATTAATTTTTTAAAAAAGTGTTAAAAATAAAATGGTTTAAAAATAAATAGTCACGGAGTTAATTCGCAACTGTTCGAGTGAGTGAGGAAGTGAGTGAGTGAGTGAAGAAGTTAGTGAGTGAGTGAGTGAGTGAGTGAGTGAGTGAGTGAGTGAGTGAGTGAGTGAGTGATTGAGTGAGTTAGTGAGTGAGTGAGTGAGTGAGTGAGTGAGTGAGTGAGTGAGTGAGTGGGTAGTGAGTGAGTGAGTGAGTGAGTGAGTGAGTGAGTGAGTGAGTGAGTGAGTGAGTGAGTGAGTGAGTGAGTGAGTGAGTGAGTGAGTGAGTGAGTGAGTGAGTGAGTGAGTGAGTGAGTGAGTGAGTGAGTGAGTGAGTCAGTGAGTGAGTGAGGAAGTGAGTGAGTGAGTGAGTGAGTTAGTTAGTTAGTTAGTTAGTGAGTGAGTGAGTGAGTGAGTGAGTGAGTGAATGAATGAGTGAGTAAGGGAGTAAGTGAGGAACAAGTGAACATGAGATGGAGTGAGTGAGTGAGTGAGTGAGTGAATGGGTGAGTGAGTAAATGAGTAATGGAGTGAAGAACAGAGTGAATGATGGAGTGAAAGAGTGCGTGTATGTGTCTGTGAGTGAGTGAATGATTGAGTGAAAGAACGAGTGAGAGAGTGAACGAGTGAATGAGTGAGTGAATGATGAAATGAATGAATGAATGGATGAATAAAGACTGAGTGATTAGATTTCTGAAAGATGGAATGAGTGATTGATGGCAAAACTGACTGACGAAGTGAATGACAGATCAATGGGACGACAGACTGATTGGTGATACGACTGACACCCATCAAACTCTTCGCTTACTATTTATAGATTTCAGAATAAAGTTTGAATTCTACTCGATATTATTGAGCTCATTAACGTAGAGTTCGAGTTCTCAAACATGTGTCAATTCGGACAACTGTCGATTCGACCACTGAGTTATACTGTTTATAGCTTGATCAGGGTTTATTGTTATCCAAAATTCGTTTTAGGAACCGGTTACGCACGTATGCAATGAATTAAGCTAAATTTTCTATGTGATCCGAATGTTAGGTGAACAATACTTTGGTTTCTTGAAAATTTGAAAGCGTGCCGAAAGCCGTTTTGAATTCAAATTGCGCGCCAAACACCTTTTGCTAACAAAAAATTCTGGATATGCTATTATATATCAGTTCATTTTCCCTCTAAAAAGAATTTTATTAATAATGGAAAATTCATCACTTGAAATTTGTCCTCTCAGTGGAAACCTTTTTCAAGAGTGGAAAGTTCATCACTTTATTTGTCTTCTGTTTGGAAACCTTTTCCAAGAGTGGAAAGTTCATCAAACGAATTGTTTTACGACAGTGGACTATTCATTATAATGATTAGTCCACTTCGTAGTGAGTCGATTGATCCTCGTCGTGACTGTGTGAAACCAAAAGATGGAACTCCACTTTTTCCTCCCTCTTTCTCTGCTCGTAAGTTGTCACGATAATGTAATTTAATAATTTAATAACCTACCAAAATGTTATTGAAAATAAATGAATTAACGTTATTGAAAACATGCAAAACATGCACGCAATGCATGCACACATATTCTCTGTCGACCGACATATCGTCGAACTTGCGTGCATTGGGGCGCATGTAAAAGTTGTAGAAACGCGCGCTCGAAAGTCGCTTGCCAGTTTTGCAAGCTAAAAAAAATGAATAAGGTCTGTTTCCGAAGCAATTGAAAAAATGGTCGTCTGATTCTTCTGCTTTTTATGACTGCGGTAACATGAAAGGCTACCCCAACCCAACCGTATAAATTTTAACTTATGTTACTATGCTAGGAAACATGCAAGCAACAAACTAGAAAAGTTTCATGTAGTGTACTGAATTCCTATAGAAAGAAAAACTTGGTCAGTTACGAAATGGGGAAACGAATTGTTGAAAAGCTCACTAAATTTTGAAATCTTTAACTGTGCCTTTTCTATGTGGGTCGCATTTTCATATCTTCGAACCGGACCCTCAACATGATCCCTTTCTTGACTACTCAATCATCACGTCTCCGTCACGTGGTGCTGATCTTCTGCAGTGCACTGGCCTTTTTACCTTCAACTCAATCGCTGTATTGTGAAGATTCCATTGAGGGAGTTGCTTTTAAGGATACAACGGGGGACAGTTATAAAGGTACAACTTTAACATATTTATGTTTTTATCATGCCTTAAAAATTTCACGGGCTTATCTTTGTAGTTCATTCATTCATTTCATACAAAAGCAGGAGTACACATGACAACGTATCGTATGACTTTAAAAGTAGTTCAATTTAGTTGTAATAAATATTAGTTTCATTTGAAAAATACAATAAGGCGCCTTTTTGTGCAGGCCTAAACTTTTTGTGCGGCTCAAATGCAAAAAGCTGCATGCGGCGGGACATAATGAACCTGGAGAAAAAGTTGTACGCAATTCGTCGATCATGTGATGATACAACGTCGTGTGATCCTGATGGAAAGACATATGAACCCAAGAAGGTTTAGCGTCAACATTTTGTT